>CANTUT010000716.1:75000-512500 GCA_947687605.1 Reutealis trisperma | reverse complement strand
TTGGAAAATTTATTCTTCATGAATATATGGCTGCCGATTTGTATGTATGGGTGTTCTAATATGATATTTGTTTTGTTTAGATGGAAAATAATGATTTGAATCATGTGTCTGTTTATCGCTGAAATAAATGAAATGCGCGGAAAGTGCAGAAACTCACGATTTTTCACCTAAGCCTTTGAACGTAGAATTTTTTTGTATAAACCCTACCTATGGCTTCCAATTCATGAAGGAATGTGTTCTAAACTGATATTTTAAATGATTGAATGAAAAATAATGGTTTAAACAACTTGTTTGCATATTTCTGAAATGACCGGAAAATACTGAAAACAAGAAAACTTATGTTTTGTGCACTATAATGCAAAAGATTGAATTTTTATATATTAATGACACCAATAGTGGCCGATTCCTAGAATTTATATTCTAGAATGATTTTTATTATGTTTATATGAAAAATCTTGATTCAAACCATATTTTTATATATTTCTAAAATAGACGGAAAGCACAAAAAGAAGAAGAATTTGGTTTTTACCTTAATGAATGCATTCGGCCTACATGAACAATTTTGTCCAAATGTTTATAAATTTTATGTGATGTGTCTTGGTGATTGTTGACATGTATATATGTATAATAGATGATGAAATTGCATGTTAGTTGAAGGTATGATCCTAGATAAGCTTAAATGTATTATAATATACTTAAGGTATACTTAAGGTATCTTAACCTTGTATTATGATTAGACTGCAAATGTGATTGAGGAAATTGGAACTAGGAGTTACGATGAATTGATGATGAACAATGATTATGAGTTAATGAAGTAAAAAGGGATCATAAGAGCTAAGTATGATGTTTGAAGGATTAATTGTTAAGTTGACATGTATATAAGTGTAAAGTGAACTAAGATAATTGATAAGTGAATTGATATGGAGGTAATGATAATGTGATGACCTTAAAAAGGTATTGATATGATTGCAATGTATTTTCATGTGAGCCTATAAGGCCTAAGTATGCAAGACTCTTAAGTCAATGTGATATGTGCAAGTGATGAGTACACCTATGAGTGAACTCTAATGTGTATGCTATATGTGTATGGGTAGTTATGGGATAGGAACATCATGAGTAAATAAATACTAAGTATTAAATCAAATATTATGTTAGAGTTTGAGGAGCCTTAGAAGTGCAAAGGGGACTATGAGTACTAGGAGCAAAGGAACCCTAAGGTGAGTAAACCCAATGCTTTTGATACAAGTATGAGTAAACATTGAATTCGTTCTACAAGTGTGAGTAAACGAAATGTTCTTATTACAAAAGTGAACAACATCATGTTGTGTTATGTGATATGTGATGTGAACCTTTGTGATCTTTGAAACCTAAGTTCTTTCCATTTTTATTTTATTATGTGATTTCTTTGTCAAAGCTTAGGTTGCCAAGGGACATTTGGTCCAAAATTAATTTGTTACCCAATGAGAACTTTTTGTGAATGACACCCTAACTTGTATTCTTTCTGGAACTACACTTTTATTGTATTATTATTGTAAGCCATACTACTATTGTTATTGAAATACATGTTATTGTTGCCATATGTGATATTGTTAATTGTGTTTACCAATAGCTCTAGCTATGGTACCTTTACCCTTTATGCAGAATCCTCGTGCCGATGCGGGTAATCATCGAAACCTATGCACATGGTCTTAACCCGATGGATAGGGATAGTGTATCCACCTCAGCTAGAAGGGGCGGTTCTAGCCGTGGAGCCTGATCAGTTTCATGCTTTATAAGTGATGGGAGTTGGAATTTGGCAAAGGCCACCTCTTCTTAATGTGTTTAGAGTGGATTGAGTAGTGTCTCCACTCTATAAGTGTTATAAGTGTCATTTCTGCAAACTTGCTAAATTGAACATTGCTTAAATTGCAACCTGATTCATGAGTTATAAACCATGAACTATGTGTATAAGCTATGTGTTTCCTTTCAAAGGAATATGTGATAATGTATGAGCCTTTTTGTTTACTCATTGAGATCATCTATCTCACCCCTTTTCCTTGTGTGGTTCCAAGTGAGCAAATGTGAGGAGGCAAGGTGATGGCTCAAGCATCCTACTTCGCTTGGGGAATTCCTTGTCCGAGTTATCAATAATACTATGTTATAAAGTCTTGTCTTTAGATGCTCCGGGAATGTTAATTGATACTTATAGAGATTTATATTACTTTCCTTATGGAAATTTTTAGTAACGATTTATTTAAGTCTTCCGCAAATTATGGTATTTATCTAAACGTTTTTAAACGAATTAATGAAAGAGGTTCGGTAAGATCCTAGGCATGATTGTTATATGTTAATGGGTTCTACGGGCGTGGGTGACCTTATGTCTCCCCATATTCTAGGACCGTCGTATCTCATAAGGTTGGGATGTGACACAATTGTTGTTAGTATTGATGAAAAGCTATGAAAAGTCACAAGACTTAGTGGTGAGCTTCAGAATTTTCCACTAACTCTAAGCTACTATTACATGCAAGAGTTCAGAGAGAATTTAAGAAAGGAAGCTTGAAGAAAGAGTTTTTGAATATTATTCATTCCTTCATCATCCTCTTATTCTCTTCTTGTCTTTGAGAAAGACAAGACTTGGTAACATTAGAAGCAAGTCCAAAACAATAAGAACTCTTGATACTTGCTTGGTGAAGCTTGGTGTGAGCAAGTTATAGGCTTCACATTTGGGAAGCTAAAATAAAAAAGAGCTAAGGAGAAAGGTATATGATACTTCTTCTCCTTATTTCCTTCTTGTACGTGTTTTGCACATAATTGGTGAACAATTTGAAAGGGTAATGGACCTACCACATAGTGAAGCAAAATTTTGAAATGTTTGAAATATTGCCCCACCTACCATGCTTCCGCTCTTAGTGCCATTAATCCCATCAATTGGTATTAGAGCCACTCAATTTTAGTGTAAAACCATTACATATGTTGTTTTAGAGCTTTTGACTTGATTAATAAAGAGTTGGTGTGCAAATGTTGTGCTCACGGACACATAAATCGTGATCACGATATTGATTTTGCAACTGCGAATGAATAAATCAAAAAAAATGTTGTGCTATCTGCCATGATTTCTCGACCGTGAAATCTATGTCTGGACCATGATTTCCATTTTGTGATTGTGAAATAAGTGTCTCAACTGCGATTTTGATTTTGTGGCCAATATCATGCCCATGACCTAAGTTACAATTTTCACTGTGTTTTTACCTAACTTTTAATTTTTCAAAATTGTTTTGGATTCATTTTTCAATTAAATGAAATTTTTATGACTTAAAATGTGATTTTAAGCTATAGAAACATTGAATATATACTATTCAAAATGGTTTTTGGAATTATTCTAAAACATGAAAGGACAACGCATGAATAAATCTAATTGTTATGTTTATGGTATGTGTTTGAAAGGCATGAATGGATGATCATAGACTAGAACCATAATGCATGTTTCTTATGATGGGCATGTAATATTCTTTTATTATATGAAAGGGTTATAATTATTTTTTAATTACTAGTTTAGGTTATATATTCATTTCATTAAGGCTTTGAGCTCTTTTTATTTGTAATCTCGCCTTGGTATGCTAATGATAACAATGTACACATGAAGAATGTGGAGATGTAAGATCAAGAGGAGGATAAACCCATGAAGATGCCTAGTGAGAGCATGAAGACTAAATAGTTGTAGTCGTTTGAATGTTTGTAATTTGATAAACCTAAACCCCTTACCCATTCCTTGTGGCTAGGAATTGGGCCCATCATGTAACAACCCACACCCACCCTAGGAATTTTCGTGATAAATTGCTTGATTTAGAATTAATAAGGTTAAGTGTGTGCTTGTGTGAAAAAATTTGTGATCTAAGTGATTAATGAGTATGTGGCATATTAAAATAATTATAATATGCATAATATGTGCTGCTATTATGAAATAAATGATTTACATGAAGTGTATTTGCATAAAAGAATTTATTTTAAATAAAATGAATTTTCATGCATAAGACAATTTTTAAGCATAAAATAACTTTATAGGTATTTTTAAAATATTTTTAAATAAATATTTTTGAGGGAAAAGCTCCAGAATTAATAAGAAAAATATTATTTTTATTTTAAATCATTCAGCCAAAATTTTTAAAGAAAAAGCCCAAATACCCAAAAGCCCACTACACAAAAATGCTCCTAACCTATTTCATTAAGGGTAATAGTGGAAATTTCACTCCAACCCTAATATATATTCTAATTTTCAGCCAAACAAGGGTTTCCAGTAGCCATTCTCTTATTCTTTCTGTGTTTTGGCAGAAAAACCTCTCAAAATATTTCTCTCTACTGAAATATTGAAAACACCTTTCCATTTCGCGATTTCGTGACTGTAATCATAAGTTCTCATTCTCTTTCGATTTCTAAACTGATTTCTATAAAATAAATTATGGAAAAATTATTTTGAACTGTTTGATTTCTGATTTCTACATTTTCAATTCTGTTTGAGTGAATTATTGGGAGAGAAAATTTATTTTCTACCGAAAATACGATTCTTTCTGCAAGATTTCTCTAAAGGTGAATTCTATAACTTAAAATCACAATTTTGTTGCATAAACATCATGGGGGGGGGGGGGGGGGGGGTGGGGGGGGGTGGGGAGAGGGGCTGATCTATACTTGTTTGTATTCTAAACTGATTTTGATTCATTTTGATGAAAAATATTGGATTAAATAATATTTTTGCATATATGTATGATGACCGAAAAGTTTCGAAAAACAAAGGAATTCAAGGTTTTCGAGTTAGAACTTGGAAATTGGAAAATTTCATTCTTCCATGAATATATGGCTGCTGATTTGTATGAATTGATGTTCTAATATGATATTTATTTTGTTTAGATAAAAAATAATGATTTGAATCGGGTGTCTGTTTATCGCTGAAATAAAATGAAATGCGCACAAAGCGCGGAAACTCATGATTTTTCACCTAAGCCTTCGAACTTGGAAATTTTTTGTACAAACCCTACCTATGGCTGCCGACTCACGAAGGAATGTGTTCTAAACTGATATTTTCAATGATTGAATGAAAAATAATGGTTTAAATAACCTGTTTGCATATTTCTAAAATGATCGAAAAATACTGAAAACAAGAAAACTTATGGTTTTGTGCGCTATAATGCAAAAGATTGAATTTTTATATATTAAAAACATCAATAGTGGCTGATTCCTATGAATTTATATTCTAGAATGATTTTTGTTATGTTTACATGAAAAATCTTAATTCAAACCATGTTTTTACATATTTCTGAAATAGATGGAAAGCACGAAAAGAAGAAGAATTTGGTTTTTACCTTAACGGTGCATTCGGCCTACATGAACAATTTTGTCCAAATGTTTATGAATTTTATGTGATGTGCCTTGGTGATTGTTGACATGTATGTATATATAATAAATGATAAAATTGCATGTTAGTTGAAGGTATGATCCTAGATAAGCTTAAATGTATTATAATATACTTAAGGTATCTTAACCTTGTATTGTGGTTAGAATGCAAATGTGATTGAGAAATATGGAACTAAATGTTATGATGAATTGATGATGAACATATGGTTATGAGTTAATGAAGTGAAAAGGATCATAAGAGTTAAGTATGATGTGTGAAAAATTAATTGTTAAGTTTACATGTATGGAAGTGTAAAGTGAACTAAGATAATTGAAAAATGAATTGATATTGAGGTAATGATATTGTGATGACCTTAAAAAGGTATTGATATGATTGCAATGTGTTTCATGTGAGCCTATAAGGCTTAAGTATGCAAGACCATTAAGTCAACGAGCTATGTGCAAGTGATGAGTACACCTATATGTGGACTCTAAGTGTATGTGTATGCTATATGTACATGGGTAGTTATGGGATAGGAGCATCATGAGTAAATAAATACTAAGTATTAAATCAAATATTATGTTAGAGTTTGAGGAGCTTTAGAAGTGCAGAGGGGACTACGTGTACTAGGAGCAAAGGAACCCCAAGGTGAGTAAACTCTATGTTCATGTTACAAATGCAAATAACATTTTGTTATGTTATAAATATATGATGACATGTTATGTGAGCCTTTGTGATCTTTGAAACCCAAGTTCTTTCCATCTTTTATTTTATTATATGATTTCTTTGTCAAACTTGGGTTGCCAAAGGACATTTGGTCCAAAACTATTTTGTTTATCCAATGAGAACTTCTTGTGATTAACACCCTAACTTGTATTCTTTTTGGAACTACACTTTCATTGTATTATTGTTGAAAGCCAAACTACTATTGATATTGAATCACATGTTATTGTTGCCTTATGTGATATTATTAATTGTGTTTACCAATAGCTCTAGCTATGGTAGCTTTACCCTTTATGCAGAATCCTTATGCTGATGCGGGTAATCATCGAAACCTGTGCATATGGTCTTAACCCGATGGATAGGGGTAGTGTATCCACCTTAGCTAAAAGGGGTAGTTCTAGCCGTGGGGCTTGATCAGCTTCATGCTTTCTATGTGATAGGAGTTGGAATTTAGCAAAGGCCACCTCTCCTCTATGTGTTTTGAGTGAATGAGCAATAGTGTTCACTCTCTACGTGTTATAAGTATGATTTCTACAAGCTTGCCCAATTGAACCCTTGCTAAATTGCAACTTGATTCATGAGTTATAAACCATGAACTATGTGTATAAGCTATGTGTTTCCTTTCAAAGGAATATGTGATAATGTATGTGCCTTTTCATTTACTCATTGAGATCATCTATCTCACCCCTTTTTCCTTGTGTGGTTCTAAGTGAGCAAATGTGAGGAGGCGTGGTGATGGCTCAAGCATTCTACTTCGCTTAGGGAATTCCTTGTTTGAGTTATCAATAATACTATGTTTATGAAATCTTATCTTTAGATGCTCTGGGAATGTTGATTGATACTTATCGAGATTTGTGTTATTTTCCTTATGGATTTATATGTAATGATTTATTTTAAGTCTTCCGTAGTTATGGTATTTATCTAAATGTTTTCAATGAGTTAATGAAAGAGGTTCGGTAAGATCATAGGCATGATTGTTATATGTTAATGGGTTCTACGGGCGTGGGTGACCTTATGTCTCCCCATGTTCTAGGACCGTCGTATCTCATAAGGTTGGGATGTGACATTAGTCCATGATCATACCTATGCAAAGTGTCCATTTTATGATATATATGTGATATATATGATGCATAAGATGTATGTGAAATGGATAATATGCAAAGTGAGACCTAATAATTAAACCCCAAGAAAATCTTATGAAGCAAAAATTAAGTCATGGCTCTCCATTGGAGCAATGATTCATGGGAATCGTTTCCATGATGTCATTGCATAGCATATGATGTTGCAAGTATATGATACATTTTGTGTCAATAACGGCAATGTGTACTTGAGCCAAACAATGTTCAAATCACTATACTTATTAGTCCAATGGTGTTGACTTAACTAATGTGAAAGACTAATAACGACAAAGGGTATCACAGGTCGGAAGCATTCGGAGCTGGAATGATTGAGCGCACAAAGAGTTGTGATGAACAATAGTTGTTCACTTGTAAAATATCAAAATCCTAATAACAATAATGTGTATCTGAGGGAATTCGATAGTTTTATGAGAATTCAATCATCCACTAGAAATACACCCTAATGGGATTTTCGTCTCCTACTTGGAAGTGTAGGATTCGCTATGTTAATGGGAGTACCATTTCGATTAAAGACCAAATCAACATGGTGGTTACATTTTACATAGACTAATCAATCTTATTATTTTTTGCAGTAAATATGATAAAATGAGCACATCCTACCCTATTGCGAGCATACTTAGTGATAACAAACTAATGGGACCAAACTTTATGGATTGGTTGAGAAACTTTAAATTAGTCCTTGCTTATGAAAAACTTCTGTATGTCCATAATTCGAATGTTTGGGGACCCTTACCTGAGGGGGCCTCTCCTGAGGAACATGCCACTTTAGAGAAGTGGAAAGATGATCATACAAAAGCAAGGTGCATCATATTGGGATAATGAGTCTAGAGTCACATAAGTAACATGAAAACATGCTTGAGGTTACAAACATTATCACTCACCTGCAAAAGTTGCATGGTGAAGAGAGTATGAATGCTAGATATGAGATATCTAAGCAGTTGTTCCAAACCAAAATTCATGAGGGAGAGAAAATTGGGCCATTTGTACATAAGATGATCCAGTTAATTGAGTAATTGGAGAATTTAGACTTCTCCATGGACTTTAACCTTCAAATGGATTTGATCTTTCAATCCCTACTAGACTTATTTTCCAATTTCATTGTGAATTTTCATATGAACAACATTGAGTGCACTCTTGCAGAATTGTATAACAAACTTGTGACTGCCCAAAATAATATGAAGGGCAAGAGTAAGGAAGTAGCTTTTGTTGCATCTTTTTCTAGTAAGACTAAGAAGAAAAAGGGCAAAAAGAAGACTTCCTAACTCAAGCCAAGTGGTGGTGTGAGCAAGGAAAGATCCGCAAAGGTAGCTTTTGAAGACAATGGAAAGAGTTTCCATTGTGATGTGGTTGGACATTAGAGGAGAAATTGCCTAAAGTATTTGGAATCCTCAAAGGGCAAGAAGAAGAACAAGAAGAAGGATAAGCCTTGTGAAGGTATGTCTTTCAATTATTCCATCTCTCATATGTCTAATAGTTCGTCAATTGCTTGGATACTTGATAGTGGTGTAAGTTCTCACATTTGTACTTCTATGCAGGTGATGACAAGCAGTCGATGCTTGGAAAGAGGAAAGGTGATCCTAAAGCTTGGAAATGGAGTAAGTGTTATTGTGAAGGCTATTGGATCTATTTTTATTGATCTTGTTGATCATGTTTTATTGTTAAAAGACATTTTGTTGATCAAAGTATATGGGGTTTGACTAATCCATAACCTTAGTTGAGATCGAGAATCTGTAATGGAGGGATTCAAGTACATAATAATTATGATCAAAGTCCATGTAATGTTCATGTATATGTTCACCGACATTCATTTCTAATTAGGTAGTCATGACATGTTATGCTAGGCATCCCTCATGATTTATGGGACTACCTTTTGGTGAAAGCTACCTTTAATGATCTTTTGTTATGGCCTTATATGAATTCTTAATCCTTCACATGTGATTCTTTATTGGTGCAAAATTTCATTCTTTCATTCAAATTGGATGAAAAGAAACACATAAAGAAAGGAATTTGAAAAAAATCACACTTTATTAAATAATGCCATCTTACAATAAGAATGACTTCAATAGACTCAATAGGATGACTCTAACAAACAAACTAAAAAAAGAATGACTCTGATAGACAGACTAAAAAAAGATGACTCTATAATCAAATGAAAAAAGATGACTTTGACTAAATGATGACTCAAACTTTAATGACGTAGACTTCAACTGGTATCCTTCTTGCCTTATTGACTCACTAGGTGGCTTGAAAGGTTGATGGGTAAAAGAGGTTTTTTATTGCCATTGAGGTCTTAGACTGATTCTAGACTGGTTAGGTTTAGCTAGAGTCAAACTCTTTAATATTGAGTTCATGTTCTTCCTTAATGTCCAAGTTGATGGTGGTAATCTTTGATTTCCTTTAAAGGTGATCTTTAACCTTAAATGCAGTTATGATCAAAGATTTGAAAGTGGGTAGGTAATGTATTAATAAAGGGTCTCAGTAGTTTGAAAGCAAATTCTTGACAAGGATATCAACTTATTCTTGCTCGATTGGCCTGTTTACCATTAGAGCAACTTTAGCCCTCTACCGTGTAAGGAATGCAGAGAAGGTCTCATTCGAAAGCTACTTGGTGCTTTCTAAATGCCTTACTATAATGTCCACTTCAATATTGTAGTGGTACTGTTTGACAAATGCCTTGCAAATATCCTCCCAAGTCTATTTTTGGGTGTCATCTAAGTTAATAAACCATCTTAGGGTGGCATTAGTAAGGGTTTATTGAAAGAGTTAAGTAAAGAGCTTGTTATTGATACCAAGGGGATGCATTGCACCCTTGTACATCTTTAAATGGATATTAGGGCAAGTAGTACCATTAAATTTTTCCAAATTCAGCATCTTAAACTTTAGTGGTGACCGGGCATTAGGGAAGAGGCTTAATGAACTTGTATCAACCATGCCTTTCCTCTTCTTTAGACCTTTTTACTGACTTTTCAATGGCTTCCTAGTTAAGTAGGATGACCTCAAGCCTAGGATTACATATGGCTTCCCTCCCTTGGGAAGGATCCATCAGAAAAAAGGTGATTAGTGGTTGTTTAGCAGGTGCTACATGTAACAGAGTGTTTCTTTGGAGGATATTATGTGAGGGAAGTAAAGGTAAGAGTATGGTTTTACAGGTTGGCTTGGTGGGGAAAGTAAAAGCACAAGCCTGAACTATGCTTAGATTTTGATCTAGGTTGAGTGGATCTTAAAATGCAAGACTTAGGGTTTGGTTTATGCCAGCCCGACTTAGCATGTCTTGGACATCATTTAGTATGGCCTCCTTTTGGGCTTACAATTAGGCCTAAATTTAGGCCATTTGTCTCCTGAACATCTCTTCTTATTGATTTAATAGTTCAGCCAGAATCTTATCCATCAAATCTTTGTTGAATCTAGTAGACATCTTAGTAACCTTATGAAAGGAAAAAAGAGCTGGGTTAGTATCAAGCTTTGGAAAAAATGGTTATGGTGGGTATGACAAACTAAGGACCTTAAGTTTAATAGCAATGGACGATAGTGTCTTATGGTTAGGTTGATAGTGTATGGGTAAAGATAAGGGTGGAGGTGTATGATATTAACTAGGTCAGTATTTAGCAAGGGGAGCTAGATTATATTTTAGAATTGGAAACTAGGTTGGCATTTAGCTTTGAGTGGCTAGGTCAGATTTTAAATTTGAGTAGCTATGTCAAAATTTAGCTTTGGGTGGCTAGGTCAGATTTTAGCTTTGAGTAGCTGGGTCACAATTTAGCATTGGATGGCTAGGTCAGATTTAAGCTTTGAGTAGCTAGGCCATAATTTAGCTTTGAGTAGCTAAGTCAGAATTTAGCTTTAGGTGGCTAAGTCAGATTTTAGCCTTGATTAACCAAAAAGTAGTTTGCAAGGCTAGTTTAGAGTTTAGCCTTAAGTAATTGGGATTATGATTTATGAATGATTTACCATGGGCTTAAGGATAAAGAGACCATGGGTTTTGTGATTGGGTTATGGATGTACCATAGATTTGGATGTTAGGTGGACCATGGGTTTGGTGATAGTTAGATAATGGGTTTGTTGATAGTTGGATAATGGGTTTGGTTGGACTGGATCATAGGCTTAGATAGGCCATGGGTTTGTATAGTACTATAAAAGATGAAAACAAGTCAGCATTTAGTTTTGGTAAGGATTGTGGATAAGAATGAAGCTAGGTCAGTGTTTAGCTTTGGTAAGGATTGTTGAGGATAAAGCTAGATCAATATTTAGCTTGGGTAAGAATTGTGAAAGATGAAAGTGAGGTCAGTGTTTAGCTTTGAGTAAGAATTGTGAAAGACGAAAGCTAGGTTAATGTTTAGCTTGGGTAAGGACTACGAAAGATGAAAGCTAGGTTAGTGTTTAGCTTAGGTAAGAATTGTGAAGGATGAAGTTAGGTTGGTGTTTAGCTTGTACAATGGTTGTAAAGAATTGAGCTAGGTCAGCATTTAGCTTAGATAAGGATTGTGGATAAGGATAGGGTAGCATAGATAAGTTTATTTTTACTATAAGTTTGACATGGGTTATGAGTTTTGGGTTTTAACCATGGGTTTAGGCGGACCATGGATTTTTGTAACAACTCACACCTACCCTAGGAATTTTTGTGACAATTTACCTGACTTAGAACTATTAAGGCTAAGTATGTGCTTTTATGGGAATTTATGTGCTATGTGATTAATGAGTATATGGCATGTTAAATTAATTTTAATATACATAATATGAGTTATTATTATGAAATAAATGATTTACATGAAGTGCATCAGTGTAAAATAATTTATTTTACATAAAATGAATTTCAATGCAAAAATGTAATTTTTAAGCATAAAATAATTTCATGAGTATTTTTAAAATAATTTTTAAATAAATATTTTAGGGGGGATTTTAATGTAAATAATAAGAAAAATATTTTATTTTTAATTATCTATAATCAGCCACAAAATTAAATAAAAAGCCCAAATACCCAAAAAACTACTACACCAAAACACTCCTAGCCTATCTCATTAAGGGTAAATTTGAAAATTGTTCAAATCCCTAAATATTTAAAGGGAATTTTGGCTAGCCCTTCATTCCAGCAGCCACCATTCTATTATTTCATTATTTTGGGAGAAAATTCTCTTAAAATTGTTCTCACTACTAAAATTCACAAAATACCTTCAAACTTTATAATTTCATGACTGTTTTGTAAGTTTTTCTCTCTTTTCAATTTGCTATTTGATTTTTATGAAACTGAAGCATATTCCACAAGTGTACAAATCACACAAGTAATATAATGATGACTAGAGTATCATTCCACTGGGGACAAAATCCAAGCACTAGCACAAACTTATATTGTTGTTTAGTGAATCAAAAGTTTGAATGATGTTTAAATTAAAATAATTAAATTAAATTAAAAACTTAATTAAAATAATGTAAATGATTTCCAAGAGGATAAATAATGATAAATGATACTTAGATATTTGAATCCACCTAAACCCATATGTATTTCATGAATGGGAACTCAATTGAACCAAACATTTGGATTGAATTGGCAAGACTCTAATGAACACATCAACTAAGCTTAACAAAGATGAAAAGGTAAGCCTATAGATAGGAAGAAATATCGAGGTATGATTGGTTCTCTTCTCAACCTTATAGCATCTAAACCCGATATAATGTATAGTGTTTGTTTGTGTGCACATTTTCAATCTTGTCCTAAAGAATCTCATTTGCATGCAGTTAAAACAATTTTGAAGTATTTATGTGGCATATTGCATTTAGGGCTTTGGTATCCTAGAATTTCATCTTTTACAATAATTGGTTTTTCGGATGCGGATTATGCTGGTAGCTTGCTTGATAGAAAAAGCACTTCTGGAACTTGTCATTTTCTTGGTGAATGTTTAGTTTCATGGTTTAGCAAGAAACAAGTTTTCGTAGCCTTGTCCATCGCTGAAGTGGAATATATAGTAGTGGGTTATTGTTGCACTCAAGTTCTTTAAATGAAACAACAACTCAAGGACTATGGTCAAGTGATTGATCACATTCCCATCAAATGTGATAACACAAATGCCATAAATCTTTCCAAAAATCCAATCCAACATTTTAGGAGTAAGCATATAGACATTAGTTATCATTTTTTAAGAGATCATATGCAAAATGGTGATGTTGTGTTAGAATTTATTAATACAACTAACCAACTTGCTGATATTTTCACAAAACCCTAAATGAAGAAAGATTAAATTTCATAAAAAGCAAAATTGGCATGTTTGATGCTGAAGGGATTAATAGCACCAAAAGTGGAAGCATAGTGGGCGGGGCAAAATTTCAAACATTTCAAAATTTTGCTCCACCATTGTGGTAGGTCCATTACCCTTTCAATATGTTCACCAATTGTGTGCAAAACACATACAAGATGGAAAGAAGAAGAAGAAGTATCATATACCTTTCTCCTTTGCTCCTATTTGTTCTAGCTCCCCAAATGTGAAGCCTCTAGCTTGCTCACACCAAGCTTCACCAAGCAAGGATCAAGAGTTCTTCTTGTTTTGGACTTGCTTCTACTATCACCAAGTCTTATTTTTTCCTAAAACAAGAAGAATATATGAAGATGATGAAGGAAAATGAAGAACTCTTCCTTTAAGTTTTTCTCAAACTCTCTCTCAATTCTTGCATGCAATAGTAGACATATGAGTTAATGGAAAAATCTGTATATATCACTTACTTATCAAATTTTTCCTTTCTCCTTTCGTATTATGTCCTCTCACACCAAGAAATGGTTGTTAAGATAGTGGGGAACAAAGATAAGTTGATAGTCTCATCAATTCATCTTTGTCTCCCATTATTTTAGAGGAAAATACAAAGATGCCCAAAAGATTTAGTAGGTGATCTCTAACCCCTAAACTCTGTCTCTTCCATATCTTATATGGACTTAGGTTTTAGTTGGTGCAATCCCTAAATCCATCATATGGATCAAGTTTATGACCAAGCCTTTATTCATCTACTACCACATCAAATGTGGTTTGGGCTCCCATCAAATGTAAACCCAATTAACTTTAGTCCAAAACTATTTCAATTTAGCTCACTACTTGTATCACATACAAATCATGACTTAATTGAAATAACCCTTTTATGAATTAAACTTCAAGACATGCTAGGATCTTTGTAAATTTAATTACAAGCTTAATTCAGTTATCATTAATAAATTAATTAAACACTTTAATTAATTATTAATGTAATTCTTTATCTATGATTAGCGAATGCTTTATGGTGTGTGACTTACTAGATTCATGTTCTAATTAGCAATGGGATAGAAAACTCCTTTTCTCACCTAATGTGAAATCCTCATTTCACACTTAGTCCCATAAGTCATGAGGGATGCCTAGCATAACATATCATGACTACCTAATTAGAAATGAATGTCTGTGAACATATACACGAACATTAGATGGACTTTTGATCATAATTATCATGCACTCAAATCCCTCTATTATGGATTCTTGATCTTGGCTAGGGTCATGGATTAGTCAAACCTTATATGCTTTAATCATATGATTTCATCTCTATTCTAGTTCTCGATAAACTCAATGTAACAACCCACATCTACCCTAGGAGTTTTAGTGATAAATTATTTGAATTTAGGCTTATTGTGATAAATTGTGTGACTGTATGAAAATTCATGTGTGACGTGATTTATCAATTTGGGGTATGTTAAATTAATTTTAATATGCCTAATATGAATTATTATTGTGAAATAAATGATTTGAATAAAATGCATTAGCATGAAATAATTTATTTTTCGTAAAATAAATTTTTATGTAAAAAGGCGATTTTTAAGCATAAAATAATTTTATAAGTATTTTTAAATATTTTTAAATAAATGTTTTTGGGAAAATTTTAATGAAAATAATAAGAAAAATATTGTATTTTTAATTACCTATAATCAGCTCTAAATTAATTAAAAAGCCCAAATACCCAAAAGCCCACTACACAAAAACACTCCTAACCTAGCTCATTAAGGGCAAACTTGGAAATTGCACCCCAAACCCTAATATATAATTAAAATTTCGGCCAGCGCTCTCATTCTAGTAGCCATCACTCCATTTTTCTGTATCTTGGCAAAGAAATTGTCCCAAAATATTTCTCTAAACCGAAATTAAGAAAACACCTTTCCGTTTCGCAATTTCTTGACCGTAATCGTAAGTTTTTCTTCTCTTTCGATTTCTAAACTGATTTCTATAAATTAAATTATGGGAAAATCATTTTGAACTGGTTGATTATTGATTTCTATAGATTTAATTCTGTTTGGGTGAGTTTTTGGGAGAGAAAAACTATTTTCTACCAAAAACACAATTTTTTCCACGAGATTTCTCCAAAAGTGAATTCTATAACTTAAAATTACAATTTTTATGCATAAACATCATGAGGGGGGCCGATTTGTGCATAATTGTATTCTAAACTGATTTTTGATTTGTTTTGATGAAAAATATTGGATTAAATAATATTTTGCATATTTCTGCGATGATCGAAAAGTTTCAAAAAACAAAGGAATTCAAGGTTTTCGTGTTAGAACTTGGAAGTTTGAAAATTTTATTCTTTCATGGTCATATGGCTGCTGATTTGTATGAATGAGTATGATATTTGTTTTTTTTAGATGAAAAATAATGATTTGAATCATGTGTCTGTTTATCGTTGAAATGAACGAAATGCGCGGAAAGCGCAGAAACTCATGATTTTTCACCTAAGCCTTTAAACTTGGAATTTTTTTGTATAAACCCTATCTATGGCTGCCGAATCATGAGGGAATGTGTTCTAAACTGATATTTTCTATGATTGAATGAAAAATAATAATTTAAACAACCTGTTTACATATTTTTGAAATGACCGAAAAATACCGAAAACAAGCAAACTTATGGTTTTATGTTCTATAATGCAAAAGGTTGAATTTTCATCTATAAACAACTCTAAGAGTGGCCGATTCTTATGGATTTAAATTCTAAAATGATTTTTTTTATGTTTACATGAAAAATCTTTGTTCAAACCATGTTTTTACATATTTTTGAAATAGACGGAAAGTACGAAAAGAAGAAGAATTTGGTTTTTACCTTGATGATGCATTCGGCCTACATAAACAATTTTGTCCCAAAGTTTATAAATTTTATGTGATGTGTTTTGATGATTATTGACTTATATGTATGTATAATAAATGATAAAATTTCATGTCAGTCGAAGGTATGATCCTAGATAAGCTTAAATGCATTTTGGTATACTTAAGGTATCATAACCCTATATTGTGGTTGGAATGCAAATGTGATTTGGGAATTTGGAAATAGATGTTATGATTACTTTATGATGAACATATGGTTATGAATTAATGAAGTGAAAAGGACCATAAGAGTTAAGCATGACGCTTGAAAGGTTAAATATTAAGTTGACATGTATGGAAGTATAAAGTGAAGTAAGATAATTGCTAAAGTGAAATGATATTGAGGTAATGATATTGTAATGACCTTAAAAAGGTATTAATGTGATTGTAATGTGATATCAAGAGAGCCTATAAGGCCTAAGTATACAAGACTTTTAAAGTCAATGTGCTATGTGCAAGTGATGAGTACACCTATATGTGAACTCTAAGTATATGTGTATGCTATATGTGAATGGGGTAGTTATGGGGTAGGAGCATCATGAGTAAATAAGTACTAAGTATTAAATCAAATATTATGTTAGTGTTTGAGGAGCTTTAGAAGTGCAAAGGGACTACGTGTACTAGGAGCAAAGGAACCCCAAGGTGTGTAAACTCTATATTCCTGCTTCTAGTGTGAGTAAACACTATGTTCATGTTATAAGTGCAAGTAACATTTTGTTATGTTACAAATGTGTGAAAACATGTTATGTGAGCCTTGTGATCATTGAAACCCAAGTTCTTTCTATCCTAGATATTATTATATGATTTCTTTGATAAGCTTGGGTTGCCAAGGGACACTTGGTCCAAAACCATTTTGTTTATCCAATGAGAACTTCTTGTGATTAACTCCCCAACTTATATTCTTTCTGGAACTACACTATCATTGTATCTTTTGCTTAAAAGTTAAACCACTATTGTTATTGGAATACATGTTATTGATGCCTTATGTGATATTGATAATTGTGATTACCATTAGCTCTAGCTATGGTACCTTTTACCCTTTATGCAAAAATCCTTGTACCAATGTGAGTAATCATCGGCTATGTGCTTCTCATAATGATGCGGGTAATCATCAGCTATGTGCTTCTTGTATTGATGCAGGTAATCATCGGCTATGTGCTTCTCGTACCGATGCAAGTAATTATCGGCTATGCGCTACTCATACTGATGCGAATAATCATCGGTTATGTGATCCTCGTACCAATGCGAGTAATCATCGGCTATGTGCTTCTCATACCGATGTGATTAATGATCGGCTATGTGCTCCTCATACCGATGCGAGTAATCATCGGCTATGTGATCCTCGTACCGATGCAAGTAATTATTGGCTATGTGTTTGAGTGATTATCGCAATAGCCTTCACTCTATGTGTTATGTGTTTGAGTGATTATGGCAATAGCTTTCACTCTATGTGTTCAAATGATTATGGCAGCAGCCTTTACTCTATGTGTTATAAGTGTGATTTCTGCAGACCTTTCTAAATTGCAAACTATGAATCATGAACTATAAGTTATGAACTATGAGCCCTTTCTAAGTGATATGTGTTATTGTACAATCCCTATTGTTTACTCATTGAGATCATCTATCTCAACCCTTTTTCCTTGTGTGGTTCCAGGTGAGCGAATGTGAGGAGGCAAGGTGATGGCTCAAGCATTCTACTTCGCTTGGAGAATTCCTTGTCCAAGTTATCAATGATACTATTTTATGAAGTCTTGTCATTAGATGCTATGGGAATGCTGATTGATACTTATTGATATATATTATTTTCCTTAACGATTTTACATATAATGATTTATTTTAGACTTCCGCAATTTAAGGTATTCATCTAAATGTTTTAATCAAGTTATTGTAAAAGGCTTGGTAAGATCCTAGGCATGATTTGTTTATATGTAAGTAGGTTCTACGGGCGTGGGTGACCTTATGTCTCCCCATGTTCTAGGACCGTCATATCTCTAAGGTTAGGATGTGACACTCAATTACTACTAGAAACTCTTTTCTAGTAAATCTTATATGCCTTGGCCAAGGACTTGTATATCAAGAACAACTAGATGTCATAGGATTCTTTCCTTGCTTACCCAAGTTAATGGATTCTTTATTGGAGATCATTTAACCCTTACCTCAACATATCACTAGTTAAGGCCATAACATGCCATATACCTTTGCATGAATGCCATCGGTATGTAAGCAGTAATAAATCCTAACCACCAATATATTAGGTAATGTATCACCTCAAGTCAAAGGACTATATGTATAATTATGACCTAGATGATGAAAAGTTGACTAATGGTAAAAATCCATGTATTCATTATCTTATGTCACTGTTCAACTCACTCATTTCTATGAGAGTTCACATATTGTCATGACATCATATGTCTATAGTATGAGACTCACTACCTCCATTACTATAAGTATCATATACTTATCATGGATGACAACAGAGGTGATGGTCTTCCGGATTAAAGGTGTCCAGTTAAAAATCCTATGACCCTGAATAAATTTAAAGTATTTGTACAAGAGTGATCTATCTCTCATATTCTCAACTCTTTAAGAATAGATCCTCTCATAGAATACTTAAGGAACATATATACATTACAAAAGAAAAAAATTCATTTAAAGAATATATATATATTATTGCCAATTAAGGATTTTATTACATTTACATAATATGTACATTGCTCTAGGGCAAACATCACTATCAATCTCCCACATGCATTAGAGCAAATTAGTACAGTATCTAAGTCCCATCTTCTCAAGATGAAAATCTAACTGTTGCTGACTCATTGCTTTAGTTAGTGGATCAGTTGTGTTATCGATTGATGCTATTTTCTGCTTGGTAATATCACCTTTCCCAATGATTTCTCTAATAATATGATATCTTGTTCTATGTGTTTGGATTTCTAATGTGACTTAGGTTCCTTTGCCTAAGCTATGGCTCCATTATTGTCACAATAGAGAGAAATCAGCAACTGAATGGAAGGAACCACTCCCAGTTCTATCATGAACTTCTGAATCTAAACAACTTCTTTTGCGGCATTTGATCTAGCAATATATTCGGCTTCTATTATGGAATCTACAGTAGTTGACTGCTTGGAACTTTTCTAGCACACTGCTCCTCCATTACATGTAAACACAAAACCAAAGATAGACTTTCTATCATCAAGATCTGACTCGAAGTCAGAATCTATAAATCCATCTATCTTCAAATCACTTCCTCCATATGTCAAAACTAAATCCTTAGTCCTTCTTAAGTACTTAAGGATAGCTTTGACTGTAGTCCAGTGATCTAATCCTAGACTGGATTGATATCTGCTAGTCAAACTAACAGCATATGTGATATCCAGCCTAGTACACAGCATAGCATACATTAGACTTCCAACTGCTGATGCATATGGAACCTTAGCCATATGTTCCCTTTCTTCAGGTGTCTTAGGGGACATAGCCTTAGAAAGGTGGATATCATGCCTCACAGGTAACAATCCCTTATTGGAATCAAGCATGTTGAATCATTTCAACACCCTTTCCAAGTACTAACTTTGAGAAAGCCTAATCATTCTTTTTGATCTATCTCTATAGATACGGATACCAAGAATGTAGGTGGCTTCTCCTAAGTCCTTCATGGAGAAAGTTTAGGATAACTAGACTTTTACAGTCGTGAGCATGCCAATGTCATTACCAATTAATAAAATGTCATCTACATATAGTACAAGAAAAGTAAGTGCGCTCCCACTAGCCTTCTTGTATACACAGGGCTCATCTTCATTTTTGATGAAATCAAATGATTTGATTGCTTCATCAAAACAATGATTCCAGCTCCTCAAAGCTTGCTTAAGACCATAAATGGACTTATTAAGTTTACACACTTTGGAACCCTCTTTAGATTCAAAACCTTTTGGTTGTTCCATGAAAATGTCTTCCTCAATGTATCCATTAAGGAAAGCGGTCTTGACATCCATTTGCCAAACCTCGTAATCATAGTGTGCAGCTATTGCTAATAATATCCTTATGGATTTAAGCATGGCTACAGGTGAGAAGGTTTCCTTGTAGTCAACCCCTTCCCTTTGGCGAAACTCTTTCACAATAAGCCTAGCGTTAAACATCTCCATGCTTCCATCAGTACCAATCTTTCTCTTGAAGACCTATTTGTTCCCTTTAGGTACAATACCTTTAAGTGGATCAATAAATTCCCAGACTTGGTTTGCATATATGGAATCCATTTCAGATTTCATAGCATCTAGCCATTTTGAGGAATCTATATCTGATATAGCTTCCTTATAAGTGGTAGGATCATCACCATGATCGACTTCCTTATGAATGAACAACCCTTGTACATTCTTATGAAGAAATCCATATCTCTCCGGAGGACGACATACTCTACCAGATCTCTGAGGTACTTGTGTTGATATATTATCAACTGGAATTAACTCATCATGGGATTGATCAATTTCCATTTGATCAATTGGTTGGATTTCTTTAGATGACTCTTCATCTAAAACTATCTTCCTTCCCTTGGCACTTTCTTGAAGAAACTGTTTCTCTAGAAAAATGACATCCTGACTAACAACAATTGTTTGTTATGTGGGAAGATAAAAATAGTACCCTAAACTATCTTTAGGGTATCCAACAAACCTTCCTTTAGTAGACCTTCCTTCTAATTTATCTGTCTTCAGCTTTTTAATATGTGTTGGACACCCCCAAATCTTAACATGTTTAAGACTTGGTTTTCTACTATACCATATCTCATATGGAGTAGTAGAGGCAGATTTGGATGGAACTCTATTGAGGATATAGCAAGCTATCTGTAGTGCGAATCTCCATAAGGAGATAGGCATATCGGTATAGCTCATCGTCAAACGTACCATATCTAATAGGGTACAATTTCTCCTATCAGACACACCATTTAATTATGGCATTCCAGGAGGAGTCAACTGTGATATTATGCCATTTTCCTTCAAGAAGTCTTTAAACTCAGTACTTAAGTATTCACCTCCTCGATCGGATCGAAGGATTTTAATACTTTTACCCTTTTTTTTTTCAACCTCATTCTTGAATTCTTTGAACTTTTCAAATGATTCATGTTTATGTTTCATTAGATAAACATAGCTAACCTCAAAAGGTCATCCATAAATGTGATGAAATATAAATATCCACCTCTAGCCATTTCTCTAAATGGACCACATACATCACTATGTATAAGTTCCAAAATTTCTTTGGCTCTTTCACTTTGTCCTACAAAGGGTGACCTAGTCATCTTGCCTTGGATACAAGATTCACAAGTTAGAGTATGTTGATTATCCATTGGGTTTAGGATCCCTATTTTCTCCAACTTTAGAATCCTATCTTTAGCTATATGACCTAGTCTAAGATGCAAAATTAATTTTGAATTAGAGTTAGGTTTTGTCATGGCATTAATATTATATATGCTTGGAGTTATTTTGTCATTACCATTATCCAAATAATATAGACCATCAAGTACATAACCCATGCCAACAATTCTATTATCATAATAGAGTTCACAAACATATTTCTTAAACAAGAGTTCATCACCCATACTAGTCATACTAGTTGCAGAAATAATGTTTTTAAAAGCATTAGGTACATACAAAATGTCTTTTAATAACAAAACATGATCAACAAGATCAATAGAGGTAGATCCAATAGCCTTTGCCACAACACTTGCTCCATTTCCAAGCTTTAGGATCATCTCTCCTCTTTCCAAGCCTCTGCTGCTTGTCATCACCTACATAGAAGCACAAATGTGAGAACTTGCACCATTATCAAGTATCCAAGCAATTGATGAACTATTAGACATATTAGAGATGGAATAATTAAAAGACATACCTTCACAAGGCTTATCCTTCTTCTTGTTCTTCTTTTTGCCCTTCATGGATTCCAAATACTTTGGGCAATTTCTCCTCTAATGTCAAACCTCATCATAATGGAAACATTTTCCTTTGTTTTCAGAAGCTGCCTTTGTGGATCTTTCCTTGCTCACACCACCACTTGGCTTGAGTTGGGAAGTCTTCCTTTTGCCTTTCTTCTTTTTAATCTTACTAGAAGAAGATGCAACAAGAGCTATTTCCTTACCCTTGCCTTTCATATTGTTTTGGGTGGTCACAAGTTTGTTATGCAATTCTGCAAGGGTGCACTCAATTTTGTTCATGTGAAAATTCACAATGAAATTGGAAAATGATAAGGATTGAAGGATCAAGTCCATTTGAAGGTTAAAGTTCATGGAGAAGTCTAAATTCTCCAATTGCTCAATTAGCCATATCATTTTATGAGCATGTGGCCTAACCTTCTCTCCCTCACGCATTTTGGTTTGGAACAACTACTTTGATATCTCATATCTAGCAGTCCTACTCTCTTCACCATGCAACTTTTGCAGGTGAGTGATAATGTCCATAAACATGTTTTCATGTTGCTTGTGCAACTCTAGACTTATTGATCCTAATATGATGCACCTTGCTTTTGTATGATCATCTTTCCACTTCTTTAAAGTGGCATGTTCCTCCGGAGCGGCCCCTTCAGGTAAGGGTCTAGGAACCTTTGAATCAAGATCATATAAAAGTTTTTTGTAAGAAAGGACTAATTTAAGGTATCTCAACCAATCCATAAAATTTGGTACCATTAATTTGTTATCATTAAGTATGCTTGCAATAGGACAGGTTGTGCTCATTTTATCAAATATACTGCATTAAATAATATGAATGATTACTTTATAACCACCATGTTGAATTGGTCTTTAATCAAAATGGTACTCCCACTAACTTGGTGAATCCTACACTTCCAAGTAAGAGACGAAAATTCCATTAGGGTGGATTTCTAATGGGTGATTGAATTCTCATAAAAGTATCAAATTCCCTCAGATACATATTATCATTATTGGGATTTTGATATTTTACAAGTGAACAACTCTTATTCATCACAACTCTTTGTGAGGCTCAATCATTTCGGCTCCTAATGCTTCTAACCTCAGATACACATTGTCATTATTGGTCTTTCACATTAGTTAAGTCAACACCATTGGACCTACAATTATAGAGATTTAAACATTGTGTGACTCAGCTACACATTGCCATTATTGACACAAAATGTATCTTATACTTGCAACATCAGATGCTATACAATGACTTCAACGAAATGATTTCCATGAATCATTGCTCTAATGGAGAGCCATGACTAATTTTTGACTTGGAAGATTTTCTTAGGCTTTAATTATTAGGTCTCACTTTGCACATTATCCATTTTATATACATCTCATGCATCATATATATCACATATATATATATCATAAAATGGACACTTTACATAGGTATGATCATGGACTAATGGGCCTAATTCTTAGCCACAAAGAATGGGTAAAGGGTTTAGGTTTATCAAATCACAAACATTCAAAGACTACAACTAATGAGTCTTCATGCTCCCACTAGGCATCTCTATAGGTTGAGCCTCCTCTTGATCTTACATCTCCACATCCTTCATGTGTACATTGTTATCCTTAGCATACTAAGGCGAGATTACAAATGAAGAGAGCTCTAAGGCTTAATGAATTGAATATATAACCTAAACTAGTAATTAACAATTAATTACAATCCTTTCATATAATAAAAGAATATTACATGCCCATCACAAGAAACATACATTATGGTTCTAGTCCATGATCATCCATTCATGCCTTTCAAACACATGCCATAAACATAACAATTAGATTTATTCATGTGTTGTTCTTTATCTTTTGGAACATTTCCAAATTTTGAAACATTTAAAAAAAATATTTTGAATATCAAATATTCAATATTTATAAAGCTCAAAATCATATTTTAAGTCATATAAATTCATTTGATTGAAAAATATATCTAAAACAATTTTGAAAAATTAAAAGTTAGCCAAAAGATAGTGTAAAACGTGACCTAGGTTGCAGTCACAAAATCAAAATCGCAGTTGAGACAAAGAAATCGTGGTTGCTAAATCAAAATCGCCGTGGAGACACATATTTTATGGTTGAGAAATCATGACAGACAGCACAACACTCGTACTGATGTACTCATTCACGATTGCAAAATCAATATCATGGTCGCAATTTATGTGTCAAAATCACGGTGGAGACACATATTTTGTGGTTGAGAAATCATGATAGATAGCACAACACTCATACTGATGTACTCATTCACGGTTGCAAAATCAATATCATGATCTCAATTTATGTGTCTGTAAGCACAATATTTGTGCACTAACTCTTTCTCAATCAAATCCAAAACTCCAAAACAACATATGCAATGGTTTTGCACTAAAATTGGATGGCTCAGATACCAATTGAAGGGATTAATAGCACCAAAAGTGGAAGTATGGTGGGTGAGGCAAAATTTCAAACATTTCAAAATTTTGCTCCACCACTATGGTAGGTCCATTACCCTTTCAATATGTTCACTAATTGTGTGCAAAACACATACAAGATGGAAAGAAGAAGAAGAAGTGTCATATACCTTTCTCCTTTGCTCTTATTTGTTCTAGCTCCCCAACTGTGAAGCCTCTGGCTTGCTCACACCAAGCTTCACCAAGCAAGGATCAAGAGTTCTTGTTATTTTGGACTTGCTTCTACTATCACCAAGTCTTGTTTTTCTTAAAAACAAGAAGAGTATATGAAGATGATGAAGGAAAATGAAGACTTTCTTTAAGTTTTCTCTCAAACTCTCTCTCAACTCTTGCATGCAATAGTAGACATATGAGTTAGTGGAAAAATCTGTATATATCACTTACTTATCAAATTTTTCCTTTCTCCTTTTGTATTATGTCCTCTCACACTAAGAAATGTTTGTTAAGATAGTGGGGAACAAAGATAAGTTGATAGTCTCATCAATTCATCTTTATCTCCTATTATTTTAGAGGAAAATACAAAGATGCCCAAAAGAATTAGTAGGTGATCTCTAACCCCTAAACTCTGTCTCTTCCATATCTTATATGGAGTTGGGTTTTAGTTGGTGCAATCCCTAAACTCATCATATGAATCAAGTTTATGACCTAGCCTTTATTCATCAAATGTGGTTTGGGCTCCCATCAAATGTAAACCCAATTAACTTTAGTCCAAAACTATTTCAATTTAGCTCAATACTTGTATGACATACAAATCATGACTTAATTGAAATAACCCTTTTACGAATTAAACTTCATGATATGCTAGGGTCTTTGTAAATTTAATTACAAGCTTAATTCAGTTATCATTAATAAATTAATTAAACACTTTAATTATTTATTAATGTAATTCTTTATCTATGATTGGCGAATGCTTTATGGTGTGTGACTTGCTTGGTTCATGTTCTAATTAGCAATGAGACAAAGAAAACTCTTTTTCTCACCTATTGTGAAATCCTCATTTCACACTTAGTCCCATAAGTCATGAGAGATGCCTAGCATAACATATAACGATTACCTAATTAAAAATGAATGTCTGTGAACATATACACAAACATTACATGGACCTTTGATCATAATTACCATGCACTCAAATCCCTCCATTACGGATTCCCGATCTTAGCTAGGGTCATGGATTAGTCAAACCCTATATGCTTTAATTATATGATTTCATCTCTGTTCTAGTTCTCGATAAACTCAATTACTACTAGAAACTCTTTTTTAGTAAATCTTATCTGCCTTGGCCAAGGACTTGTATATCAAGAACAACTAGATGTCATAGGATTCCTTCCTTGTTTACCTAAGTTAATGGATTCTTTCTTGGAGATCACTTAACACTTACCTCAATATATCACCAGTTAGGGCCATAACATGCCATATATCTTTGCATGAATGCCATCGGTATGTAAGCAGTAATAAATCTTAACCACTAATATATTAGATAATGTATCACCTTAAGTCAAAGGACTATATGCACAATTATGACCTAGATGATGAAAAGTTGACTAATGGTAAAAATCCATGTATTCATCATCTTGTCTCACTGTTCAACTCACTCATCTCTATGAGAGTTCACATATTGTCATGACATCACATGTCTGTAGCATGAGACTCACTACCTCCATTATTATAAGTATCACATACTTATCATGGAAAACAACAGAAGTGATGGTCTTCCGGATAGAAGGTGTCCAATCAATAATCCTATGACCATGAATAAATTTAAAGTATTTGTACAAAAGTAATTTTTCTCTCATATTCTTAACTCTTTGAGAATAGATCCTCTAATAGAATACTTAAGGAACATATATACATTACAAAAGAAAAAATTCATTTAAAGAACATATATATTATTGCCAATTAACAATTTTATTTACATTTACATAATATGTACATTGCTATAGGGCAAACATTACTATCAAATAGGAGCTCATTGCTTTAGATTTTCAAAATTACATAAAGTCTTTTTAGTTGCATTAAAATTTTATGCATATTATGACATTTATTTTTCACTTTTTATTCTATAACATTCATGAATTGACATGATCCTTAAGTAATTTAAATTTAAATTTTTTACCTTCTACATTTTGGTTGCATGTTAGTTGCTCTATGCTTGATTTTTTGGTATATTTAACCTCAATTACTTGACTTACTGTATTCTGGTATATTTCTGTTTATTTTTGGTGTATTTGATCCAAATTGCTTGAAATTAATTTTCATTAATTTATTTTATCATAGTTTGTTGAATGTATAATTATATTCATTTTAATCATGAACTATGATGCCAATTGCTTTGCATTCAAATTCCTTCAAAAAATTTTTCAAATATTTATGTCTTTCTAAAATTTGTGGTTGTAATAAGGAATTAGCGATCATAAAATTTAAAATTTCTAGTTGTTACCTTTGCATTCCAAGATCCTGCTCGCGATAAGAAAATCGTGAACACAATTTTTATTTTTTCAAAATTCGCGGTTGCGACTAGGGAGTCGCGGTCTCGAAACATAGTTTTAACAGAATTTGAAACTAGCCATTTTTCAACAGGCAAAAATCAATTTAATGCAAAAATAGCCATTTTTTGACCTTTTTCGGCCTATTTTTGCCTTCAAATGCCCTCCTATTTCAAGTTCAACTATTCTCAAACATCTCTAAACTCTTTTCTAAGCATAAACCCTACTCTCTCTAACTCTCCTCTTATTTTACTTTCAAGTTTCTTCCCATTTTCCATCTCTTCTCCATCAATGGCTTTAAGGAGAACCTCTAGAAAAGTGAAGGAAGTCCAAACCTCTTCTCCACCCTCTCATCTTGAACTCGTGAGGCATGTTACACAAGTAGAAAAGCAAAATTTTCTGAGGATTCAAGAGAAAACTATCCTACCCTTTAAAATTCCCTCCTCAGTATGTCTCAAAACCTTAGGAATTGAGGATAGCATCATTGGCTACCTCAAAAATTTAGAATGGGGGCAATTTGTCTTTGTAGATGAAGATGGTTATGATGAGCTAACTAGGGAATTCCTTGCCACCTTAGATGTCCACAGAAAAAACTTCATCCTACCCGTGGCCATTACGCCATAGATTTTCGATTTTTTGGTCACCTTTATGAGCTCTTCCTAAATATTCTTGCCAACATCTTTGGTTTTTAAGTTGAGGGTTCCTACACCATTAATGACTTTTCTATTTGCCTTAACTCTTTTTGGACTGAAATTTCCATTGAGCTAAAATTTGATCCAAAATCCTCCTTAGCCAAACACATTAAGAAACTTTCTCTTTGGCTTCTCCATAGAATTTTCACCCTCACCATCAACGCAAGAGGTGATGGAAATGAAAAGGTTTCCCAAAGAGATCTCTTCTTCCTATATGGTCTTGTTAAGAGAAAACCCATCCAATCCACTAGGTTTCTTGTAGATCAATTCCTTCATCTTTCTTCCACCGAAAAGGGCACCATTCTCCTCTCTTCCTACATTTCTACCATTGCCAAACATGTTGGGCTCTTACTCCACCCAACATAGCCATTCTCCAAAAACCAATAAAAAAATCCCTCATTGACTTTCAATACATGATCAATGCCAAGGCATTGAGAGAAAAGGAAGGGAAATATGAATATCTTTTTAGAGATGTTGGTATCCAAGAGAGGACTAGGAAAAGATCAAGGGTGGGAGTAGGTGAACCTAGTCAACCATAAGAGGAAGGACCCTAAGTAGCACCTCTTGCACCTCCATCTCAACCTCAAGATGAGACTAATTGCCTTCTTCAGAGAGTCTTAAGGAGACTCTCTCTTTTAGACCACATTCATTAAGACATTTTTTATATGCAAGGTCACATGGGTCTTCCTCAATGCAACCTCCAAGATTAGCAATTTAGTGAGGAAGAAGAGGAGGAGACATAAGAAGAGGCTCCTCATCAAGAAGAGGAGGAACCTAAAGATAGAGGAGATGAAGGAGATTCTTAGATTTTCATTTTACATTTTCTTATTTCTTTTGCTGTGTTTCAACTTTTCTTCCTTATGTTTTCATGCATTGTAATATGGCATCAATCAATTTCAACTTAATACAATTATCTACTTTCTCTATTTTGATCTTATTTATTCTTTGTTTTGTTCCCTTTGCAATATTTTTTTTCTATATTTCTTTTTGATATTGCCATTGGGGAGAAAGTATAGAACTTAAATAAATTCAAATAAACATCACTTGATAACTTTGAAGTAACCTTCAAAACATGTTCTCCATTTTATAATTTTTTCATTTGTTGCATAAATTGACGGGAAGAACTCTTGATGAATTGGATGCTATTTTACATTTAACTTCTATGTTATATTTAAGTTCAATTTGATTGTCAAAATCAAAATGGGGGAGATTGTTAACCTAAGTTATTTCAAAGCTTAGTCAATCTCTATTTTGATCTTATTAATCAAATTGAAGGTTATCTAATGTTTGTTTAAGTGTTTGTTTTGCAGAATATATCATATTAATTGATTGAAGTTGAAAGGAAATAAAAAGCTCCTAAAGTGTACAAGATGACTTTTGAGTCACGCCTAAGGCAAAAAAGTCGTGACCGCAACTAGTAAATCACGACCGCAATAATTATTTTGTGACCAAGACAATTAAAAGGCAAATTGTTCATTTTTAGCTTCAAAGACTCAGAGAGAATCGTGACCTCAGGCATGACCACGACCAAGGGTGCGATAGCTGATTCGCAATCGCGAATTACAAGTCGTGACCGCGATATTCATACAATATTCAAAGCTTGCAATAGATAGTTGAAGAACCAATGAGGAAATGCCATATGAGATTTAGCCATTGTAAAGCATGAATATCTCGACCCACAAAATATGAGTCGCGACTGCAAAAAATGCATAGAGACTGCGATCCAGCTCCGATAGTGTAATTACTGCAAGCTATTATGGTTGTTGTAAGGATCCTTCTTGGGATCTCTTTGTAACGGGAATTTGGAGGGAAGAAACTATAAATACCCCCTCCAAAGACCCTCATTAAGAACTAACAACTTTCATTTAAGCCAAACTCTTGCAATATTAATTCTTACCTCTTAATTGTTATCATTTGGTTGTTGTAAGAGCATTAATAGCTCAAAGGGTTTAGTGTTAGCCTTAAAAACACATATTGTTGGGTTGAGAGTGAGTCATTAGAGAGCACTTGTATAGGTTTAGGTGTGAGCCTAAGGGAAACACTTGTAAGGGTTGTGTGTGAGCCATTGAAAACACATTGTATGTTTGGAGTGAGCTTGAAACTCCTTGTAAGTATCATCTAGTAGTAGAATACCCAATTGAGATTGGGGAGTGGATGTAGAGTTTGTTAATACCTAAACCACTATAAAATTGATTGTGTCCATTCTCCTTCCCAATATCTTTCTATCTATTTTTGAATTTCCCACCAATTCAACCCCCCTTTTTGGTGCATAAGGGCAAATAGTACTGTAGAAGATGAAAACAAGTCAGCATTTAGTTTTGGTAAGGATTATGGATAGAATGAAGCTAGGTTAGTGTTTAGCTTTGGTAATGATTGTTGAGGATAAAGCTAGATTAGTATTTAGCTTAGGTAAGAATTGTGAAAGATGAAAGCTAGGTCAGTGCTTAGCTTTGGGTAAAAATTGTGAAAAATGAAAGCTAGGTTAATGTTTAGCTTGGATAAGGACTATGAAAGATGAAAACTAGGTAAGTGTTTAGCTTAGGTAAGAATTGTGAAGGTTGAAGTTAGGTTGGTGTTTAGCTTGTACAATGGTTGTAAAGAATTGAGCTAGGTCAACATTTAGCTTAGATAAGGATTGTGGATAAGGACAAGGTACCATAGATAAGTTTATTTTTACTATGAGTTTGACATGGGTTATGAGTTTTGGGTTTTAACCATGGGTTTAGGTGGACCATGGATTTTTGTAACAACTCACACCTAGTCTAGGAATTTTTGTGACAATTTACCTGACTTAGAACTATTAAGGCTAAGTGTGTGCTTTTATGAGAATTTATATGCTATGTGATTGATGAGTATGTGGCATGTTAAATTAACTTTAATATGCATAATATGAGTTAATATTATAAAATAAATGATTTACATGAAGTGCATTAGTGTAAAATAATTTATTTTACATAAAATGAATTTCAATGCAAAAAGATAATTTTTAAGCATAAAATAATTTCATGAGTATTTTTAAAATAATTTTTAAATAAATAGTTTGGGGGGATTTTAATGAAAATAATAAGAAAAGTATTTTATTTTTAATTACCTATAATCAGCCGCAAAATTAAATAAAAAGCCTAAATACCCAAAAGACCACTACACCAAAACACTCCTAACCTATCTCATTAAGGGTAAACTTGAAAATTGTCCAAATCCCTAAATATTTAAAGGGAATTTTGGCTAGCCCTTCATTCTAGTAGCCAATTATGTTATTTCATTATTTTGGCAGAAAAATTCTCTCAAAATTATTCTCTCTACTGAAATTCACAAAATACCTTCAAACTTTGCGATTTCATGACTATTTTGTAAGTTTTTTCTCTCTTTTCAATTTGCTGTTTGATTTTTATGGAATTGATGCATATTCTGCAAGTGTACAAATCGCACAAGTAATATAATGATGAGTAGAATATCATTCCACTAGGGATAAAATCCAAGTACTAGTGCAAACTTAGATTGTTGTTTAGTGAATCAAAAATTTGAATGATGTTTGAATTAAAATAATTAAATTAAATTAAAAACTTAATTAAAATAATGTAAATGATTTCTAAGAGGATAAATAATGATAAATGATACTTAGATATTTGAATCCACATAAACCCATATGTATTTCATGAATGGGAACTAAATTGAACCAAACATTTGGATTGAATTGGCATTCCACTATATTATATTGAAACCTCTCTCAAGTGATCCAATCCCTAATTACTAAGTATTATAAAAAGAATCTCTTCTCAATTTATAATTAAATAGAGACAACATTGAAATCAAGGAATCATAAACTAAAGAATCTTCTAGGTATATCTCTAGCACCCCAATCAATTCTCAACCTTTATGAGAGATCAATTCTAGCTAGGCTTTCTCAAGACAATTAGCAAGAAAATTAATTCCTATTATCAAGCATGCAATTGACAATTAGGAATAACAAATATAAATCATAAAGATAAATCAATCAAAATGAATGATTTAATTGATTAAAAATCCATTCAATTCATACAAAATGATTTAGGATTCATCGAATACCTAGGTATAAAGAATTTAGCTCATAATGGGAAAAATATCAAAAGTAGAAAATAAGGAATATGAAATCAAACAATCCATAGGATTTGGATGATAATCCAAATTCCAATCTTTGATCCTTGACTTCAAAAATGATAATCTTGATCTTCTCCATTGAATTCTTCTTGCAAACCCCTGGTCTGCCTTAGAAAAATTACCCTAAGTCTCAAAATTCTCGGATGTGTGGCTGCTGCTGAAAAATAAGCTTTTATATAATAGGGTAGTTTTACATGGCCTAAGTTGCATTTTACATAGCCATGTAAAACTACATGATGGCCGTGTAAAATTCTTGAATTTGGCTAAAAGTTTTATTACTTTACATGGCCTCACTCTCATTTTACATGGCCGTGCAAAACTGATGTTAGACAATGTAAAACCTTGCAAAGTGGTAGAATATTGTATTTTTGTCCCTTTAACACCTCTAATCGACACCAAATCACACCATATCATTCCATGGCATCTTAGTTCATAAAATTCCACAAAGAACTAAAAACAAGCTAAACAAACAGATCAAACTCAATTGAATACATAAAAACATGTTAGAACAAGGGGAAAAACATAGACATTTAAGTGTTTATCAAATTCCCCCACACTTGATTTTTTGCTTGTCCTTAAGCAAATTGAATTGTTACAATAGCAACAACATCAATCTCCCCATAAATCGAAAGCAATCAAATAATCAAAATGGCAATCAAAAGGGAATTGGCATAACCTAAAGTTATTAATCAATCGTTAATCATTGAGAATGATAACTAAAATAACAATTTGTTAAAACAACTTCACATATCTAAATCTTGAAATCCATAGTTACACAGGTGAGCACTATTTCAAGAAACACATAACTATAGTATAATGAAAAATGAACAAAATTTCTCCTAGGTGCATGATTATCTCCTATGAATCACATTTTTTTTTTATGAAAGCAAAATTTTAAAGGAGCCAACTTATTTGATTTAATACTAACCTTTTGACATGAATGCAAACATTTGTGTTGCCAGCCCCCGGTTACTAAGTTAGAATCAATGCTCAAATGGCTACTAACACAATTCATGTTCCTAACTAATTTATTTTGTAAATAGGTTAAGAATAAAGGAATATTTCAAAATTTTTGAAGCTCCTATTGCAACTTTTTTTTTTTTTTTGAAACAAAGGGCTTAGTCACACAATGTAGGATGATAAAGCACTATTCAATTGCTAAAATCGTGAGTTAAGGAAAAATTGGTGCTAAAAAATGTAACTAAGAATTTAAAATTTTAGAAAATGCAAAAATTGTTAAAATAAAAACCTAGTAAAATTATCAAACTTAGCTTTTAACAAAAGATTAATTCATTCAAGATATGCCTCATCAACAATTAATACCAAATCAAACATTTTCAAGCTATTGACTAAGGGAAAATAGACATGTCATACCATCAAATAATTCAATTCACTTTCCACAACTTAGTTCATGTAATAGAATAATTAAGTTCAAGCATTCCCTCCTCCACACTGAAGTAACACATCATCCCCAATGTGTTATATAAAATAAAAAATTTAAGCATAGAGATAAAAAGAAAATGAAACACTGCCATGAAATTGCCTCTATGCGAATTTTGAATCCATAATTCCTGCCATATCATTACAGACCATATATTATGCTTTAAAATAAAAAGGGGTTAGGATATCCAAAAGATCATAATAGTCATCCAAAGATAAAAATAAAAGAAAAGAAAATGAAAGCATTAGGTTCAGTATAATAATCCAAAATAAAAAAACTAAAAAGAAAATAAGATAAGAGTAAATGGACCCTCAGTGGTCCATACCATCACCAGCATCATCTGCATCATCATTGGATACCTTTACAGTATCATCATCATCACCTGCCGAAGAGGACTTCTCCTCTGTCTCTCCCTCACTCTTAGAATAGAAAGGAAAGGTATGTGTGGATACAGGTGGGGGGCATAGAGGCTTGAAAGCGGTTGTCTGCCAGTAAGCCAACATCAAAGACTGCAACCATTCCTATTGCTCCAATATCCTTCGCTAAAGTGCAATGATGTGCTACTGGTCTATGTGTAAGCAGCTCAACTCTCCCTTTATATGACATATATGTTGCTCCATAGCAGTGGGCTTTTGATCTTCTTCATTAACATCCTGCCAGTCACCCTCATCACTCCTCTAGTTTTTGTATGGAGTTTTTGCTGAATCTGTGGGCTCGGGGCAACAGGAGCAGCAGCTGCTATAGAAGGGCCAGAACAAAATAAGTGGGACTGGGTATAGAAGCAGGGACACCTACTAAAGTGGGACCTAGTACTGTTGAATCATGATACTCAAATGGCTCCAGTAGGATGGGCTCTTCTCCATGATTGGTTTCTTCTCTAGGAGCACTCCAGTCCTTATCCAAACAAGACATAATGAATTTGTCAAGATAAGTTGGTGAGCCATCACGAGTCATAGGAGGTAATCCCTTAAAAACACCCAACTTCTTTGCCAACCGAATGATGTAGGCTCCCCCAACTAGACAACTAGCAAAGTCTTTCATTGATTGTGCCACCAAAAACCTCATAAGTGCATAAGTAACATTGAATTGAAACCCCTGATACATACATATGAGATAGGAAAGATCCATCTTTTGAACATGTATAGTGCTTTGATACCATGCATTAATTGTGTGAATAATGAGGTGGTGCACTACCCTTATAGGAAAAGATGCAAAGCTTAAGGCCTTATTCTTCCTAACCTTCCACTTGCCGTTATTTGGAGCATATTGCTCCCATACTTAATCAAGTTGCTTCTTTGATTTAAAAGTCAGCAGTGATTCTTGATACTTTGCAGTAAACATATCTGCATAAGAATATAGCCCTATTTCCACCCCAAGCCTAGCACATGCAAAACTAAAATGCTTTTCCACAAGTGTAAAGTCAAAAGTTCCTTTTCCTGATTGAGTGGTTTTCTTGGTGTACTACAGGGTACAATAAAATTCTAGAATTAGTTCCCTCCATGCCACCTCATCCAGCTAGGTTGATTGACCATTTGAGCAATCTCATCCTTCAATCTTGTACTCTCCAGTGATGACCAATCGATTAACCAAAGGGGTTAAAAAGGTTTATTGCCCAAAATTGCTAGCCGAGCCTTAGCCGTTGCATCCGTGAATTGCACTAAATGATGGTCCTTGATATATTTCTTAGCAAGGGCTTTAGGCTGTGGTGGTGATGGTGATGGTGGTGGTGAGAGTGGCCTCGTAGGATAATTCTCCCATCTAGCTCTTTTGATGGGCATCTTGCCTTCCTTGTTCCTAGAATCCATTTGCAAAATAAACACAAAAGCCAAAGAATAAAGCAATACCAACCAAAAGTGTTATCCTAAGTAACATATGTCATAGGATTGGCCTAGGCCAAAACCCAAAACTAATACTCCTACGGCCAAAACCAATGAACTATGCCAAGTGACAAGCCTGCAAATAAACTCAATTGCAATTACTAAGTTGTGTGAAATGAAATAAAAACATGATTGATAATAAATATAACACAAATTAGCAATAAAAATGGTAAAATTTTCACTTAGGCATTTCATTAAACACTTGGTAGGCAATAATTTAAGTACACAAATTTAATATGAGATGGATTCTAAACTTGCCACAAATCAATAATAGAAACAAAAACAAACATAACATGGCATAAAATTTGAATTAAAATGAACAATTAATCAATAAATCCCCAATTTGGTTTCATAAATGAAAAATTGAAAAATTGAATTCATACCTTGTAATTGCTTGAGAATCCATGAATTGAGTGATGATTGCTACGATTTGATTTGATGCAAGATGATAATTGACAAGAAAATGCAAGAATGTGAAGATAGGTGTTTGAGTGTGAAAGGAAAATTAAGGGAGAGAAGTGAAAAGAAACATTGTGTGTGGGAGAGTGAAATTACCGCAAGTTATTAAAAGAAAATTAATTTATAGGCCTAAGTTTGGTTTTACAGGGCCTGTGTAAAACACCTTTTAGGCTGTATACAATTTTAAAAATTTTCAAAAATTTTGTTCAATTTATGTAGCTTATACCTTATTTTACACTACCCATATAAATAACCTACGAGGCCATGTAAATTCCTAAAATTTGGTAGATTGTGCATTTTGTCCTCCAGCCCAAAAATTTCAAATGCGCAGGTGAAATTCCATTGATTTCCTATAATACACCAATAAAAATACCAAAAAGTGCATTATCCAAAAATAAAAATAACAAATGAAATCAAATTAAAAGTAAGAAAAATACTGAAAAGGCATTAAAAACAAAAATAACGGTGGATTGCCTCCCACCAAGCACTTTTTTAATGTCATCTTAGTTGGATGTTAAGGGTGATTTTTCACCTTAAATCCTAGAGATGCAAAACCTCGTTCATTTCATTCACTTCCTTTCCAAAATACATTTTGAGTCTTTGTCCATTCACCTTGAAATCACCCTTTTCAAGATCACTTAACTCAACTGTTTGGTAGGGAAAGACATTTTTAACAACAAAAGGACTTGACCAATAAGACTTTAAATTTCCAAGAAAGAGCCTAAGCCTGGAGTTATAGAGCAATACTTGATCTACTGCTTTGAATTCTTTCCTTTGCTTAAGTCGAGCATCATGCCATCTCTTAGTTCTCTCCTTGTACATCCTTGCATTGCCATAGGCTACCAATTGCCATTCATCTAGCTCATTAACCTGCAATTTTCTTTTGGTGCCTACAATATCTAAATCCAGGTCAACTTGCTTTATAGCCCAATAGGCCTTATGCTCAATCTCAACCGATAAATGACAAGCCTTTCCATAGACCAATCTACATAATGTGGTACCCAAAGGGGTTTTATAGGCAGTCCTATAAGCCCATAAAGTGTTATCAAGCTTTTCTGACCAATCCGTCCTAGAGCACTCTACTAGCTTCTTAATAATTCTCTTGAGTTCCCAATTTGAGTTTTTCGCCAGACCACTCATTTGTGAGTGATAGGGGGTAGCAAGCTTGTGTGTAACACCTAACCTTTTAAGCACCTTCTCTAATTGTTTGTTATAAAAGTGAGACCCTTTATCACTAATAATGGCTTTTGGAGTGTCAAACCTATAGAAGAGTTTCTTAAGGAACTTCAATACTACCTTAGCATCGTTTATGGGTAAGGCTTGAGCCTCTACCCATTTGGACACATAACCGACAGCTATTAAAATGCATTTTTTACCAAAAGAATTTAGGAAAGGTCTCATGAAGTCGATGCCCCATGTTTGTCCTTATACACCAAGAAGGGGGGTCGAATTGGTGGGAAATTAAAAATTTAGATATAGAGAAGATAGGGAAAGAGAATGAACACAATCAATTTTATAGTGGTTCGAGTATTAATGAACCCTACATCCACTCCCCAATCTCAATTGGGTATTCTACTACTAATTAATACTTACAAGGAGTTTCACGCTCACTCTAAACTTACAATGTGTTTTAATGGCTCACATACAACCCTTTCAAGTGTTTCCCTTAGGCTCACACTCAAACCTATGTAAGAGTTTTCTAATGGCTCACTCTGAACCTAATACTTTGTGTTTTCAAGGCTAACACTCAACCTAACTTGAGCAATCAATGCTCTTACGACAATCAAATAATAAAAGATTAAGATATGAGATTTGAAGTTGCAAGGATTTAGCTCTCAATAGATGTTATTCTTGTTGTTAGGATATTTGAAGAAGGTATTTATATGATTTTCTTCTTCAAATTCCCATTAGAAATAGTATGAAATTATTGATTTCATGACAGCTTTAAGATCTTGCTTCAAATCAGCATTTTGACCAAAGTTATGGTTATTATTAGTATTTCGTGGTCGTGGCTGTATTTTCGTGGTCGTGATCTCTAGTTTCCACAGTAGCTAGTGACACGTGACTTTTCTTAGCTGGCTCCTTTATACGTACATTGCAGTATTTGAATTCAATATGAAATTTACAGTTGCGAATCCAATATTGCGTCTAGAGTCACAGTTGTGAAGGAGGTCGTGACTTGCTCTATATGAATTTTGAATTAATTGCCTTTTAAAGATCTTGGTCATAATAACTTGGTCGCGATCGCGATGTAGTGGTCGAGATCATGATTATGGCATAATAGTCTCGACTCATAAGCAAACTTATATACTTTGAGAGATTTTGAGTTTCTGTGAAATCTAATCTATCAAACATATTCTAATATGCAAAATAGACACTTAAACACACTTTAGATAGCTTTCAATTTGATTGACAATATCCAAATAGAGATTGACTAAGTTTTGAAATAACTTAGGTCAACAATCTCCCCCTTTTTTATTTTGATAATCAAATTGAATTTAATATAAAATAACTTGGAATTAAATTGAATTGAGAGTAGTCCCCCTTAATTGTTGCAAAGATAAACATATTTAAAGAATATTTCAAAAAGTGTTTTGAATCATTAACCGTAAACATATTATATATATATTTCTCCCCCTTAATATATTCTCCCCTTTTAACATATTTGTTTTATATTTAAGTTCTTATAAAATTTTCTCCCCCTTTGGCAATATCAAAAAGGAATGAATTGCATAAATAACTTTGCATAAAGAGAAAATAGAATAGCAATACTTAGGCACACAAGTGTAACAACGCACACCCACCCTAGGAATTTTCATGATAAATTGCTTAATTTAGAACTAATAAGGTTAAGTGTGTGCTTGTGTGAAAATTGGTGATCTAAGTGATTGATGAGTATGTGGCATATTAAATTAATTTTAATATGCATAATATGTGTTGCTATTATGAAATAAATGATTTACATGAAGTGCATTTGCATAAAAGAATTTATTTTAAATAAAATGAATTTTCATGCATAAGACAATTTTTAAGCATAAAATAATTTTATGAGTATTTTTAAAATATTTTAAAATAAAAATTTTTGAGGGAAATGCTCCAGGATTAATAAGAAAAATATTTTTTTTATTTTAAATCTTATTCAGCTGAAAATTTAAAGGAAAAGCCCAAATACCCAAAAGCCCACTACACCAAAATCCTCCTAACCTAATTCCTTAAGGGTATTAGTGGAAATTCCACTCCAACCCTAATATTTATTCTAAATTTCAGCCAAAAGGGGTTTCCAGCAGCTATCCTCTTATTCTTTCTGTATCCTGGCAGAAAATTGTCTCAAAATATTTCTTTCTACTGAAATATTGAAAACACCTTACCGTTTCGCGATTTCGTGACCGTAATCATAAGTTTTTATTCTCTTTCGATTTCTAAACTGGTTTCTATGAAATAAATTATGGGAAAATTATTTTGAACTGCTTGATTACTAATTTCTATAGATTCAATTCTGTTTGAGTGAATTTTTGGGAGAGAAAATTTATTTTCTACCGAAAACACGATTCTTTCCGCAAGATCTCTCCAAAGGTGAATTCTATAACTTAAAATCACAACTTTTATGTGTAAACATCATAAGGGGGGGCAATTTGTGCATGGATGTATTATAATTTGATTTTTGATCTATTTTGATGAAAATTTTTGGATTAAATAATATTTCTGTATATTTCTGCGATGACCGAAAAGTTTCGAAAAACAAAAGAATTCAAGGTTTTCGTGTTAGAACTTGGAAGTTAGAAAATTTTATTTTTTGCATGATCACATGGCTGCCAATTTGCATGAATAAGTATTCTAACATGATATTTGTTTTGTTTAGATGAAAAATAATGATTTGAATCATGTGTCTGTTTATCGCCGAAATGAACGAAATGCGTGGAAAGCGCAGAAACTCGTGATTTTTCACCTAAGCCTTTGAACTTGGAATTTTTTTATATAAACCCTATCTATGGCTGCCGATTCATAAAGGAATGTGTTCTAAAGTGATATTTTCTATGATTGAATGAAAAATAATAGTTTAAACAACCCGTTTGCATATTTCTAAAATGACCGAAAAATACCAAAAACAAGAAAACTTATGGTTTTGTATTCTATAATGCAAAAGGTTGAATTTTTATATATTACTAACACCAATAGTAGCTAATTCTTATGGATTTAAGTTCTAAAATGATTTTTTTATGTTTACATAAAAAATCTTGGTTCAAACCATGTTTTTACATATTTCTGAAATAGACAAAAAGTATAAAAAGAAGAAGAATTTGATTTTTACCTTAATGATGCATTCGGCCTACGTGAACAATTTTGTCCAAATGTTTATCAATTTTATGTGATGTGTTTTGATGATTGTTGACATGTATGTATGTATAATAAATGATAAAATTGCATGCTAGTTAAAGGTATGATCCTAGATAAGCTTAAATGCATTTTGGTATACTAAAGGTATACTTAAGGTATCTAAACCTTATATTGTGATTAGAATGCAAATGTAATTGGGAAATATGGAACTAGATGTTATAATGAATTGATGATGAACATACGATTATGAGTTAATGAAGTGAAAGAGATCATAAGAGTTAAGCATGCACGTGAAAGATTAATTGTCAAGTTGACATGTATAGAAGTGTGAAGTGAACTAAAGATAATTGATAAAGTGAATTGATATTGAGGTAATAATATTATGATGACCTTAAAAAGGTATTAATGTGATTGCAATGTGTTGTCATGAGAGCCTATAAGGCCAAGTATGCAAGATTTTCCAAGTCAACATGCTATGTACAAGTAATGAGTACACCTATGTGTGAACTCTAATGTGTATGCTATATGTACATGGGTAGTTATGAGATAGGAGAATCATGAGTAAATAAATTCTAAGTATTAAATCAAATATTATGTTAGAGTTTGAGGAGCTTTAGAAGTGCAAAGGGACTACGTGTATTAGGAGCAAAGGAACCCTAAGGTGAGTAAACTCTATATTCCCGTTTGAAGTATGAGTAAGCATCATATTCATTCTTCAAGCGTGAGTAAACACTATATTCATGTTACAAGTGCAAGTAACATTTTGTTATGTTACAAATATGTGATAAAATGCTATGTGAGCCTTTGTGATCTTTGAAACCCAAGTTCTTTCTATTCTAAATATTATTATATGATTTATGTGACAAGCTTGGGTTGCCAAGGGACATTTGGTCCAAAACTATTTTGTTATCCAATGAGAAATTCTTGTGATTAACACCCTAACTTATATTCTTTCTAGAACTGCACTATCATTGTATCATTGTTTGAAAGCTAAACCACTATTGTTATTAAAATACATGTTATTATTGCCTTATGTGATATTATTAATTATGTTTACCAATAGCTCTAGCTATGGTACCTTTACCCTTTATGCAGAATCCTTGTGCCGATACGGGTAATCATCGGAATCTATGCACACGGTCTTAACCCAATGGATAGGGGTAGTGTATCCACCTCAGCTAGAAGGGGTGGTTCTAGCCTTGGGGCCTAATCAGCTTCACTCTTTCTACGTGATAGGAGTTGGAATTTGGTATAAGGCCACCTCTCCTCTATGTGTTCGAGTGATAGAGTAATAGCCTTCACTCACTATGTGTTATTAGTGTGATTTCTGCAAACTTGCCAAATTGAACCCTTGCTAAATTGCAACCTGATTCATGAATTATATATCATGAACTATGTATATAAGTTGTGTGTTTCCTTTCAAATGAATATGTGATAATGTATGTGCCTTTTGTTTACTCATTGAGATCATCTATCTCACCCCTTTTTCCTTGTGTAGTTCCAGGTAAGCAAATATGAGGAGGCAAGGTGATGGCTCAAACATTCTACTTCGCTTGGGGAATTTCTTGTCCAAGTTATCAATAATACAATTTTTATGAAGTCTTATCATTAGATGCTCCGAGAATGCTGATTCATACTTATTGAGATATATTATTTTCCTTATGGATTTTATATGTAATTATTTATTTTAAGTCTTCCACAAATTATGGTATTCATTTAAATATTTTAAATGAGATAATGAAAGAGGTTTGGTAAGATCATAGGCATAATATGTTTATATGTAAGTGGGTTCTACAGGCGTGAGTGACCTTATGTCTCCCCATGTTCTAGGACCGTCATATCTCTAAGGTTGGGATGTGACAACAAGATTAAAATAAATGCAATAAAGCAAGTATATTTAATAAACTAAGATATCAATTGATCATGAGAAAGAAATTCAAACAAATTTAATTAAATATATCAAAAATCAACCATAAAGCAACCAATATGTAACCAAAAATTCAAGAACATTGCACAAAGATGAAAGCTTGATTTTAATTGAATTAAGCGTCACCTCAATTCAAGATTAAATATTAAAATAAAATATGAATAACGATGTCATAAAATATATAAAATGTTGATGTATATGAAAAAATTTTATGTAATTTTGAAAATCTAAGGCAATGAGCTCCCATCAAGCATGCAATTTCCCTTTTTATGAAATTTAATCTTTCTTCATTTAGGGCTTTTGTGAATATATCAGCAAGTTGGTTAGTTGTATTAATAAATTCTAATACAACATCACCATTTTGCATATGATCTCTCAAGAAATGATGCCTAATGTCTATATGCTTACTCCTAGAATGTTGGATGGGATTTTTAGAAAGATTTATGGTACTTATGTTATCACATTGGACGGGAATGTGATAAATCACTTGACCGTGGTCCTTGAGTTGTTATTTCATCCAAAGAACTTGAGTGGAACAGCAACCCATTGCCACATATTTTGCTTCAGCGATGGATAGGGCACCCAAAACTTGTTTCTTGCTAAACAATGAAACTAAACATTCATTAAGAAAATGACAAGTTTTGAAAGTGCTTTTTCTATCAAGCAAACTATCGGCATAATTCACATTCAAAAATCCAATTATTGGAAAAGATGAGTTTTTAGGATACCATAGCCCAAAATGCAATGTGCCTTGTAAATATTTTAAAATTCTTTTAACGGCATGCAAATGAGATTCCTTAGGATAAGACTGAAAATGTGCACACAAACAAATATTATACATTATATCAGGTCTAGATGTCATAAGGTAGAGAAGATAACCAATCATACCTCGATATTTCTTTTCATCTATAGCTAACCCTTTTCATTATTGTCAAGTTTAGTTGATGTGCTCATTGGAGTCTTGCTACTTTTGCAACCATCCATTCCAAACTTCTTGAGAAGCTCTTTTGTATATTTGGATTGGTAGATGAAGATACCATCTTTGCATTACTTGAATTGTAGTCCTAGGAAGAACTTGAGCTCACCCATCATGCTCATCTCAAATTCTCTAGTCAAGCACTTGGAAAATTCTTCACAAAGATGTTCATTAGTAGCACTAAATACAATATCATCAATATAAATTTGAACAATTAAAGTGTCATTTTTATGCCCTTTTATAAAAATTGTTGTCTCAACCTTGCCCTTAACAAAATCATTTTTTAAAAGAAATGTACTTAGCCTTTTATACCAAGCTATAGGAACTTGTTTCAAACCATACAAGGCTTTGGTTAATTTAAAAACATGATTAGGAAGTTTATGATGTTCAAAACCTGGAGGTTGCTCAACATAAACTTCTTCCTCAATAAATCCATTTAAGAAAGCACTTTTAACATCCATTTGAAAAAGTTTAAAATCCTTATGACGTGCATATGCAAGCAAAATTCTAATAGCCTCTAATCTTGCTACCATAGCAAAAGTTTCATCATAATTAATGCCTTCTTCTTGGTTGTATCCTTTAGCAACCAATCTAGCCTTATTTCTAGTAATGAAGCCTTGCTCATCTAACTTGTTTCTGTAGACCCATTTATATCCAATAATGGGATGATTTTTGGGTTTAGGAACAAGTTCCCAAACCTTGTTTCTCTCAAATTGGTTGAGTTCCTCTTACATAGCAATCACCCAACTCTCATCATTAAGAGTCTCATTAATAGTACTTGGCTCAATTTGAGAAATAAATGCAAGATTATTATCTAAGGCTTTAAATTGAGATCTAGTAATTACACCTTTAGATGGATCACCTATGATTTGCTCCTTGGGGTGATTCTTGGGGTATCTCCACTCCTTCAGCAGTTCTTAAACATCTTTCTCTTGTGGATTTGATTGATCCTCATGATCTTATTGGTTTTCCATTTGGTCTTCAACTTCCTTTGGAGTCTCATCTTTATCCAATCTAAGATTTTCAAATTCACCTACAAGATCATCAAGAACACTATCGTTGGTGGCAGAACTCTATTCCTTTCTTAAGTTGGTAGTGCTTCCCACTATTAAGCTCGCAGCTCGTCCAATTCCTTATGCAAGTCTCTCATTTCCTCGAGCATAGCTTGCACCTCTTGCGAAGATGCTTACTCACCGAAGCCCATGGTTGGCACCCCCGAATTGGATCTTTCTCGTGACCATAGAGGTACAGAGGTAGCATTTGATGCAGTGTCTGATATGACATCATCACTAGCCCTAGCGGGCTAGGCAGCTATGCGAACCTTCTTTTTGGGAGGCATTCTGCTTATCACGATAAGGGAATTTAGTACTAATCCTTAACCCCAACATTATACTAACACAATCATCATGAATTTATCATATCACATCACTATATATATATATATATATATATATATATATATATATATATATATATATATATATATATATATATATATATATATATATATATATATATATATATATATATATATATATATATATATATATATATCACATAGTTAGCACATATCACATATCACAACCAAATAGCATATACCTCATAGTATGAAAATAACCTCTTAACGTGGTGCCACGACCCACCTTTTGAGCCATGATGGTCCTAGAGTTCAGGGAGACACAAGGTCACCTAAACCCGTAGAACCCACTTCACTCACAATCTATTATCATTCATCACATTAAATCTTATCCCATATCACATAGTTAGCACATATCACATATCATAATCAAATAGCATATACCTCATAGTATGAAAATAACCTCTTAACGTGGTGCCACGACCCACCTTTTGAGCCATGATGGTCCTAGAGTTCAGGGAGACATAAGGTGACCTAAACCCGTAGAACCTACTTCACTGACAATCTATTATCATTCATCACATTAAATCTTATACCAAGATCACAACCTAATCACATTTCCTTGTTACTGATATTATCATTTACACACAATATCAATAACATCTAAAGCTGAATCTCATATCATTAGCAAAATATTCATCACATCATACATTATTACAATACCAATTATAGTACCATTCATATTACATGTACATCCTATAACATATTAGCACTAACTTTTCAATAACCATGGAGCTCTAATGATGTTTTTCATAATTAAGAGTCATAGTACCAAGAATTAGCAGAGCAGTTATCCTAGTAGAGGATAGGGCTTGGAATCTTTACCTTACTAACCCATTGACTTTACCAGAAAAGGTTAAACCACTACAATATGAGACAAGGCTTAGTGAGTATAAAATAATACAATACATAAGGTGAATACAAAGATAAATTTCGGGATGGGCTTTTTATAACAATAGAATGTTTTCAATCAATATCAACATTATGGTTCAATTTCTCATTTAAAATGGGGGTACAATCTTTAGCAGAAATATCACTTTCTTGGGAGCAGGATTCTTCCTACATATATCAATTTAAGAGTAGCGACCTAAGCCTTGCTTACTCACACATATCACATTACATAAGATTGATTGGGTACTACGGCTAAGCATTCCCCCCTAATAGAGGTTGGGTACTCTTGCTCTACTCAAAGGCATAACCAAGTGCACAAGGCCTAATGTATTACCCCACATCAGAAAGGGGATTTCTGCTTATCAACATATAGTGAATAAGAAAGTTCATATAAGGTTCATGTCAAGGTATTCAATGAACATAGTATGAATTCAATAACCAATGATTATCAAGAAGCATCATGTCAATGGGTTAATATTCAATGAGCAATTCAAGCTTATCAAGGAAACAAGAATGTTCAATGAGTAATTCAAGTTTATCAATGAATCAAGTAGCATATAACAAATGGTTCAATATCAATGAACAATTCAACTTATTGAGGAGTTGGAATACTTTTAATAATAAGGTTTTCAAGCAAATAATATGAAACATATTATATTATTAAGTAGTCACCTTGAACTCCTTTGCCCCTATGTACGTTTGAATATGATACAAGTAGTGCTCCTCGCAACTCTTGGACACCATCCTCATTCTTATCATTAGACTATACACATTGTATTTCAATCACATATCAAATCACTTCCTCATTATCACATTACTTAATTTAGCTTAACTTATTAACACTTCTATCTTATTCACAACTTATCAATTTTAAGTTAAGATATATTATACATATACATACTTGTTACTACAATTAACATTTCTCTAGTTGTTTCCCAATAGCTCACTTAAAAAGAATAGTTCCCTTTCTTCCAATTTCACATTTCAACCTTCATACGATTTAGGTAAAGTCAATTAAGCAATTTCCACTAATAATTCCATAAATTCAATTTATCCATAATATCACGATCAAATGGTCCAACTCGGACCTTCAATACACTAATCCTATCCGCCAACTTCATTCCTCATTATCAAACTAATACCAAATCATTTCAATTAAATCAATTATAATCTCATCATTTCACTTTAATCTTCAACTTGATCACCAATAATACTCAATAATCATATAAATAACAATTAACTCACTTCAATTATCCAATTTAACTAATTAATTCCAATAAAATATTTACATAAATTCTTACAAATAATATCGTAATTCACTATCTACACAAAATTAAGGATCGGGATTTATACCATATGGCTTGGTTTAATAAGCCGGAGTTGCTGTCCCAAATCGTCACTTCCAGAGGTCACTAGAATTCGATCACCAAAAAATCTCCATGATGACCAAATCACGATCCAAGCATACCGATAGTTAGCTTATGGTGTGAGGAGTCTGAATATACCCTTCGTTTTCTATAATTTTCCAAAAAATGGCTGAAAATGGGTTTGGTAGCAAGGGAGTCGCCGAATTTTGATCAACAAAAAAGTTATCTAAAATTAGCAAATGATATACTAAATCAAAGCTGGAATCACAAGGAATTCAACCATACTTATTTTGTAAAAAATGGAGATCAAAAAGCGGTCAGAAAATGGCCTAGAAGTTATGGCCGGTGATTCTTTAGGAAGAGCATGCACCGCCGTCGAGCGACGGTTGATGATAGGTGAGGTGGTGTTCGATAGCTTGGAGGGTGAGTTTTCTCCTTGGCCAACATGTGGTGGTCGGCAGTGCCCAGGCAATGGTGATCCTGAGGCACCGTCTCTCTCTCTCTCTCTCTCCCTTTCCGTTCTCTATTTCTGTCTCTATTCTTTCTGTATCTTCTACCCATTCTAGGCAGTGCAGATTTTATTTCTTTTTTTATACATATATATATATATATATATATATATATATATATATATATATATACTAACTTTAATAATAATAATAATAATTGTCATATAAATTTGGAAACAATAATTTTAACCAAAAGATTAATTTCACCATATTATTCAATAATTATAATATAAAAATCATAATATATAATTTCAAATATTAATTAAACAAATTTCTATATTTTATAATAAAATTTCAGTTTCTTTAATTTAAAATTTTATCAATTTGATAAATAATAAATCAATAATTCATTTAATAAAATATTCTCTTAAAAATATTAATAAACAATAAAATAAATTAATATCATTTCAAGTATCCCTATAAAATATAATAAATAAATTATTCCAAATATCAATATTAAATTTGAAATAATTCTTTGCTACTTCAAATACTCATTTAACAATATTAATAAATTATATATATATATAATATCAAATATTAATATGAATTTAGTTTATCAATATCAATATAATAATATAAATAAATATTAATATTCAAATGAAAATTCATAAATATCTATAATTTTTTTTGAATGTTAATACAATCATAATCAGGAAAAATATTTCCATATAAAATTATTACTTTAAAAACATTTATATTCAAATTATTTGAATATTTGAAAATATTCATTTTTTTTTTTAACTTGGGCACATATTATGATGCTAATCAAATATCTTCACACATATACTATACCTACATCCTATATCGAGTTGGGATATTACATTCTTCCCTCCTTTATGAAATTCATCTTTGAATTTCAAACACTTTAAATAGTTGTTACGATAACATTGGTAGGTACTATCACCCTAGATACCTTATTGTTGTACCTGAAAACTATTCATTATTATCTATTCTTTATAACAATATACTGATATCACGTTTATGACTTGTGCATAATCTCCATATATATAAACATTCATTTACATGAATTTATCAAAATTAATTACATCTCTCACTCATTGTCACGTCTTTCATGTAGAATTCGTTTCTTTTGGTACTCTTATGGTTCTTAAGGCCTTAAATGGCATAGCATATAGATAATGTAACATCATTGTTACTGTTAAGAAACCTCAAGTGTTACCTTCTACCCCCTAGAAAAAAAAATTCATCCCCAAATTTTCAAAAACAAAGAGTTTACTTTAACTTAAGTAATTATGCTATTCACATTATGTTTCTAACCAAAAGAATTCTAATCACTTTCATTTATCTCAATTTATTGCCTACTAACTTCATTTCTTATCATTAACTATCTACTATTCCTCTTTCCTATATCTTTCTTCAAATTACTTATCTTGTTCCTCTAAGCCTTATGACCAATCTTTAACTCTTATCCAATTCAACTATATATTTATGCCCATCTCTCTTTTTACTTTATCTAATCTCTTTTATCAATCATCAACCTTCATAGTGATAATTAATTTAAAACTTCACAATTACTAAGAAACATTTGTACAGCCTTCATATCTCCTGAAGTTCTAATTTCACCTCAAATTAATTATAATTTTAAATGTACCTTTTCTTATCTCTAAAGAACAATTACACTCACTCAACTTAAATATCTTATTAACAACTAATTTATACATCATATTGTTAAAAGAATCATACTTTCACTACTGCTCTATAGTTCTCAATCAACTCCTTATAATCACCTAAAATTTCAACCCAATATTCATATTATTCAATTTACTATCATATTAATTAACTTAATCACTCCAAGTACAATCTTCACATTATCTCTAAAATAACTTCTACCTTTCAACATCACATGCATCTCTTCATCAAGAACATATGAATTATCACAAGAATATTCAAATTGTTAACTCATAGGAATCTATTAATATAATCTATCATTTTATTCCTAAACACCATTCACTTATATTCCACAGTTCATATGTAATCTTATATTAACTATGTCAACTTTAAACACATCAAGTAATATAATTGATCTATCAAAATAAAGCAAATGTACTTAAACATATAGCCACAATATACACAAACACAATCACAATAAGAAAACATATCAAGCATATATTTGAATTTGCTCGAGATAGAGCAACTCTTCTAGGATGATCTTGTCTGAGTCATAAATGAGGAGGCATCGCCGCACAAGAGAAGAGCGCGTAAGGTTCAAATTAAAGGACAATGAGTTTCTAGCCGATACTTAGAATTTAGGGAATTACTTTCAAAGCTTATCCTTTATCTTAACTTATATAATTCTATCTTTGAATTAATTCAAGCTTATCATAGAACACTTCTCTTAAATAAGATTTGCCTCATCAACTGACTTCATAAACTCTTTTATATCATAACTTTTATTTCCCTTAGTTTGTTTTGGTTCATACTTCATATATCCTAGCATTTCCTCATATACTCATTCTCTTATCATCCACAATTTTTACTTTTCTACATCTCCATTACTTTGCTTAACCACAGTCAAATTGATCACTTCTATTCAATACATAATCCTCTAGTTTCATACCTTTCTTAATTAACAGATGTTTCTCCCATTGTGAATTGATCCTCAATATAAAATATTCATCAAAATCAATCATATTCGTACATTAGTTTACTCTTAACTTACACCTATCTTCTCTCTCACTTTCTTTTTAAAGACTATTCCATCATCACACATTTCTTCTTATAGATATCAATTTCATACATTTTTCTTTTGGAGTGATCCAACATCAAATTATGTCCCCTTTCGGTCCTCTATTGCCCTTATCATTTTATTCTCTTAATGACTTAAAGTTTTTCTATTACACATACCTAATCGCTTTCCTTACAAATCACCTTAACATGTATACAGTTGATCGTTTCTTTCTTTAAATACAAAGTGACCTTCCTCTACTTCACTCTAAATTAATATTTTTCCTTTAGCTATACCTAATATCCTCATACATAACATAAAAATCTCTACCTTCCTATTACAAGATGACATCTATGTCACAATTTTGATAATACTTTCTTTAGCCTATCTCATATACATCTCAATATGTAATATGCATGTGAATCATTTATAGTCCCACTTAACCATTGTTAAATATCATCTTTCATTTCATAACCTTAATGGTTCATAACTTCTAACAATTTCACATATTATTCACTGATAATACATATCATTCATTAATATCTTATATCATTTAACACTTTGCTTGTACATATCATAAACTCATCCATTATCCCTTAGATACCTCTCATAACACAATCAAGGAAACACATATACTATTATTACTCAATTTACATTCCTAATAATCCTATTACAAGAACACACTTAAGAAAATTCATGAAAGCACCAAGTGGAAGTCTATATGGCTGGATCCATGACTGGCGTTCCAATTGTGTCAACCCAGAGTCTAAACCCCACATCCACATAGGTGAGACCTCAACTGTGTCTCCTCCCATGGGAGGCTATTGGATAAATTTTCTAATTTAGCCTTATCACACGGTTGGAATTCCACCCGTGGCTTCCCACTTCCTCCAATGTTTTGGCTTGAAACTTATCATATTTGGCATTCCCACTCAGTTATAACCTCTCTTTTGTTTAGGAACCAATTTCTAATTAGAGAACTCCAATCCTTGTCTAAAATAAATCCCATATTCTCCCACTATCATTATATCACTTGCTTGAGGATATCTCATATTCTAACCATTGCTCTCATTACTTATTTGCATCACTATTCACTTTTCATGAAATCACATATAATTGACAATTAAACATAATAGGAAATTCACTCCTCTTTAGTCATATACACATATTCACTAACACTTTTTGAACATATACTATCATTTTCTCATATACACAATTTATCCTTATTATCCCATTCCCATGTAACACATAACTTAGTTACACATATCAATTCTATCACATATCCCATTCGTTATGCACAATCCCTTTTAATAATCATTATGCACATATCATATATTATATGAGAAACTTAGACTCTTACGTATAACGTGGATCTAGACTGATCGATATACTTCAATGACAAGAAGGAATTTCCTATGCTGCATAGTTTAACCTATAACCTATAGTACTTATAAAGTCTAAGTTAGACTTAAACTTTTACTCTAATACCATCTCTGTTGTGACCCACCTTTTTAGCTGTGACAGTCCTAGAGTTCAGAGAGATGTAAGGTCACCTAAACCTGTAGAACCCACTTCACTCACAATCTATTATCATTCATCACATTAAATATAATCCCAAGATCATAACCTAATCACATTTCCTTGTTACCCATATTATCATTTACACACAATATGAATAACTTCCAAAGTTGAATCTCATATCATTAGCCAAATATCATTACATCATACATTATTACAATAGCAATTATAGTACCATTCATATTACATGTACATCCTATAACATATTAGTAATAACTTTTCAATAACCATAGAGCTCTAATGATGTTTTTTGTAATTAAGAGTCATAGTACCAAGAATAAGCAGAGCAGTTATCCAAGCGGAGGATAGGGCTTGGAACCTTTACCTTGCTAACTCATTGACTTTTTCTGAAAAGTTTAAACCACTATAATATGAGATAATGCTCAGTGAGTACAAAATAATATAATACATAAGGCGAATACAAAGATAAATTTCAGGATGGGCTCTTTATAATAATAGAATGTTTTCAATCGATATCAACATTATAGTTCAATTTCTCATTTAAAATAGGGGAACAATCTTTAGCAAAAATATCATTTTCTTGGGAGCAGGATGCTTCCCACACATATCAATTTAAGAGTGGCGGCTTAACCCTTACTTACTCACACATATCATATTATATAAGACTAATCGGGTCATACAATTAGGCATTCCCCCTAATAAATGTTGGTTACTCTTGCCCTACCTGTAGACATAACCAAGTGCATAAGGCCTGATGTATTAACCCATATCAGAAAAGGGATTTATGCTTATCAATAGGTATTAAATAAGAAAGTTCAAATAAGGTTCATGTCAAGATATTCAATGAACATAGTGTGAATTCAATAACCAATGATTATCAAGAAGCATCATGTCAATGGGTCAATATTCAATGAGCAATTCAAGCTTATCAAGGAATCAAGAATGTTCAATGAGCAATTCAAGTTTATCAATGAATCAAGTAGCATTATAACAAATGGTTCAGTATCAATGAGTAATTCAACTTATTAAGGAGTTGGAATACTTTTAACAATAAGGTTTTCAAGCAAATAACATGAAACATATTATATTATTAAGTACTCACCTTGAACTCCTTTGCACTCATGTAGATTTGACTCTGATACAAGTAGTGCTCCTCGCACTCTTGGACACTATCGTCGTTCTTGTCATTAGACTCTACACATTGTATTTCAATTACATATCAATCACTTCCTTATTATGACATTACTTAATTTAGCTTAACTTATTAGCACTTCTATCTTATTCATAAGTTATCACTTTTAAGTCAAGATATACTATACATATACTTGTTACTACACTTAACATTTCTCTAGTTATTTCCTAATAGCTCACTTAAAAAAAATAGTTCCCTTTCTTCCAATTTCACATTTCAACCTTCATACTATTCAAGTAAAGTCAATTAAACAATTTCCACCAACAATTCCATAAATTCAATTTATCCACAATATCATGATCAAATGGTCCAACTCGGACGTTCAATACACTAATCTCATCTGCCAATTTCATTCCTCATTATAAAACTAATACCCAATTATTTCAATTAAATCAATTCTAATCTCAACGTTTCACTTTAATCTTTCAACTTGATCACCAATAATACTCAATAATCATATAAATAATAATTAACTCAATTCAATTATCTAATTTAACTAATTAATTCCAATAAACTATTTACCTAAATTCTTACAAATAATATCATAATTCACTATCTATACACAATTAAGTGTGGGATTTATACCATATGGCTTTGTGTTGGGATTTATACCATATGGCTCGGTTTCATAAGTCAGAGTTGCTGTCCAAAATCGCCACTTTCAGAGGTCATTGGCATCCGGTCACTAGAAAATCCCTATGGTGACCAAATCATGATATGAGGATACCGATAGTTAGCTTATGGCATGAGGAGTCCGAATATACCCTTCATTTTCTGTAATTCATTGAAAAATGGCCGAAAATGGCATCGGCAGCAAGGGAGTCATCAGATTCTGATCAACAAAGAAGTTATCTAAAATTAACAAATGATATTCTAAATCGAAGCTGGAATCACAAGGAATTCAACCATACCAATTTCATCAAAAATGGAGATTGAAAAGTGGTTAGAAAATGGCCTAGAAGTTATGGCCAGCGATTCTTTAGGAAGAGCATGGGCTGCCGTCGGGCAGCGGTTGGCAACAGGTGAGGTTGCATTGGAATGCTTGGAGGGCAAGCTTCCTCCTTGGCCAGTGCATGGTTGTTGGCAGTGGCCAAGCGGCGGTGATCCTAAGGTGTCGTCTCTCTCTTTCTCCCTTTTTGTTCTTTGTTTTTGTCTTTATCCTTTTTGTGTCTTCTGCCTGTTCTGGGTTGTGCAGATTTTATTTCTTCTTTATATATATATATATATATATATATATATATATATATATATATATATATATATATATATATATATATATACACATACTAACTTTATTAATAATAATAATAATAATAATAGTAATAATAATAATTATTGTCATATAAATTCTAAAACAATAATTTTAACCAAAATATTAATTCACTGTATTATTCAATAATTATAATATAAAAATCATAATATATAATTTCAAATATTAATTAAACAAATTTCTATATTTCATAATAAAATTCTGATTTCTTTAATTTAAAATTTTATCAATTTGATAAGTAATAAATCAATAATTCACTTAATAAAATATTCTCTTAAAAATATTAATAAACAATAAAATAAATTAAAATCATTTCAAGTATCCCTATAAAATATAATAAATAAATTATTCCAAATATCAATATTAAATTTGAAATAATTCTTTACTACTTTAAATACTCATTTAACAATATTAATAAATCATATATATATATAATATTAAATATCAATATGAATTTAGCTTATCAATATCAATATAATAATATAAATAAATATTAATATCAATATCAATATTCAAATGAAAATTCATAAATATCTATAATTTTTTTAAATGCCAATATAATTATAATAAGGAAAAATATTTTGATATAAAATTATTACTTTAAAAATATTTATACTCAAATTATTTGAATATTTGAAAATATTCATTTTTTTTTTAACTTGGGCATGTATTATGATGATAATCGAATATCTTCACACATATACTGTACATACATCCTATATCAGGTTGGGATATTACAGGTGGTAAGTTAATCATATCATAGCAATAAAAGAAATCATCTTATACTAAGTGACTAGGCATTTAAAGGGAAATACCATTCATATCATATAAACCACTATGTCGTTAAGTCGATCATCACCAACTACTCGTCCTAACTCTCGTGTGTCCTCCACTAGGGTAGTTGAGAGTGACATGGCCATTGCTGCTACATCAGTAACAAAGAAGATCTCCATCCTGTCGGTGACTAATCAAAGAAGAAGATCTCACTAGCAAGTAGTCTCCCTTATGCTCATCAATCCCTGCCTTAAGCTGCTCCATATCCTCTCTCAAGGCATGAACAAAAAGCCTAAGATGTTGATTTTCCTCCTTCAAGTATGAGTAGCCATCCTCCAATTTTTAGATCTTACTATAAACCCAATTAGGATCCAGGCACTCCTCAGGGTCCTCCTCTTCAATAGGGATTTCCTCTTTCACAGGGCAAATCACAGATACAACTCTCTCAAATATCTCTGGCCAAGTCTTGTTGTATATCACATGGAGTGCTCTGGGTCGCGGTCCTCGAGCATGGGTAATCTTCTTAGTCATCTGTCAAAAGAATCGTAAGGCAAGCAAACAATAACAAGGATTACTAAAACCTACTATGATTTTGCAGAACTATGCTAGCAATAGACTGCAAATGACATGACAAGAATTCCTATACTCTAAGATTATACTTATTTAACCCGATACATAGACAAGTCTAAACTAGACTTTTAAAAACTATGGCTCTGATACCAACTTGACGCTGGTCAAATGGTAACAAAGGAAAACCTATAGCTCTGATACCAACTTTGTCACATCCCAACTTTTGGAGACATGACGGTCCTACAACATGGGAGACATAAGGTTACCCATGCCTATAAAACCCACTTACACATATCTAAGTCATGCGTAGGATTGTACCAAACCTTATACAATAACTCATTTAAAATATCATATGAAAACTTTTATTTGCAGAAGACAGTAATTAGGCACTTCACATATAATCCATAGGGAAATAATATTCATAATCCACTCAAAACCTTAATAAATGACACTTGAAAATAAACATCAAAATAAATATTCCCGGAGTATCTAATGACAACCCTACATAGCATGGTATTATTATTATTGAATTTGACAAGGAATCCCTAAGTGAAGTAGAATGTTTGAGCCATCGCCTTGCCTCCTCACATTTGCTCACCTAGAACTACACAAGGAAAAAGGGGTGAGATAGATGATCTCAATGAGTAAATGATAAAGCACGTATATTAACATATATTCCTTTGAAAGGGAAACTCAGAGCTTATACATATAGTTCATGATTTATAATTCACGAATCAAGTTGCAATTTAGCAAGGTTTTCAATTTAATAAGTTTGCAAAAATCACACTTATAACACATAGAAAGTGAAGGCTATTGCTCTATCACTCAAACATATTGTAACAACCTACAGCTATCTTAGGAGTTTTAGTAGCAAATTGTTTGGATTTAGGATTATTGTGACAAACTATGTGACTTCATGAAAATTCATGTGTGATGTGATTTATGGGTTGGCATGTCAAATTAATTTTAATATGCCTAATATGAGTTATTATTGTGAAATAAATGATTTATTTGAGGTGCATTAGCATAAAATAATTTATTTTACATAAAATGAATTTTCATATAAAAAGGCAATTTTTATCCATAAAATAATTTTATGAGTATTTAAAAAAAATTAAATAAATTTTTTGGGGGAAATTTTACAAAAAATAATAAGAAAAAAAAATTTATTTTAATTACGTATAATCAGCCCTAAATTAATTACAAAACCCAAATACCCAAAAACCCACTACACTAAAACACTCCTAACCTAGCTCATTAAGGGTATTAGTGGAAATTGCACCTCAAACCCTAGTATTGAATGTAAAATTTGGCTAGCACCATATTTCTAGTAGCTACCACTCTATTTTTCTGTATTTTGATAGAAAAATTCTCTCAAAACAATTCTCTATACTGAAATTAAGAAAACACCTTTAAACTTTGCAATTTCTTGCTCGTATTCATAATTTTTTCTTTCTTTTCAATTTCCCATTTGATTTCTATGAAATAAATTATGAGAAAATTATTTTGAACTACTTATTTACTGATTTCTATAGATTTAATTTAGTTTGGGTGAGTTTTTAAAAGAGAAATTAATTTCTCTACTGAAAACATTAACCTTCCTATGCAATTTTGCAAAAGGTGAATCTTATAACTCAAAAATTGAAATTTTCAAACACAAATTCATTAAGTGGGGCGGCTACTGCATATTTGGATTCTAAAATGATTTTTTATGTGTTATGATGAAAAATATTAGATTAAATCATATTCTTACATATTACTATAATAACTGAAAAGTTTCAGAAAATAAGAAAATTCAAGGTCTTTGCCCTAGAATTTGAAAGTTGAAAAATTTTATGGTTTGATAATTCTATGGCTACCAAATTATGGTTATTGATGTTCTAAACTAATATTTGTTTTTTCTAGATGAAAAATAATGATTTCAATCATATCTTTAAATATTACTGTAATGAACAGAAAGATCGGAAAGTTAGAAAACTCATGATTTTCACTCTAAACCTTAAAACTTGGAATTTTCATGCATAATTATGATCTATGGTTGCCGATTCATACATGTGGATGTTTTAAACTGATATTTGTGATGATTGAATAAAAAATAATGGTTTAAAATAGCAGTTTATATATTACTGTAATAACCAAAAAATACAAAAAATAAAAAATGTTCATGGTTTTGCATCCTAAAACCTAAAATTGGAATTTTCATGTATATGTCACACCAATTGTTGTTGATTCATATAGATTAATGTTTTAAAATGATTTTTGTTTTGTTTACATGAAAAATCTTGGTTCAGACCGTGTTTCTACATATTGCTGTAATAGACAGAAAGTGCAAAAAGTAAGAAATTTTCAATTTTCTCTTAATAGGGTATTCTGCCTACCATGGGATTTTTATTCCAATATTCATAATTTTTATGTGATGTATTTTAATGAATATTGACATATTTGTATGTATAATAAATGGTTAAATAGCATGTTGGTTGAAGGAATGACTCTAGACAAGCCTAGAGGCACTTTGGTATACTTAAGGTATATTTAAGGTATCTTAACCTTATGTTGTGATTAGAATGTGAATATGATTGGGAAATATGGAAATAGGTTTTATGATGAGTCAATAATGAATTTATGGTCTTGAATTGATGAGGAAATTGATTAAATGAATGAGTCATAAGTGTCAAGCATGACATTTGAAAGTCTACTTATTAAGTTGACATATATGGAAGTGTTAAGTGTATTGAGATGATTGTTAAAGTGAATTGATATTAAGATAATGATATTGTATTGACCTTAGAAAGGTATTGACATAAATTATAATTTGTTTTCATATGGGCCTATAAAGGCTAAGTGTACAAGACTTTTAAAGTCAACATGTTATGTGCAAGTGATGAAGGGCACTTATATGTGTAACTTTAAGTGTAAGTGAATGTTATATATGCATGGAATAGTTATGGGATATGATAGCATGATGATTAAATAAATACTAAGTATTAAATTAAATATTATGTTAGTGCTTGAAGAGTTTTAGAGGTTCAAGGGCTATAAGTAATAGGAGCAAATGAACCACAAGGTGAGTAAACACTATATTCATGTTACAAGTGAGAGTAAACATTATGTTTCAAGTTGTAAGTGCAAGCTATAATTTTTGTGAACCTTTGATATCATGAAACCCAAGTTCTTTTCTATTTCAATGGTTTCTTTACATGCTTAGGTTGCCAAAGGACAATTGGTCCAAAACCATTTTTTATTATCCAATGATAATACCTTTGTGATTATTGCCCTAACTTATATTCTTTTTGGAACTACAATATTGTTCATCTTTTATTAAATAAGCTAAACTTCTATTGCTATTATGTTACATGTGATTGTATCCTTCAATGCTGCCATTACCTTTATATGTTATGAGTTATGTGAGAACATGGCAGCAGCCTTCACTTTACATGTTATGAGTTATGTGTGGACAAGGCAGTAGCCTTCACTCTATATTATGTTACGAGTGGACTAGGCAACAACCTTCACTTTATATTATGTTACGAGTGGACAAGGTAGCAGCCTTCACTCTATATTATGTTATAAGTGGACAAGGCATCAACCTTCACTTTATATTATGTTATGAGGGGACAAGGCAACAGCCTTTACTCTATATTATGTTATAGGTGGGCAAAGCAGCAGCCTTCATTCTATATTTTGTCATAAGCAGATAAGGCAACAGCCTGCAGTCTATATGTGTTATGAGTTATAAGTTGATTTCTATAAACCTTGTTAAATTGCAAGCCATGAACTATGAATCATAAATTTTGAATGATGAGCTGTGAAATCTTCTAAAGGATATATGTTATTGTATAAGTCGCATTGTTACTCATTGATATCTTCTATCTCACTCCATTTTCCTTTTGTGGTTCCAGGTGAGCATTATAAGGAGGCAAGGTGATCTCTCAAGCTACCTACTCTGCTTGGGAAATTTCCTTGTCAAAGTTATAATAATACCATGCTATAATGAGTCTTTAGACACTTTGGGAGTTATTATGGGAATTTTATTTTAGAATATCATGTTGGTGACATTATTTGAAGTCTTATTATTATTTTCTTATGGATTGTATTGAAGTATATTTTAGCTTCTGCAACTTAAGGTTTTTCCTTTATAAATTAAGTTAATGTATGAGGTTCGGTATGATCCTAGGCAATTTTTACATATGTATGAGTGGGTTCTATAGGCATGGGTGACCTTATATCTCCCCATGTCTTAAGACCATCATGTCTCTTAAAGTTGGGATGTGACAAAGTTGGCATCAAAGTCGTAGTTTTAAAAGTATAATTTATACTTGTCTATTTATTAGGTTGGTTAAGTATAATCTTGGAGCATAGGAATTTTTCAGTCATGTCACTTACTGTCTATCGCTAGTTTAGTTTTGCAAAGTTCTAATAAGCTATAGTACTCTTTGGTATTGTTTGCTTGTGTGCCTCACGATTCCTTTACTAGATGACTAAGAAAATTACCCCTGCTCAAGGACTGCGACCTAGGGCACTGCGTGTGGCATGCAGAAGGACATGGAAAGAGATATTCAAGAAGGCCATGTCTATGATCAACCTTAAGAAAAAGAAGACTCCTATGATGCTAACAATGTTAATTGATTGCCTGGCAACTTAGTATGCATTGATTTCTTTATTTACCTATGACCCGACTGACTTATATAAGATAGGGAAATTCATGATGTTGTAATTTATATGGTACATGATTATGATACAAGATATATGCCATGACATGTGATATATTATACTATGTGATATATGCTATGTGATATGTGATGTGATATTATATGATGGGTGTTCATGTTAAAGGCATGCTAAGTATGATATTTTGATAGTGGGATTAAGTGGATTAAAAAGAGAAGTTGACTAAGTTTTAATCCAATTTAGATTCATGATTGATGTTCGTCCTCGAATTAAAATACTTACTCATAGATTCTCGAAAATTGGTGATGCTTGTGTTGCATCCCTTCCTTGGCTTCCTAAGTATACTCATCCATTTTATAATTTCGCTAGTGGACCTTAATCATAGGTATCTCCTTAATACATAAATTTCTCCCATCCTTAGTTCAAAATTCTATTTGCTTTTTCTCTACAGTTAATTCAAGCTCCATACCTATATAGCCAATCCATTCCCAAGATCACATCGAATCCTAGGATATTAAGTTCTAACAACTCCATAGGAAGTTTTCATCCATCAATGTTTACCTCACAGTCCTTAAACATATACTTCACCTACCTCATAATACCAATTTATTTATACATAATGTAACTAATTTGTTTCATTCTCCTACTGATCATTGCTAAATATCATTTCTCTTCTTATGGCACTAATCACAATTACCATTTATTAACTCCATATGATTCATATATCTAACAATTGTAACACGTAAGCATTTCATACCTCTTAACATTATACCCATCAATCATTAATCTAAACTGGATCAAAACTTAGTCAACTTCTCTTTCTAATCCACTTAACCCCACTATCAATATATCATACTTATCATGCATTTTCATGAGTACCCATCATACCATATCACAAGACACATATCACTTATCACATATCACATAGCATATGTCACATAGCAAATAGCATATATCATGCATCATAATCATGTAACAAATAACTTATAGCATTATGAATTCTCCTATCATATAGAAGTGAATCATGTCATAGGCAAAAGGAATCAATGCACACTAAGTCACTAAGCAAACAATTAACATCATTCACATCACAGGAGTCTTATACCCCTAAGCCAATAGTTATCCACTACCAATGCAAACCTCAACTGTGCCTCTCATCGAGACAAACATCGAGTGCATGGTCTCCCATCTATTCAACATATCTGGCCTTAATCTATTCCACATTTTTTCTCATAGCATGCATTAGGGACCTTAGATATTGATTTTCCCTCATCAAGTTTGAGTAGTCCCTTTCAAACCTCTATATTTTACTTTGAATCCATTTATAGCCTATACACTCCATGGGGTCCTCCTCATCAAAAGTCTTTTCTCTCTTTAAGTGGATCATAAGTATGGCTTTCTTAAAGATCTCTGGCCAAGTCCTCTTGCAGGTCACACAGGGTGCTTTGGGTTATGGTCGTCAAGCAGGGGTCATCTTATTGGTCACCTAGTAAAGGAATCATGAGGCACACAGGCACACAAGTAAAAAATAACAAAGAGTAATATAGCTCATTAGGATTTTCATGGAACTATACTAGTGATAGACTGCAAATGACATGATAGGAAAGTTCCTATGCTCTAGGATTATACTTATTTAACCCAATACGTAGACGAGTCTAAACTAGACTTTAAAAACTACAGCTCTGATACCACCTTCGTCACATCCTAACTTTAGAGATATGATGGTCTTAGAACATAGGGAGACATAAGGTCACCCACGCCCGTAGAACTCACTCATGAACATACAATCACTACCTAGGATCATACCGAACCTCATGCATTAACTTATTAAAACCTTTTTTTTTTTTTTGTAAAGGAAAAACCTTAAGTTGCGGAAGTTAAAAAAAAATACTATAATACAATTCATAAGAAAATAACAATTAGACTCCAAGTAAATTCTCCAACATAATATTCTAAAATAAAGTTCCCATAATAACTTCTGAAGCACCTAAGGACTCAATATAGTATGGTATTATTATAAATTTGATAAGGGAATTTCCTAAGCAAAGTAGATAGCTTGAGTCATCACTTTGCCTCCTCATAATACTCACCTAGAACCACACAAGGAAAAAGGAGTAAGATAGATGATGTCCACTCGTAACATAATATAGAATGAAAGCTATTGCCTTGTCCACTCATAACATAATATAGAGTGAAGGCTGCTATCATGTCCACTCGTAACATAATATAGAGTGAAGGCCGTTGTCTTGTCCACTTGTAACATAATATAGGGTGAAGGTTGCTACCTTGTCCACACCTAACTCATAATATGTAGAGTGAAGGTTGCTACCATGTTCACACATAATTCATAACATGTAAAGTGAAGGCTACTGCCATATTGACACATAACTCATAACATAATTTATAACATTTAAAGGTAATAGTAGCATTGAAGGATACAATCATATGTAACATAATAGCAATAGAAATTTAGCTTATTTAACAAAAGATGAACAACAGTGTAGTTCCATAAAAAATATAAGTTAGGGTAATAATTACAAAGGTATTATCATTGGATCATTAAAAATGGTTTTGGACCAGTTGTCCTTTAGCAACCCAAGCTTACAAAGAAATCATTAAAATAGAAAAGAACTTGGGTTTCAAGATATCAAAGGTTCACAAAACATGATAGCTTGCACTTGTAACTTGAAACATAGTGTTTACACACACTTGTAATGTGAACACAGTGTTTACTCACCTTGTGGTTCCTTTACTCCTAGTACTTGTAGCCCTTGACTTCTAATAGTCCTCAAGCTCTATTATTCATTATAATTAATCACTTAGTATTTGCTTAACATCATGCTATCCTATCTTATCACTACCTATGAGGCCTCGCTCGAGCACCGGTCTGATTCGCTAAAGGGAACCGAAATGCTCATTTGGGAAAGAACTCATGAGAAAGCCCTCGGGCTTATCTTTGATAGGTTTGAAAATTATTTCTTGAAGTCGCCACCTTAATTTATTTTTATTTGGGAAAATATAGGAAAAAAACCCATTTGACTCTAATTATTACCCAAATGAAAAAAGATCACTAGTCTTGAAACTAAAGAGGATTTGGGGACTAGGTTTTCGATTTAATTTAACAAAATAAGTTTGGCCAATTAATATAAGAGTGACTTAAAATATATTTCATGAACAATTAAAATGCATGGACAATTTATAATATGCATGATCATTCAATCCATAAAGTTTATACACAATTAGAATTCGAAATAAAAGAGAGTTAATATTACAATGAAATCCAAACTTAAGGGATACCTCCTCTAGCCCTTATAAGTTCTAGGGAAGTCACACAGTCCCCAAACTAAGTCTAATAACAAAGTAAAAGAAAACAAAATAATAGTAAGTGAAGAAGGTGATAGGGGGAAGTTGGTTACTTTTAATTAGATTCAATGCCTGAACCAAGCATGCCTACGTATCCCTTGAATGGGAATCAAAACCCACGCAGTTCTCCCTTCTTGCAAAAGGGTTAGTTTAGCCTAGCCAGTTTATCATGTTTTAATTGATTGATTAAAAGAGGGTTGAGTTAATTAATTAACTTAATTGATTATGAGTTGATTAGCTAGTAACCTAGATGAATCAAATTAATTAACTAACTAAAAGAAGCAAGGAACTTTAGACAAAAGAAAATTAAAGGAAAAAAAGCTTGCCTCAGATGGTGGGTGATAGTTGACTTCGCTTGGCGAGCGGTAGTTGACCTCAGATAGTGGGCAGCAGTAGGTGTTGGATGGCAGGCGGCGACTAGCCTTGGACGACAGGTGGTGGCTAGCCTTGGGCTGCGGCTGGCCTTGGACAGCGGGTGGCAGCTAGCCTTCGTCGACAAACATGAGCCTTGGGCAAGAGATTTGCCTCGAACAGGCGGGCAGTAGAAAGCCTTAAATTGGTCGAGTAGGAATCAAAGAGAAACTCCCTAACTCGCTTTGCAAAGCAAAGAGTAAATGCGTTTGCTTGAAGTTATTGCTTTTCAAGCTCTAGAAGTTAGTGTCTTAAAGTGTGAGGAGGCCCTCTATATATAGGAGGAGGTTTGAAGCATAGAAACACAAATTTCCAATGTGAGATTGCAAAAAATCAAATTTTTGTTAGAGTTGCCATAAAGGGCTTTGCAATGCCATAGAGCTCTTTATGGTAGTGCTGTATAGCCCTTTTGCTGTTCCACAGAGAGCTTTGCGGTAGTACCATAGAGCTTTGTGCCAACAGGCCCTGCTTTTGCCCATTTTGCCCATTCTTGCTCATTTCTCATCCATTTTTCGTGATTCTAGTTGCATTGTATTTGTTACACTGTCCTGGATGATTTGAGAAGGTTAAAATGCCAAAAAGAAATATTTTGATTTTTTTCCACTTTGTGAGTCTTTAGCTTCTGAAGGTTTGTTCACTGAGTCTAAGTGCTTCTAAAGTTTGAACGCATGCTGGAGGCTGCAAAATTAAGGGTTCATAGCTACCCCCTCATCAGAATTATATTTGTCTAAAAGATGATTCTGCTAATAGTGAACTTGAGGATGGGAGATGGTAAAAGGAACCAAATTTTAGGTATTTGGGTGAGAGGTGTGGTTAAATTTTAAGGAAGATGCCCTAAGTATATTTAGGATATCTAGTGGCTGGTAGCATTTGGTACTTCTCCAGTTTGCTAGGAGCTAAAGGTGATGTTTCTATCTGGTAGTAATTGACAAAATGGTGACCCTGTCTGGTAGGGATGAAAAAGTGATGATCCTGTTTGGTAGAATCAAGGAGAGATGACCATCCTGTCTGGCAGGAATGGTAAAGATAAATGTCCTGTCTAGTAGGAACAGTAAAAGTAATGGTCCTTTATGGTAGGAATCAAAAGTGATGATCCTATCTGGTAGGATCAAGAAGCAATGACCATCCTGTCTGGTAGGAATAGTAAAGATAACTGTACTGTCTAGTATGAACAACAAAAGTAGTGGTCCTTTCTAGTAGGAATTAAAAGTGATGATCTTGTCTGCTAGGATCAAGAAGAGATGACCATCCTGTCTGGTAAAAATGGTAAAGATAACTATCCTATCTGATAGGAACAGTAGTGATCCTTTCTGGTAGGAATGAAAAGTGATGATCTTGTCTGGTAGGATTAAGAAGAGATGACCATCCTATCTAGTTGGAATGGTAAAGATAACTGTCCTATCTGGTAGAACAGTAGTGGTCATTTCTAGTAGGAATGAAAAGTGATGATCATGTCTGGTAGGATCAAGAAGAGATGACTGTCATGTCTAATAGGAATGGTAAAGATAATTGTCCTGTCTGGTAGGAATAGTAATGGTCCTTTCTAGTAGGAATGAAAAGTGATGATCATATCTAGCAGGATTAAGAAGAGATGACCATCATGTCTGGTAGGAATGGTAAAGACAACTGTCTTGTCTAGTAGGAACAGTAGTGGTCCTTTCTGGTAGGAATGAAAGTGATGATCTTGTCTGGTAGGATCAAGAAGAGATGACCATCTTGTTTGATAGGAATGGTAAAGATAACTATCTTATCTGGTAGGAATAGTAGTGGTCCTTTCTAGTAGGAATGAAAAGTGATGATCATATCTAGCAGGATCAAGAAGAGATGACCATCATGTCTGGTAGGAATGGTAAAGACAACTGTCTTGTCTAGTAGGAACAGTAGTGGTCCTTTCTAGTAGGAATGAAAGTGATGATCCTGTCTGGTAGGATCAAGAAGAGATGACCATCTTGTTTGATAGGAATGGTAAAGATAACTATCTTATCTGGTAGGAACAGTAGTGGTCCTTTCTAGTAGGAATGAAAAGTGATGATCCTATATGGTAGGATAAAAAAGGATAAACATCCTATCTGGTAAGAATGGTAAAGATAATTGTCCTATCTAGTAGGAACAGTAAAGGTAGTGGTCCTTTCTAGTGGGAATGAAAAGTGATGATCCTATCTAGTATGATCAAGAAGAGATGACCATCCTATTTGGTAGGAATGGTAAAGATAACTATCCTATTTGGTAGGAATAGTAGTGGTCCTTTATGGTAGGATTAAAAAGTGATGATCCTGTCTAGTATGACAAAAAAGGATAACCATCCTGTCTGGTAGGAATAGTAAATATAACTGTCCTGTCTGGTAGGAACAGTAAAGGTAGTGGTCCTTTTTGGTAGAAATGAAAAGTGATGATCCTATCTAGTAGGATCAATAAGAGATGACCATCTTGTCTGTTAGGAATGGTAAAGATAACTATCCTATCTGGTAGAAATAGTAGTGGTCCTTTCTGGTAGGAATGAAAAGTGATGATCCTCTATGGTTGGATTAAAAAGGATAACCATCCTATCTGGTAGGAATGATAAAGATAACTGTCTTGTCTAGTAGGAATAGTAAAGGTAGTGGTCCCTTTTAGTAGGAATGAAAAGTGATGATCCTATCTCATAGGATTAAGAAGAGATGACCATCCTATCTGGTAGGAATGGTAAAGATAATTGTCCTGTTTGGTAGGAATAATAGTAGTCCTTTTTGGTAGGAATGAAAAGTGATGATCTTGTCTAATGCAAAAAATGTTAGATAATTATGCAATGATCTGATACCTTAAACCTGTGAAGGGTCAGTCTTGATATAAAAGTGCTGATCTTTGGGAGAAAGCTGCCCCCATTTCATAAAAGTGAATATTTGGAAAGGATATGCCCCTACTTTAGAATGATAAAGGAAAATGGTTTGGTCATTTAGTTTTTGGTTGATTGGCTAGTTTAGTGGTGAATATGGGGATGTCAAGTATGAGATTGGTTGGTTAATGGCTATCAATTTGGCTTAGGCAAAAGCAAGGTATGGTCTTGGAAAAGATCGGGCTGTTTAGTTTAGATAGGTGTGACTTTGGTTTAAGGCTGAATTGGAGAGCTGGATCAGGAAGGTGACGTTTTTTAAGATGATTAGATTGGAAGGTTTAGGGAAGGTCAACTTATGGGACTTATCCTCAGAGAAGTTCATGTGGAAGGCTTAGTCAGTTCTAGGACTTTGGCTTGGTCAGGTTGTAACCTTTGGGGAATTTATTTAGAAGGCTTGGTCAAGTTCTGCCTTAGGCTCGGTTAGGTCTGGCTTAGAGGAAATGTTAGGATAGGAAATTAGTTGGGAAGGGCTTGGTTAGATTTGGCCATGGAGGAGATGAGGCTTTTTATGAATAGGCTTCATGGTGAAAGCTAGGCTTAGGCTTCATGGTGAGGCTTTTTGGTTTGGGATTCATGGTAAAGGCTTTTGGGCTTGTGCTTCATAGTGAAGGCCTTTTTTTTTTTTTTTGGGCTTCATGGCGAAGGCTTTTGGTCTTGGGTTTCATGGTGAGGACTTTTTGGTTTGGGCTTGATGGTGAAGGCTTAAACGCTTTGGTTAAGGGTGCTTTGGACCTTTTTGGAGGATGGTTGGCTCCATCATAGATATGGTGTTAAAGGTTTTGGTTGTAGGCTTTATGGATACGGGTTTGCCTTTTGACATGGATGCATCATATTTTCTTGCCTATCATATGGTTGGCAGGCTTTTACTCAATTGGACTTTATGGGTGATGTAATTTAACAATGAGGCTTGGTCTTTTCAAGAATGATGAGGTTTTACCAATGAGACATAGGATGACTTGAGTGGTTTGAGCCCTTCTTAAGCTTTGTAAGATATGACTTAGTTTTGGTTGTGTTAGAGAAAGCTGGCTTTATGAATGACGAGTCTTGAAAGACTTAGGATCTTTGGTTTTGCCCATGGGCTTGGCCCTTAAAAGATGATGAGATTTTTCTAAAGAAAGGGTGGTATGAGGCTTGAGTTTGAAAAGATGGAATGGTACATTTTGAAGTTGGGGAATGGTTCAAAGGTGGGTTGGAAATTTTGAAAAGTATTAGGGAGGTTGTATGATTTTGCTATCTGTAGTATGATTCATGGAAAAGAACAAGCTAAGTTAACCTTATTGTTTTGAGATTGAAGAGACATTTAAAGTGATATTTTATTGGCTTGAATGTAGACGGCATACTGGATGAAAGGAAGTGCCCTAACGAGTGGCTGAAGGACTAATGAGAAAAGACAACTTAGGGATTATGAGAGACTAGTAATGTGAGAGATTATGCCTATGCTCTTTAATCTAAGCAATGAGACGGATTAATAAAAGATGATGACAACCTAGAAAGACATGCCCCCACTATGAGATAAGGGCGTAGAAGATAATATCACTTTAAAGAATGAGCCTCTTGTAAGGAAGGATGACTTTGAAGACATGAGATGAGACAGAAAGATGATTTGATATGAAGGAAAATGACTACGATGAGCTTTCTCTCTCTCTTTTTTTTTTTTTTTAAGCCTTAAGCTATCCTTTCGGGTTTTCAACTTAGCATGCTTGAATTAATGAAATTTACGATAAAACATTCAATCATGATTTGCTATTTTTCTTCATTTTGAGGGGCTTTAACATTTGAATTTTGGATTTGAAGAACTTGTTGCCCCTTGTTGAGGTGTATAGTTTGATTTTGTGCTTCAATTATTTGATGAGAGGTCCATTTCTGGACCTTCTTTGGTTAGGAGCTGGCAAAGCAATTGTTGATGGCACCTCAATCGTGGTGGACTTGTTCATTTCTCTCTCTTTTTTCTATTTTTATTATATTTCTTCTTCTTCTTCTTCTTCTTCTTTTTTTTTTTTTTTAAATTCATCCATGTTTAAAATAAGAAAAGACAAGTGCACAAATAAATGTGGATGTTTTATTGCAATGGAAAATTTTATTACAAGATAACAAAAAGGAATTGATATCATTGATTAAAAATACATGAAAAGGAAAATAAAATGACAGAAACAGACTCAAATTTAGACTCAAATTTTGAGATTTAGACTCAGACTCAAACTCATACTTAGACTTAGTCTTGGAATTCAATCTCATATAGGTCAAATTAGCTGAACTTGAACTCTTCTATGTCATGCCACTTGGGGCTAAGGTAAGGTGGGTTGAATTAGGTTCAGGTTCTTTATCACTGTTCAGGTCAGTGGTAAGGAATTTGGGTTGAAATGATGCACTTTGGATGCAATCTTCAACCTTTAATGTGGCAATCAAAGCCCTAAAAGTAGATAGGTTAACAAGTGGACTCAATAGGTTGGAAGTAGATTCTTGACAAGGATGTCTACTTGTTCTTGCTCTATTGGTCTATTTACCATTTGAGCAACTTTAGCCCTCCACTTTGCAAGGAACATAGAGAAGGACTCCTCTAGAAGCTGCTTGATGGTTTCCAAATCATGCCTAGTGACATTCACTTCACTGTAATAATTATATTGTTCAATAAAGGCATAGAAAATATCATCCCATGTCCTTTTCTTGGTCTTTTCTAGTGAAAGGAACTATTTTCTGGTAACACTAGTCAGTGATTGTTTGGAACAGTTGAGCAAGGAGCTCATCGCCAACTCCTAAGGGTTTCATTACTCCCACATGTATCCTCAGATGGGTCTTAGGGTAAGTGGTTTCATCAAATCGCTCTAGTTCAGCCATTTTGAATTTAGGAGGGAGCTTGGCATCAGGAAGTAAGGTTGAACTATCCACATCAATTAGATCATCGGGTGCTTTAGGGATTTGATGGTTCTTTCCATGGCTTAAGTTTCTCCATAAGTAATCTAGCGTCTCAATAAGAGAAAACTTCCTCACCTTAGGTTGGTTTAGCTCAAATTTGGGCTAGGATTGGTCGAGTTCAGGATAAGGTTTGGGTTAAGATGGCTAAGGGTGGCTTGGTTAATCATAGCTCGAACTTTCTCAATGATGAATTGCCTTTGTTCCTCGAATTAGGCTTGTTGAGCAGCTAAGATACCCTAGAAATGTTCTTCTTGCTTCTTAAGGACTCTAGTCACAAGTATGGTCAAGGAAGCCATATCAAGTGGGTGGGCCATTAGTACCTTTAAACCAAAGCAACAAGGTAAGTGACGGGTATGGAACAGAAGAGGTGATGAAGGTATAGGCATGCAGATCCTAAGAGAAAAGGCTTTCTTATTGTTTCATGGGTCAACCATTTTTTTAGGCTTAAGGCATGATGGGGCAGATGTTTCGGGCTTAGGGTAGCAGACTAAACCAAGGTTATTGGGTTTAAGGTATTGTGTTGGGCCAAAGTTATTGGGCTTAAGGGTAATAGGTGGTTTCAAAAGGTGATGGGTCACTCGTGTTAGGCTTAAGGATATTGTGTTGGGTCAAAGGTATTGAGCTTAGGCTAGTGTGTTGGTCTAAAGGTATTAGGCTTAAGGTAGCGTTTTGATGATTTGAGGTATAGGCTATAGGCATCTGTCAATCTAGGGGTAATGGATTAGTTTTGAAGGTAATAGGCCAAGGATTTTTGGCAATGGTGTCTTGTGGCTAGGTTGGCAAGATATGGGTAAAAAGGAGGATAGAAATGTTTTTAGGTTACAATTTAGGGTGAAGACATTTTGGGTAAGGTTAAGGTAACAGTGTTTAAGGTCAGAGGTGTTTTAGGTCAAGGATAAAGAAATGAGGTTTTAGGCTCAGGGCTAGGGTATTGGTGTTTAGTTAAAGGCTAAGGTAATGGGGTAAGGTCTTAGGGTTAAGGTATTAGTGTTTAAGTTAAAGGCTAAGGTAAAGGGGTAAAGTTTAGGGTTAAGGTATTAGTGTTTAGGTTAAAGGCTAAGGTAAAGGGGTAAGGTTTAGGGTTAGGGTATTGGTATTTAGGTTAAAGGCTAAGGTAAAGGGGTAAAGCTAGGGTGAGGTGTTTAAGGTTAAAGGTCAGGGTGATGGTTTTAAGTTTGTGGGGACGAAGGTGTTTGGATGGAGGTAAGAGTGAGGTGTCTAAGGGGGAGATGTTTGAATAGAGATAAGAATCTTTAACCCTTCTTCAGTTTAAGGTTCGACCTAGACTTAAGATGAATGCATGTTTTGCTATACAATATGGATGCATGATATGCATGAGGAAAACATTTCATGAAAATGCAAAGATGCAAGGTTTTAATTATGGTACATGCAACTTAAGGCTAGAATCTAAGTTCATTACATGAAAAGGTAAGGGTGGCTCGATTTGGGTATCCATCACACTAGAGTAGTGATATACCTAACCACATGTGAGTCAAGGAGCCTTGCGTGGGTCCAATAGTACATGCATACTCATTACACCTTTGACAGGATCAAAGGATTCATCACAGGGTGGATGATTTCACTATTATCGAATAAACCCAAGGAGGGTTACCCACTCGATGCTACTCACTATCCATTATTTTGCTAGAACTAGGTTGGATGGCAAAGAGCCAATGCAAGTGATGTACACAAAGTTAGAATTATATTATAAGGCCAAACTTTTTTTTAACCAATTAGTAGTCCACTTATTTTTCCTTTTCTTAAAAGAAAGTTGGTCCCTAGTGGAGTTGCTAACTGTGAGGCCTTGCCTGAGCACCGGTCCGATCAGCTTAAGGGAATCAAGATGCTCATTTAGGAAGGAACTTACGAGGAAGCCCTCGGGTTTACCTTTGATAGGTTTGAAAATTATTTCTTGGAGTCGCTACCTTAATTTATTTTTATTTGGGAAAATATAAGGAAAAAACCCATTTGACTCTAATTATTACCCAAAGGAAAAAAGATCACTAGCCTTGAACCAAAGACAATTTGGGGACTAGGTTTTCGGTTTAATTTAACAAAATAGGTTTGGCTATTTTATATAAGAGTGACTTAAAATATATTTCATGAACAATTAAAATGCATGGACAATTTATAATATGCATGATCATTCAATCCATAAAGTTTATACACAATTAGAATTTGAAATAAAAGAGAGTTAATATTATATTGAAATCCAAACTTAGGGGATACCTCCTCTAGCCCTTATGGGTTCTAGGGAAGTCATATAGTCCCCAAACTAAGCCTAATAATAAAGTAAAAAAAATAAAATAATAGTAAGTGAAGAAGGTGATAAAGGGGAAAGTTGGTTAGTTTTAATTAGATTCGATGCCTGAACCAAGTATGCTGGCATATCCCTTTGAATGGGAATAATAATCCACGTAGTTCTCCCTTCTTGCAAAGGGGTTAGTTTAGCCTAACCACTTTATCATGTTTTGATTGATTAATTAAAAGAGGGTTGAGTTAATTAATTAACTTAATTGATTACCGAGTTAATTAGCTAGCAACCTAGATGAATCAATTGAATTAACTAACTAAAAGAAGCAAGGAACTTTAGACAGAAGAAAATTAAAGGAAAAGAAGCTTACCTCGGATGGTGGGTGATAGCTGACTTCAGATGGCGAGCAGCTGCTGGTGTTGGATGGCAGGCAGTAGTTAGCCTTGGACGGCAGACGGCGGCTAGCCTTGGATGGCAGACAGCAACTAGCCTTGGGCTGCAGCTGGCCTTTGATGGCAGGCGGCAGCTAGCCTTTGGTGGTAGAGATGAGCCTTGGGCAAGAGACTTACCTCAAATAGGTGAGTGACAGAAAGCCTTAAACTGGTTGGGTAGGAATCAAAGATAAACCCCCAACTCGCTTTGCAAAGTAAGGAGTAAATACAAAGCAATTTGCTTGAAGTTATTGTTTTTCAAGCTCTATAAGTTAGTGTCTTGAAGAGTAGGAAGGCTTTCTATATATAGGAGGAGGTTTGAAGCATAAAAAACACAAATTTCAAATGTGGGATTGCATTTTCTTCGCTAGAGTTGCCGCAGAGGGCTTTATGGCAATGCAGAGCACTTTATAGCAATGCCGCACAACCCTTTGTGGTTCCGTAGAGGGCTATGCAACAGTACAGCAAAGCTATGACAACAGGCCCCATTTTTGCCCGTTTTGCCTGTTCTTGCTCGTTTCTCATCTGTTTCTCATGATTCGAGTTGTGTTGTATTTGTTAGTTCTGGATGATTTGAGAAGGTTCAAATGCTAAAAAGAAATATTTTTATTTTTTCCATTTTGAGAGTCTTTAGCTTCTGAAGGTTTGTTCACTGAGTCTAAGTGCTTCTAAAATTTGAATGCATACTGGAGGATGCAAAATTAAGGGTTCACAATACCCCATGCACATATAACATTTTCATAAATTTAGAGTGGCAATAAAAGTGCACTTATCACTTGTACGCATCATGTTGACTTTTAACGTCTTGAACACTTAGCCCTTGTAGGCCCATATGAAAGCACATAATAATCCATACCAAGACTTTTCTAAAGTCAAACACAATATATCATGATCAATAACGTTCAACTTAGTGCACTTTACACTTTCATACATGTCAACTTAACAAGTAGACTTTCAAGGATCATGCTTAGCTCTTATAACCAATTCATTCAATCAATCTCTTCATCAATTCAAGATTATTAATTCATTTTCATGTCATTATACAAGCTACTTCCATATTATCTAATTACATTCACATATTAATCACAATATAAGGTTAAGACACCTTAAGTATACCAAATCGCCTATAGCCTTGTCTAGAGTCATTCCTTCAATCAAAATGCAATTTAACCATTTATCATTCATATATGCATGTCAATAGTCAACAAAATATGTCACATACAAATTATAAACATTGGGATAAGAATTTCAATGTAGGCCGAATGACCTTTAAAAGAGAAAACTAAATTTTCTTACTTCTCGCACTTTCCATCTATTACAGTAATATGTAGAAATATGGTTTGAACCAAGATTTTTCATGTAATCAAAACAAAAATCATTTTAAAACATAAAGATATAGGAATTGGCGCATATATAAATCCATATACATGAAAATTTCCAATTTTAGGTTTTAGGATGAAAAACCATGAGTTTTCTTATTTCCGATACTTTCCGGTCATTACAGCAATATGTAACCATGTGATTGAAACCATTATTTTCCATTCAATCACAATAATTATCAGTTTAGAACACTAATACACACCAATCAGCAGCCATGGATAATTCTCATGCATGAAAATTCCAAGTTTAGGGTTTATAGTGAAAATCATGAGTTTTCTAGCTTTCCGGTGTTTCTTGATCATTATAATAATGTGTAAACACATTATTTAGATCATTACTTTTCATCCAAACAAAAAAATATTAGTTTAGGATTCCTTAATGCATAAATCAGCAGCCATATATATGTATATAATCATAGAATTTTCCAACTTTTAAGTTCTAGAATGAAAAACTTGAATTTCCTTATTTTCTAAAACTTTTTGGTCATTACAGTAATATACAGAAATATGATTTAATTCAATATTTTTCATCTAAACACATCAAAAATAAGTTTGGAATAGAAGCATGAAAAAATTTCCTCCTGGTAATGTTTATACATGAAAATTTCAATTTTGAGTTATAGGATTCATCTTTGGAAAAATTGCATAGAAAGGTTGGTGTTTTTGGTAGAAAAATTGATTTTTCCCTCAAGAAATCACCTAGGCCAAATTTTATTAGTAAAAATCAATAAAAATTCAGTTCAAAATAATTTTCTTATAATTTATTTCATATAAATCAAATAAGAAATTGAAAGGAAAGAAAAACTTATAAATACGGTCAAGAAATCGCAAAGTTGAAGGTGTTTTGTGAATTTTGGTAGAGAGAAATATTTTGAGAGAATTTTTCTGCCAAAATAATAAAATGATAAGATAGTGACTACTGGAATGAAGGGCTGGCCAAATTTTTTATATTTATTTGTAGGGTTTTGGGCAATTTCCAAGATTACCCTTAATGAGCTAGGTTAATAGTGTTTTAGTGTAGTGGGCTTTTGGGTATTTGGGTTTTTTATTTAATTTTACGGCTGATTATAGGTAATCAAAAATAAAATATTTTTCTTATTATTTTCATTAAAATTTCCCTCAAAACATTTATTTTAAAGTATTTAAAAATACTCATAAAATCATTTTATGCTAAAAAATCGTCTTGTGCATGAAAATTCAATTTATATGAAATAAATTATTTCATACTAATAAACTTCATATAAATCATTTATTTTATAGTAATAATTCATATTGGACATATTAAAATTAATTTAATATGCCCTATACTCATAAATCACATCACACATAAATTTTCATGAAATCACACATTTAGCCATAATAGCTCTAAATTCAGGCAATTGGTCAAGAAAACTCCTAAGGTAGATGTGAGTTATAACAGTTTCATAGCTCATAGTTCAAAATTTATGATTCACAGTTCATGACTTATGATTTAATAAGGTTTACAGAAATCAACTTATAACTCATAACCTATAGAGTGAAGGTTGCTGCCGTATCCACTCATAACCCATAACTTATAGAGTGAAGACTACTATTGTGTTCACACATAACTCATAAACATGTAGAGTGAAGGCTACCACGATGTTCACACATAACTCATAACATGCAAAGTGAAGGTTGTTGCCATGTTCACACATAACTCATAACATGTAAAGTGAAGGTTGTTGCCAAGTTCACACATAACTTATAGCATATAAAGGTAATAGTAGCATTGAAGGATACAATCACATGTAATGTAATAGCAATAGAATTTTAGCTTATTTAATAAAAGATGAACAACAGTGTAGCTCTAGTAAAAAAAAATATAAGTTATGGCAATAATCACAAAGGTATTATCATTAGATAATCAAAAATGGTTTTGGACCAATTGTCCTTAGGCAACCCAAGCTTACAAAGAAATCATTAAAATAGAAATGAACTTGGGTTTCAAGATATCAAAGATTCACAAAACATGATAGTTTTCACTTGTAACTTGAAACATAATGTTTACTCACCTTGTGGTTCCTTTGCTCCTAGTACTTGTAGCCTTTGAACCTCTAATACTCCTCAACCTATAACAGAACATTTAATTCGCACTGAGTATTTACTTAAGTTCATGCTATCCTATCTTACACTACCCCATGCATATACAACATTCACATACACTTGGAGTTACACTTAGAAGTGCACTCATCACTTGCACATAGCACATTAGCTTATAAAGTCTCGCACACTTAGCCTTTATAGGCTCACTTGAAATCTCATTATAATTCATACCAATACTTTTCTCAAGTCAAACACAATGTCATGATCTTAATATCAATTCACTTGAACAATCATCTTAGTACACTTAACAGTTCCATACATGTCGACTTATCAGTAGCCTTTCAAGTGTCATGCTTATCTCTTATGACCAATTCATTCAATCAATCTCTTCAACAATTCAAGATCACTAATTCATTATTAACTAATCATAAAACCTATTTCTATACTACCCAATCACATTCACATTTTAATCATAGCATAAGGTTAAGATACCTTAAGTATACCTTAGGTGTCTCTAGACTTGTCTAGTGTCATTCCTTCAACCACCATACAATTTAATCATTTACCATTCATACATACATATCAATAATCATTAAAACACATTACATAAAAATTATAGACATTAGGATAAAAATCCCAATGTAGGCCGAATACACTATCAAAGAGAAAACCTAAATTTTCTTACTTTTCTTACATTTCATCTATAATAGTAATATGCAGAAACATGGTTTGAACCAAGATTTTTCATTTAATCAAAACAAAAATCATTTTAGAACATGAATCTTTATGAATTGGTAGCCATAGATGTCCATATGTATGAAATCTTCTAACTTTAGGTTTTAGGATAAAAAAACATGAGTTTTCTTGTTTCCGGTACTTTTCGGTCATTACAGTAATATATAAACACGTAATTTAAACCATTATTTTTCATTCAACATAACAAAAACCAATTTAGAATTCCAATATGTATAAATTAACAGCCCTGCTTGCATGTTCACATGAAATTTTCCAACTTTTAAGTTTTAGGATGAAAACCATGAATTTCCTTATTTTCTGAAACTTTTTGGTCATTACAGTAATATACACATATATGTTTTATATTAATATTTTTCATGTAAACACAACAAAAATTCATGTAGAACACAAGTATGTAAAAATCAGTAGACCCACTTAAGTTTATGCATAAAAATTTCAATTTTGAGTTGTAGGATTCACCTTTAGAGAAATCGCATAGAGAGGTTGGTCTTTTCAGTAGAAAAATCATTTTCTCTTCCAAAACTCACCTAGGCCAAATTTAATCAATAAATATTTAGTTCAAAATAATTTTCCAATGATTAGTTTCATAGAAATCTAATAGTAAATTAAAAGGAGAAAAAAACTTATGAATACGGTTAAGAAATCACAAAGTTTGAAGGTATTTTGTAAATTTTGGTAGAGAGAATAATTTTGAAAGAATTTTTCTATCAAAATAATAAAATAATAGAATGGTGGCTACTGGAAGCTAGGGCTGGCCTAAATTCTTATTATATACATAAGGTTTTGGGCGATTTCCAATATCACCCTTAATGATCTAGGTTATGAGTGTTTTGATATAGTGGGCTTTTGGGTATTTGGGCTTTTTATTTAATTTTGGGGATGATTATAGGTAATTAAAATAAAATATTTTTTTTATTATTTTCATAAAAATTCCCCCAAAAATATTTTTAAAATGCTCATAAAAATTATTTTATGCTTAAAAATTGCTTTTTCTTTTATGAAAATTCATTTTGTGTGCAATAAATTGTTTTATGCTCATGCACTTCATATAAATCACTTATTTCACCATAATAATTCATATTATGCATACTAGAGCTAATCTAACATGTCACATACTCATCAATCACATAACGCATAAATTTCATAAAAGCACTTACTTAGAGATAATAGGTCTAAATTTAAGTAATTGGTCATGAAAACTCCAAGGATGGGTGTGGGTTGTTACATTCTTCCTCCTTAAAAGAAATTTATCCTCAAATTTAAATACTTACTTATATGTTCTTGAAAAGCTGGGGATACTTCTGTCGTATCCTTTCTTCAGCTTCCTAATTATACTCATCCATTCTATGGTTATGCCAGTAAACCTTAATTATAAGTATCTCCTTGATACTCAATATCTTCCATCCTTAGTTTGAAATTCTAATTGCTTTTCTCTATAGTCAATACCAACTCCACACTCATATAGCCAATTCATTCCTAAGATCACATTGAATTCTAGGTCACCAAATTCTAACAACTCCATATGAAGTTTCCATCCATTAATGTCTACCTCACTGTCCTTAAATATATACTTCAATTGCATCATTATTCCTAAAGGAGTTGGCACTACTAAGGGTTCATTAATTAATTCCTTATTTTCACTGAGACTCTTAGCAAAATATGGAGACACAAATGAATACGTAGCATTAGAATCAATCAAGTATCTTGCACTAGAAATTCGAATAGGAATAATACCTTCCTCTTTTAAATCATACTAGATTAATATTCTTCCTTTGACTATACTTGATATTTACATCAGTGATAGAGAAATCCCTAGCATTCTTGTTGTTCTAGTCTATATGGTACCATCTAAGTCATAATTTTCCTTAATATAATTCAATTACTTCATACCATATTCTTATATATGTATAATGTAATTGATTTATTTCATTCTCCTACTGATTAATACTAAATATCAATCTTTTATTATGATATCAATCACAGTTATCATTTAATAACTACATGTATTTCATATATCAAACCATTGTAACATATAAGTATTTCATACCTCATAACATTATACCCATCAATCATTAATCTAAATTGGATCAAAAATTAGTCAAATTTTATTTCTAATCCACTTAACAGCATGTATTTAACATGAACACCCATCATATAATATCACATCACAGGACACATATCACCTAGCATATATCACATATCATTACATGTATGATGAATCCTAATCACATAACACAATGAATCCTAATCACATAACACATAACCTATAGCATAATGAGCTCTCCTATCATATTAAAAGCCAAGCATCTCCTAGGCAATATAAGATCAAACCCAAGCCAAATAACTAATTAGTCATATAATATCATTCATATCTTATAAGTCCTATGCCCCTAAGCTATTTGTTATTGACTACAAGTGGGAGTCTCAATTGTGTCTCTTATTCTTGGCTCCTAGCCTTTGAGGTTGCGATGGTCCAGGTGGTGAAGGTGTCAAAGCCACATTTCCCGAGTTCCTTGTCTAAAGGCAATCCTTAATGAAGTGATCCATCTATCTACACCTCAAACATGCACCAGAGACCTTCCAGCAAACCCCAAAATGCTTCCTGTCACAATGGCCATAGGCATGAAGCTACTTCAATTGCCCATTATTCTTGCTAGGTGTTGAAGTTGTAAGTGGAGATTACTTTCCTAAACCTCCTCCTCCCCCTCTAAGTAGCTTCTTTTCCTTATGCCTATTCTTATGTTCATGTTCAGCACACTCAGCTCTCTTAGCCTAATGCCTCTTCTCCATTCGCTTCTTAGACTATGCACTAAGGTCCTTTCCTGGACCTCCTCCTCCCCATCTAAGCTGCTTCCTTTCCTTATGCCTACTCTTATGTTCATGTTCAACACACTCAGCTCTCTTTGCCTAATGCCTCTTCTCCATATCCCTTCTCAGAGTATGCACTAAGGACCTAAGACATCAATTTTCTTTTATCAGTTTTGAATAGTTTCTTTCAAACTTCTGCATCTTACTCTGAATCCATTTAAAACCTAGACACTACATGGGGTCCTCCTCATTAAGAATCTTTTCTCTCTTCAAGTGGATCATAGGTCTAGCCTTCTCAAACATCTCTCACTGTGTCTTCTTGTAGGCCACACGGGTGCCCTAGGCCTAGGCCCTCTAGTAGGGGTGACCTTCGTGGTCATCTAAAGAGAAAATCATAAGGCACACAAACAATGACAACAAGGAATACTATAACTTATTAGGATTTTGCAAAACTATAATAGTGATAGACTGCAAGTGACATGATAGGAAAATTCATATGCTCTAGGATTATACTTAACCAACCTAATAAATAGACAAGTCTAAACTAGACTTTAAACTGCGGCTCTAATACCACCTTTGTCACATCCCATTTTCGGAGACATGATGGTTCTAGAACATAGGGAGAGATAAGGTCACCCATGCCTATAGAACCCACTCATATATAAACAAACATAGCCTAGGATCATACCAAATCCTCATGCATTAACTTAATTATCCAATAATAATGATAACTTTAACTAGTGGAAGAATAGTATTAAAATTCTTTAAATATAATCCATATGAAAAGAACATTTAAGACTCCAAATAATTAAATAAATAATATATTCCAAATATAAACTCCCAAAATAAGGACTCCTAGAGAGTTTAGAGACTCATCATCTTATATTATGGTAATAAACTTTGACAAGAAAATTTTTCCAAACAGAGTAGGTAGCTTGAGTGATCACCTTGCCTCCTTCTAATGCTCACCCAGAACCACACAAGAAAAAGGGGTGAGATAGATGATCCTAATGAGTAAACAATATGACTTATACAATGACATATATCCCTTAAAAGGTTTTATAGCTCATAGTTCAAAATTTATGATTCATAGTTCATGGCTTGCGATTTAATAAGGTTTACAAAAATCAACTTACAACTCATAACATAGAGAGTGAAGACTGCTATCGTATTCACCCATAACCCATAACTTAAAGAGTGAAGGTTTCTATCATGTTGACATATAACTCATAACATATAAAGTGAAGGCTACTGCCATGTTCACACATAACTCATAACCTGTAAAGTGAAGGCTGCCGCCATGTTCACACATAACTCATAACATGTAAAGTGAAGGTTACTGCCATGTTCACACAAAACTCATAACATACAAAGTAAAGGCTACTGCCATGTTCATACATAACTTATAACATATAAGGGTAATAGTAGCATTAAAGGATACAACCACATGTAACTTAATAGTGATAGAAGTTTAGCTTATTTAATAAAAGATGAACCACAATGTAGTTCGAAAAAAAAATATAGTTTATAGCAACAATCACAAAGGTATTATCATTAGATAATCAAAAATGTTTTTGGACCAATTGTCCTTTGGCAACCCAAGCTTATAAAGAAATCATTAAAATAGAAAAGAACTTGGGTTTCAAGATATGAAAGGTTTATAAAACATGATAGCTTGTACTTGTAACTTGAAACATAATGTTTACTCTATTTGTAGTTCCTTTGCTCCTAGTACTTATAGCCCTTGAACCTCTAATACTCCTTAAACTCTAACAAAACATTTAATTCACACTTAGTATTTGCTTAACATCATGCTATCCTATCCCATACTACCACATGCACATATAACATTTGCATACACTTAGAGTTGCGTATAGAAGTGCACTCATCACTTGCACATAACACATTAGCTTGCAAAGTCTCACACACTTAGCCTTTGTAGGCTCACATGAAATCCCATTATAATTCATACCAATACTTTTCTCAGTCAAACACAATGTTCTTAATATCAATTCGCTTTAACAATCATCTTAGTACACTTAACAGTTCCATACGTGTCGACTTATCAATAGCCTTTTAAGTGTCATGCTTATCTTTTATGACCAATTCATTCAATCAATCTCTTCATCAATTCAAGATCATTAATTCATTATTAACTTATCATAAAACCTATTCCCATATTACCCAATCACATTCACATTTTAATCACAATATAAGGTTAAGATACCTTAAGTATACCTTAAGTGTCTCTAGACTTGTCTAGAGTCATTCCTTTAACCACCATCCAATTTAATCACTTATTATTCATACATATATGTCAATAATCATTAAAATATATTATATAAAAATTATAGACATTGGGATAAAAATCCTAATGTAGGCCGAATACACAATCAAAGAAAAAACTTGAATTTTCTTACTTTTTGCACTTTCCATCTATTATAGTAATATGTTGAAACATGGTTTGAACCAAGATTTTTCATGTAATTAAAACAAAAATCATTTTAGAACATGAATCCCTATGAATCAGCAGCCATAGATGTCCATATGCATGAAATCTTCCAACTTTAGGTTTTAGGATGAAAAACCAAGAGTTTTTTTGTTTTTGGTACTTTTTGGTCATGACAGTAATATGTAAACACATGATTTAAATCATTATTTTTCATTCAAACATAACAAAAACCAATTTAGAATTCCAATATGTATAAATTGGCAGCCATACTTGCATATACACTTAAAATTTTTCAACTTTTAAGTTCTAGGACGAAAACCATGAATTTCCTTATTTTCTGAAACTTTTTGGTTATTATAGTAATATACACAAATATGTTTTAAATTAATATTTTTCATGTAAACACAACAAAAATCCATGAAGAACACAAGTATGTAAAAATTGGTGGCCCCCCCTTAAGTTTATGTATGAAAATTTCAATTTTGAGTTCTAGGATTCACCTTTAGAGAAATCGCGTAGAGAGGTTGTTGTTTTTTGTAGAAAAATTATTTTCTCTTCCAAAAACTCACCTAGGCCAAATTTAATCAATAAAAATAAGTAAATATTTAGTTCAAAATAATTTCTCATGATTAGTTTCATAGAAATCCAATAGTAAATTGAAAGGAGAGAAAAACTTAAGAATACGGTCAAAAAATCGCAAAGTTTGAAGGTATTTTATGAATTTCGGTAAAAGAATAATTTTGAAAGAATTTTTCTGCAAAAATAATGAAATAATAGAATGGTGGCTACTTGAAGCTAGGGCTGGCCAAAATTCTTATTATATATATAGGGTTTTGGGCAATTTCCAAGATTACCCTAATGAGCTAGGTTAGGAGTGTTTTAGTGTAATGGGCTTTTGGGTATTTGGGCTTTTTATTTAATTTTGGTGCTGATTATATGTAATTAAAATAAAATATTTTTTTTATTATTTTCATTAAAATTCCCCGAAAATATTTATTTAAAAATTCTCATAAAAATTATTTTATGCTTAAAAATCGCTTTTTGCATGAAAATTCATTTTATATGCAATAAATTATTTTATGCTCATGCACTTCATATAAATCACTTATTTTACAATAATAATTCATATTATGTATATTAGAGCTAATCTAACCTGCTACATACTCATCAATCACATTACTCATAAATTTCATAAAAGCACTTACTTAGACATAGTAAGTCTAAATTCAAGTAATTGGTCATGAAAACTCCTATAATGGGTGTGGCTTATTACAGAATTACATCAGATCTTATGCACTTTGTATAAGCCCGTGGGTATGGTAAGATTACCCAACCTCTGTTAGGAGGGAACTCCTAACCGTAAGGCTCGATAACTCTTGCATAATATCATGTATAGGAGTGAGCAAGGCTTCAGCCACCACTCTTTAATATTTATGTGTGGGAGGCTTTCCGCTTCCAAGATATATTATTTTTCTAAAATACATTCTAAAAGTCCAACATGACCAATTTTGATTAACATAACTTCATTGCTACCTTTAATTAATCCAAGAGTTGACCTTATGTTGCCTCTATGTTATATTATATTATTATGTACTCAATAAACATGTCACATCCCATAGTTGTTTATAATCTTCCAGGTCAAGGTGAATCGTTGACAAGGTAAATTTCGGGTTATGCTTCTAGGGACTAAGTTTTTGTGTTGCTTGAGTTCTTTTAAGGATAATCAATTAGAGCTCCATGGTGTATAAAAGTTTAGTATTAAAGTATGTTGTACTGGAGAGTAATGTAAACAATCAATAATACTTGTTGTGTATATGTATACTTATGATAGTAAGTAAGAATGTATATAGTATTTGTTGATATCTATGAATGATTATCTATTCATTATCATGAGATGGCACTAAAGTGTGAAAGTTATAAATGAATGGCTAGAGTAATTATGGGAAATGGTAAAGAATGAATATGGTTTTGATATTGGGAAAGATGACCAAATGGAAGATGTAAAACAATAATTGGATCAATGGTGTTCTATGGGTTTAGGTCACTTGATGTCTCCCTGAACTCTAGAATAGTCACTGCTTTGAAATTAGGTTGTGACAGAGTTGCTCATGTTCCTAGTTGTGTTGGAAAGGAAAAATGGAAGGCTATAGGTAGTAGCTAGACACGCCTAAGAACACAAGCGTGTCCCTAGCTTTGTTAGAGCCTACACCCAGCTTTCGAAATTTTGTGAAATTTCTTCTTGTAATTATGTTTGACTCTCCATGTTTTGACCTTTCCCCTATTTGAATTATTGTTATCAAACATTTATATGCATTAAAATCTCTCATTTAAGAAATAACTCATTCTTGTACTCTTGAAATCATGGATAAATTATTTTATCTAGCACTTTTGTGAATTTCCTTATTCGTATTCTTATAATGAGACCATTGAGATGATAAGTTGGATTTTAGTATTATATGTTTTCTTGATCATGTTATGAAAGGTATCTAAGAGATAATGAATTGGTTTATGATATGTGTAAGCAAAGGATTAAATGATATGTCTATATGAAATTGTTAGAAGTTATGAATCATTAAGGTTATAAAACAAAAGATGATAATAATAGTAGTTAATGTGACTGCAAATGATTTATATATATATCATATATATTGAGATATATATGAGATGAGCTGTATTATTAATGTTGTGGCTAGATGCTACCTTATAGAATAGAGGAAGAGAGATAAAGATCTCAAGAGGTCGAGAGCATTGCTCTAAATACAGCATCTAATCTTGCATCTGTAAGGGATGATGATAGGGAGTCATCTCGATCAAGATAATGCATAGTAGATACAAGGGAATGAGAACTACTAGGAGACATGGACGCATTGATGTAAGAAAATTAAGAATTAATGCAGCAACTTGAGGAACTGAGGCCAAGGTAAGAAATACCTCTATCGCCTTTACCGCCTGTAGTGCCACCCATTCCTAGAGTTGAAATTATTCCTCCTCTCTTGCCAAAGATGCCATACCATGTTCAAAGAAGAATATTACTAGAAGAGGGAGTTTTAGTGAATGATTTTAAGAAGATGAGACCTCCTGAGTTTAAAGAAGAAGAGGGGGAGGATCCTTAAGAGTTTTTAAAGGAGTTGGATAAGATAGCGCGGAGACTATCATGCTCTGATGAAAAGCTAATTAAACTAGTGGAGCTACAACTTAAGAATGATGCATGGGAATGGTTCCATATGGAGATTAAGGACCAGTTGTATGGAGATGACCCTCCCACATGGGTCTAGTTCAAGTAAGGACAAATGGATGAGTTCTTAACTAATGGAGAAAGACAAAATTGTGCCCTTCAATTCTAGTAATTGAAGCAAAAGCCTAGAATGTCTATATCAGAATATGCTTGAGAATTCAAACGTCTGAGCAAGTATGCCTCTCACATAATACCTACAAAAACAAGTAAGGTTCATCGATTCTAAAGAGGATTGGTTACTCCACTTTATAATGTTTTGGTAGCCATATCTAAGCTCATTGATAAAGCTAAGCTTATAGAGGCACAACATAAGGCTGAAAGAGCTGAACAAGAGAAAAAGAGTAGAAACACAGGGGAAAAGGAGAAAGGCAAAGCAACCAACAATTGGGAGGCTCTACCCAAAGTAAGGGTCCTAAACGTGCTTCCACAATATCCACTCTATGCCAGCCGAGAACAAAAGGACAAAGTCAAGTTTGGGTTGGGAGTACCTTGGTTGCCTTGGCCCCAGGCCATGTTAACACATACCAAACAAGACAACAAGGTCAGCCTATAACTATTTGCACTATTTATGGGTGACAACATTATGGAGCTTATCAAAGAGCTACATCAGCATGTCTACATTGTGGACAAATGGGACATTTTATCAAGGAATGTTTGCTAACTGTCAACTCGAGGACTGCTATAGAGGCTTCACAGCCTATTGTGCAAATGAATCGAGCAGAAAAACATGGACTGGGAGGACAAGGCAGTGGTATTGGACAATTTTCAGGCAATATGCAAGCTATGGAAGGTAAAGGTAAAGGAAGAATGTATGTGCTTAATCAATAAGAAGCTTGTACATCCTATAATGTAGTTATAAGTACTGTCCTTATCCAGTCTACTAATTCTCGATGCTTGTTTGATTCTAGTGCAACACATATGTTTATTTCATTGTGTTTTGCTAAGAAATTAAGTAAGAATAAAGAGGTGATGAATGAACCTTTAATTATAACCACACCTTTGGGAGAAATTGTAGAGGTAAAGCAGTATATCACCTTATCAAATGGCACCTATGGAGTTAAAAGAATTGAAAGTTCAATTACAGGACCTGCTTAGTAAGGGTTTCATTAGGCTAAGTAGTTCCTCTTGGGTTCTCCGATTCTATTTGTAAATAAGAAAGATGGGTCCTTAAGGCTGTGTATTGATTATAGACAGTTGAATAAGGTAACTATGAAGAATAAGTATCCTTTTGCAAGGATTGATGATTTATTTGATCTATTCCTAGGAGCTAGTAATTTCTCTAAGATAGACTTGTGATAAGGTGTGACAACCCACATCTACCCTAGGATATTTCATGACAAATTGCTTGAATTTAGAGTTATTGCAACAAAATATGTGGTTTTAAGGAAATTCATGTGTGACATGATTTATGAGTTTGGGACATGTTAAATTAATTTTAATTATGCCTAATATGAATTGTTATTGTGAAATAAATGATTTGAATAAAATGCATTAGCTTGACATAATTTATTTTTTGTAAAATGAAATTTCATGCAAAAAGAAGATTTTTAAGCATAAAATAATTTTATGAGTATTTTAAAATAATTTTTAAATAAATGTTATGGGGGGAATTTTACAGAAAATAATAAGAAAAATATTTTATTTTTAATTACCTATAATCAGACCTAAATTAATTAAAAAGCCCAAAACCCAAAAGCCCACTACACCAAAATACTCCTAACCTAGCTCATTAAGGGTAAACTTGAAAATTGCACCCCAAATCCTACTATTTAATGAGAATTTCGACTAGCATTCTCATTCTAGTAGCCATCACTCCATTTTTTTTTATCTTGATAGAAAAATTCTCCCAAAATATTTCTCTCTACCGAAATTAAGGAAACACCTTTCAATTTTATGATTTCTTGCTCGCATTCATAAGTTTTTTTTTCTTAACAATGTCCTATTTGATTTCTATGAAATAAATTATGAAAAAATTATTTTGAACTGGTTGCTTACTGATTTTTATAGATTTAATTCTGTTTGGGTGAGTTCTTTAGAGAGAAATTTAATTCTCTACTGAAAACACAAATCTTTCCGCGGGATTTATCCAAAGGTGAATCTTGTAACTTAAAATTGAAATTTTTATGCATAAACATCACTAAGGGGGGGAAATTTCTGCATCATTGGTTTATAAACTGATTTTTGATGTGTTTTGATGAAAAATATTGGATTAAATTATATTTCTGCATATTACTGTAATGACCGAAAAGTTTCAAAAAATAAGAAAATTCAAGGTTTTCGCTTTAGAATTTTAAAGTTAGAAAATTCTATGGTTTGATAACTCTATGGCTGCCAAATTGTGATGTTTAATATTCTAAACTAATATTTGTTTTTTTTGGATGAAAAATAATGATTTAAATAATGTGTTTGCATATTGTTGTAATGAACGGAAAGCGCGGAAAGCACGAAAACCCATGGTTTTCACCCTAAGCCTTAAAACTTGGAATTTTTTGTATAAATATTATCTATAGATGCCAAATCATACATGAGGATGTTCTAAACTGATATTTGCTATGATTGAATAAAAAATAATGGTTTAAATCACCTGTTTACATATTACCATAATGACCGAAAAATACCGAAAATAAGAAAACTCATGGTTTTGCATCCTAAAACCTAAAATTTGAATTTTCTTGTACATATCACACCTATTGCTACCAACTCACATAGATTAATATTCTAAGATGATTTTTGTTCTGTTTACATAAGAAATTTTGATTCAAACCATGTTTTTAGATATTACTGTAATAGATGGAAAGTGCAAAAAGTAAGAAAAACTCAGTTTTTCCTTTGGTGATGCATTTGGCCTATTATGGGATTTTTATCCCAATGTCTATAATTTTTATGTGATATATTTTGATGATTATTGACATGTATGTATGTATGATAAATGATAAAATTGCATATTAGTTGAAGGTATGACCCTAGACAAGCTTAAAGGCACTTTAGTATACTTAAGGTATAGTTAAGGTATCTTAACCTTATATTGTCATTAGAATGTGAATGTGATTGGAAAATATGGAAATAGATGTTATGATGATTTGATAATGAATTAATAGTCTTGAATTGATGAAGAGATTGATTGAATGAATGGATCATAAGGGTTAAACATGACATTTGAAAGGCTATCAATAGGTTGACATGTATGGACATGTTAAGTATACTAAGATGATTGTTAAAGTGAATTGATATTAAGATAATGATATTATGATAAACTTAGAAAGGTATTGACATGATGGTAATGTGTTTCCGTTTGGGCCTATAAGGGCTAAGTGTGCAAGACTTTTAAAGTCAACATATTATGTGCAAGTGATGAGGTGCACTTATATGTGTAACTTTAAGCGTATGTGAATATTATATGTGCATGGGGTAGTTATAGGATAGGATAGCATCATGAATAAATAAATACTAAGTATTGAATTAAATATTATGTTAGAGCTTGAGGAATATTAGAAGTGAAGGGCTACAAGTATTAGGAGCAAACGAACCACAATGTGAGTAAACACTATATTCATGCTCCAAGTGTGAATAAATATTATGTTATGTTACAAGTATATGATATTATGTTATGTTAGCCTTTGAGATCTTTGAAACCCAAGTTATTTTCTATTTTAATGATTTCTATGTAAGCTTAGGTTCCAATGGACAATTGGCCCCAAAACCATTTTTGATTATCCAATGATAATACCTTTATGAATATTGTCCTAACTTATATTCTTTCTAGAACTACATTATCATTGTATCTTTTGTTTAAAAGTTAAACTACCATTGTTATTATGATACATGTTATTAGTGCCTTAAATGTTATTATTATATGTGATCACCATTAGCTCTAGTTATGGTACCTCTAACCCTTTATGTAGAAATCCTCGTGTGAATGCAAGTAATCATCAGAACCTATGCACACGGTCTTAACCTAATAGATAGGGGTTATGTATCCACCTCAGCTAGAAGGGGCGATTCTAGCCGTAGAGCCTGATCAACTTCACGCTTCTCTATGTGATAGGAGTTGGAATTTGGTTTTAGGCCACCTCTCCTCTATGTGTTTAAGTGATCATGGCAACGGCTTTCACTCTATATGTTATGTGTTATATGTGTGATTTCTACAACCTTGCTAAATTGCAACCTTTCATTCATGAATTGTAAAACACGAACCATGTGTTATAAGCTATGGGTTTCCCTTTTAAAAAGTGATATGTGTTATCATATATGACATATTATTTACTTATTGAGGTCATCTATCTCACCCTTTTTTTTTCCTTATATGGTTCCAGGTGAACAAATGTGAGGAGGCAAGGTGATGGCTTAAGCATTCTACTTCACTTGGGGATTGCCTTGTTAAAGTCATTAATAGTACCATGCTATGAAGTGTTGTCATTAAATGCTCTGGGAATATTTATTTTTTATGTTTATTTTGAGATGTTATTACCTATTAAGTTTTCGAGTGGATTATGAATATTTTTCCTTATGGATTCTATGTGAAGTGTCTAATTACTGTCTTCCATAACTAAAGGTTTTCATATAATGTTTTAAATGAGTTATTGAATAAAGTTTGGTATGATCCTACACATGATTTGTACATGTGTCAATAGGTTCCAAGGGCATGAGTGACCTTATGTCTCCCCGTGTTCTAGAACTGTCATATCTCAAAAGTTGGGATGTGACAAAGGTGGTATCATAGTTGTAGTTTTAAGAATTTAGTTTAGACTTGTCTATTTATTAAGATGGTTAAGTATAATGTTGAAGCATAGGAATCTTCTTGTCATGTCACTTGCTGTCTATCGCTAGTTTAGTTCTGTGAAATCCTAATAAGCTATAGTACTCTTTATTATTATTTGCTTGTGTGCCTCATGATACCTTTACCAAATGACCAAGAAGATGACCCCTGCTTGAGGATTGCAACTTAGAGCATCCCGTGTGTCATACAAGAGGACATGGCGAGAGATGTTCGAGAAAGTCATACCTGTGATTCACTACAAGAAAGAGAAGATGCCTAAAGAAGAGGACCCCGAAGGGTGTAAGACTCTTGCGATGCAAATAATGTTATTTGATTGCTTAGTGACTTATTATGGATTGATTCTTTTTGCCTATGACATGATTGACTTATATATGATAGGCGAATTCATGATGCTATAAGTTATATGTTACATGATTATGATACATGATACATGATACATGCTATGTGACATATGCTATGTAATAAGTGATATGTGATATGTGTCTTGTGATATGATATGATGGGTAATTATGAAAATGCATGATAAGTATGGTATTTTGATAGTGGGATTAAGTGGATTAGAAAGGGAAGTTGACTAAGTTTTGATCCAATTTAGATTAATGATCGATGGGTATAATGTTATAAGGTATGAAATGCTTACGTGTTACAATGGTTTGATATATGAATTATATGGAGTTATTAAATGATAATTGCAATTAATACCATAAGAAGAGAAATGATATTTAGTGATGATCAGTAAGAGAATGAAACAAATCAATTACATTATATATATAAGTATGCTGTAGGAAGTAAATGAAGTATATTGAGAAATTATGGCATAGATATTACCCTATAGACTAGAACAACAAGAGAGTTAGGGTTTTCTGTATCACTTATGTAGATATCAAGTATAGTCAGAGGAAGAATATTTAACTAGTGTGATTTGGAAGAAGAAGGTATCATTCCCATTCAATTTTTTAGTGCAAGATGCTTGATTGATTCTAGTGCTATGCATTCATTTGTGTTATGCTAAGAGTCTCAGTGTAGATAAGGAATTAATTAGTGAACCCTTAGTAATGTTGACTCCTTTGGGAGCAATGATGGAAGTAATGTATTATTTAAGGATTGTGAGGTAGACATTGAAGGACGAAAACTTCTTATGGAGTTATTGAAACTTGATGTCTTAGAATTTGATGTGATCTTAGGAATGGATTGGCTATTTGAGTATAGAGCTTCTATTGTCTATAGAGCAAAGCAAGTAGAATTTCGAGCTAAGGATGGGAAGAAATTTGTGTATCAAAGAGATACCTATGATTAAGGTCTACTAGCATAATCATGGAATGGATGAGTATACTTAGGAAGTCAAGGAAGGGATGCGGCAGAAGCATTGGCAATTTTTTTTTTAGAACATTTGAGTATGTATTGAAATTCAAGGATGAATTTCTTTTAAGAGGGGGAGACCTAAAAGGATAAGTATTCTCAAACTTGTAAGGATGATAAAAGGATGAGTATGGTGCTAGTAGAGATTCTTTAGTCATGAGATTCCTTTGAGTATATAGGCTGTGATCAAAGTAAAAGGATTTGAAATTTTTTTATAAAGTAATATATGTTAAGGCCATACGAACTGTAAATTTAAGGATCCATGAGGACTTGATCTACAAGGATATAAAAGCATTTAATTCAAAATTTTATATGATTTAAGATAAAATGTTCTAGATTCGATTTGATTATGTACTTGTGTCTAGTGTGTTTATCTATAGGCATCAAGTTTTGCTTTATGGAATCATACACCATCAATCATGCGTCATGAACCACATCAAACATTGCATTAAGGTTACATATTACATGCAAGGATGAAAATGTTTTGATTCTTACAATTGATTCTATACAGTTTTGAAAATTTAATGGTTTTGAATATACCTAAAAGGGATTTGAGTCCTTTGGATGAGAAATATTTTAAGGCATTAGATGCAATAATGTTCAATTGAGGTTACTAGAAAATTTAGTAGTGATCTTTAGTATAGGAAGAATTTTTATTATGATAACCTAGAATGGCATAGAGTTGGAGAGATATAAGAGTTACATAGAGATTTCATTAAATATCAATGGTATTAAAAGGTTTATTATTTTAATATGGATAAATTAAATGATTAGGAATGTAAAGTATAGCAAGATGTAAGTGGAAAGTCTAAAGTGAGATAATATTACAAGCTAAATGTATAAAAATTATGAGGCATTAGGTAATTAAGTCATGATAATGATATATATATTATACAGAAAGAGAGTAAGTCTGAAATAGTTATGAGAAGTTTATTTGAGATTGTAAATTTATATAATGTAAGATGATTTAGGATATGATATATAAAGAAATGTTTGTTAAGTTTAAATATGTTTTAATTGATAAAGGATGGGAGTGTAAAAATCATAATGTTAACAAGGTATTAAGCATGAAAATATTTATTGAGATTATAATAGATTAAGCAAAAACTATTATGGAAAGAGAATTATCTAATATCAATTGGAGTTATTAATTTGAAATTATCTTTTGGATTCTTATACGACTAATATGATAAATAATAAATAGATGTGGTGATTAAGGTATTAGTATAAATGTTAATATTAATAGAGATATAAAGAAAAGACATGCTTGGGATTATATTTGATTAAAGGTGAAATTAAAGATTCTATTATTTTTATTCAGGGTTAAGGGATACAAAATTATAAAGGATTAGTTTAAAATTTTTTTGAGCAAGAGATTAACATAGGTGTAGCTCAAACTGAAGGTTTATTAGTGTGATTTTGATAGATTATGACTATGTGTCTTACTGTATTCAATATTTTAATTGTAGTTAGATATTGTGTTTGAGTGGCGTAGCAGAAGTGTGGCAGAGAAGTTAAACAGAGTGCATTGTATTACTAGATTTGGAAATTTGAGGATGAATTTCTTTTAAGGGGGAAGATTATAACAACTTGCATCTACCCTAGGAGTTTTCATGACAAATTTCTTGAATTTATAGTTGTTGCGACAAAATATGTGGTTTTATGAAAATTCATGTGTGACAAAATTTATGAGTTTGGGGTATGTTAAATTAATTTTAATATGCCGATATGAATTATTATTGTGAAATAAATGATTTGAATAAAATGTATTAGTATGAAATAATTTATTTTTCGTAAAATGAATTTTCATGCAAAAAGACGATTTTTAAGCATAAAAATAATTTTATGAGTATTTTAAAATAATTTTTAAATAAATGTTTTGGGGGGAATTTTACAGAATATAATAAGAAAAATATTTTATTTTTAATTACCTATAATCAGCCCAAAATTAATTAAAAACCTCAAATTTCCAAAGGCCCACTACACCAAAACACTCTTAACCTTGCTCATTAAGGGTAAACTAGGAAATTTCACCCCAAATCCTAATATATAATGAGAATTTCAGCCACCACTCTCATTCTAGCAGCCATCACTCCATTTTTCTGTATCTTGATAGAAAAATTGTCCCAAAATATTTCTCTCTACTAAAATTAAGAAAACACCTTTCAATTTTGCGATTTCTTGCTCGTATTCGTAAGTTTTTCTTTCTTAATAATTTCCTATTTGATTTCTATGAAATAAATTATGAAAAAATTATTTTGAACTAGTTGTTTAAATATTTTTATAGATTTAATTATGTTTGGGTGAGTTATTGATAAAGAAATTTAATTCTCTACCGAGAATGCAAATCTTTCTGCATGTACCTGATGTAGATCAATTATGTGTACCTGATGTAAAGAAAGTGTTATGAAATATGGAGATCAATTATGTGTACCTGATGTAAAGGAGTTTAGGAAAAGAATTTTGAAAAAAGCACACCAAACCTTATATAGCATACACCCAGGTGCTACCAAAATGTATCACGATGTAAAGAGTACTTATTAGTGGCCTGGAATGAAGAAAAATGTGGCAAATTTTGTAGCTTCATGTCTGACTTGTCAGCAAGTGAAATTTGAACACCAAAGGCCATTTGGATTACTTTAGGAGATAAGATTACTAGAGTGGAAATTGGAATGGATCACTATGGATTTCGTAGTGGGTCCACCTAAGATGGCGAAGGGGTATGACTCAATATGGGTTATAGTGGTTCAGCTGACAAACTCCACACACTTTATTTATTAAAGACTACATATTTGGTAGCCCAATATGCATGGATATATGTCAATGAGATAGTAAGATTGCATGGGGTTCCACTCTCCATTATCTTGGATAGAGGGACTCAATTTACATTGAGGTTCTGGCAAAAATTACAAGAAGCTTTAGGTACGCAGCTTGACTTTAACACATGCTTCCAACTATAAATGGATGGGCAATCTAAAAGAATAATATAAACATTGGAGGATATGCTTCATATGTGAGTTATGGATTTTGGAGCAAGTTAGGATAAACATCTCCCACTTATTGAATTTGCATATAACAGTAGTTACCATTCCTCTATAGGAATGGCACCATATGTGGCACTATATGGCAGAAAATGCTGATCTCCAATTTGTTGGACTGAAATGGGTGAAAAGTATCTAAAAGCTCTAGATATGATTCGAGAAGCCCCTGAAAAGGTGAAGATAATTCAAGAAAGATTAAAGATTGCTTTTAGTTGCCATAATAGTTATACTGATCCTAAAAGGAAGGATCTCCATTTTATGGTTGGTGATCATGTCTTTTTGAAAGTCTCCCCCATGAAAGGAGTGATGAGATTTGGCAAAAAGGGAAAATTATCTCCATGCTTCATTGGACCTTTTGAGATTCTTAATAAGGTTGGAGAAGTCTCATATAGGTTAGCATTGCCTCCAACAATTGAACATGTGCATCTAATTTTCCATGTGTCGATGTTGAGGAAGTAGATTCTTGACCCATCACATGTATTGCAACCACAATTGATCAAGATCAACCAAGACTTTACCTATGATGAGTTTTTGATTGCAATACTATATTGACAAGTAAAGAAGTCTCAAAATAAGGAGATACCAATGGTCAAAGTCCAATGCCATAACCATAATGTAGAAGAATGTATATGGGAAAGCGAATATGAAATGCTTTGGAAGTATCCATAATTGTTTACTCAATAACAAGTGAGTTCTTTTAAAATTCAAGGATGAATTTTTTTAAGGAGAGTAGAATGTAATACCCAAGTTTTTCATAGCTTATTCTAGTTACTAATAAAGAATGATAGTAATAAGGAAATCACTAATGATGATAAAAGACTAGATCTTTAAATGTTAGTGTAGTATAAAAATGAAAGAAATCAGTTAGGAACCCTATGATGTTGCTTGAATTATTTGCCTATTATATAGTCTTATTGTGACTAATTGTGCTTTAATGTTTTAAATAGAGTTTACATGATAGCTAATCATGTATCTAAAGAAGTTAGAGAAAATAAATTTGAGAGTTATGGTGAAAGGAAAGACAAGAATTTAAAAGGAAAATTTTCAAGCTTGTTAATGGGCTTATGGGCTTATTAATGGGCCTTGAAGTAACAAGGGCCTAAGCCCAACATAAGGAGGCTGGCTAATTGGGCCTAAGAGTAATAAAATATCTAATGCTTGTGAGTAAGAATGTTAGCCCAAGATAATAAGCAAAATATGTTGTAGAGAGTGAGTCATAAGAATTTGAACTAGCTATAGAAATTGACTAAGTCAAAATCCTAAATCAAGTTAAACTCTCACTTTTCCTACATATGAGTCTAGGTTCACTTTGAGAACTCCAACATCTTATGCTGATCATCACCATTGTGGAGAGAATCCTAGCCATCCAACTATATCCAATCTTAGCCATTCATTAAGATTAAACCTTAACCATTGGATCTAGCTTAATCAAATCCTCACCATTTAACTCATAATATATATATATGTAAATTTATGTTATGCAACAATACTTTGCCTATCTCTACACCAAAATCTCACACAAAAGAAAGAATTTCTCTCTACACCAATTTCAGCAAGAGCTTTAATAAATCAAAGCTAACCAAGGTGAGGAATTATGCTCATCTCCTCTTTTCCATATTCTAAGGTTGATTTTAGTGATTTGGTTGTTTAAAAATCTCTTCTACACCATATGAAGAATTCGGCCAAGATAGTGTGATTATACATAAGATGTAGTCTTGAATGATTTGAGATGAAATATGGAGATTTGACTAGAGAATTAAAGGATTAATGGAAAGATAGGAAGATAAAACATAAAATATTACTAAATAACACTAAAGGGGAAATTCGCCCATGATAATGAGTGACCAAGGAAGTATTCTAAATTATGATTGAGTATATATATGGCTATTTTAGATGAAGAAAAATGATTTAGAAGTGTTAGAATGACTTTTGAGAACATGATTCAAGACTTGGAAATCTTAGAGGCATAAACATAGTTAAAAGAGGAGCTAGGTGTTCTAATATTGAATGGTGATAATTAAGTGATCATATATGTTATATTTTATGTTAATTTCATAATTCTGTAATTAATTTGAAGATTTGGAAAGTAATTATGAGTTTTCCCCAAATTTGATATAAGTGGGACAATTAGGGTTCATATGAATAAGAATGAATTAACTCAAATTGATTGACGGAAATTGATTGCCTAGGTGTTAATTTGATGAATCTAAAGTCAATTTGAGATTTGAAAGTAAAATTGATAGTTTCCCCAAATTCTAGGGTTATGGCACAAATTAGGAATATTGAGATTTAGACTTTAAATCATAAAATTGAAAGAAGGATTTAGCTTGGAAATAATTAGAAATAAGAATAAGTATGTGTATGATATAATGAATACATCTCTACTATAAGTTGAGGTAATAAACAAATAAAAGATAAAATTAATAACACCAGTAGCTAGTAATTATCATGTAATTGAAATGTGATAGGTGCAGAACTTTAAGGCACAGGCAACGAAATTGTTTAAGACTATGAAGGACATCAAACGATTCAAAGAACTAATAAATAATAAAAGTAAAGGAGTTAAGATGAGTGCTTAGTAATATAATGTAATTATGCCTTTTCTTGCAACCATTAATAAATTACCATTCCTTGACATGTACTTGAAATGACAATTGATTATATGGTTGCCTATTGATTGTTGAACTCTTTGGGAATCCACACCATCCTTATATGATATTAACCATGATGAGCCTTTTGCTTGGGTTCTATGTTTTGCTCAATGATAAGAATGATTAATATGCCTAACTACTTTCCATGAATTCCTATTGTAGACCTTGGATATGACTTTCATTGAAACCCATGGATAAGCATAAATCCTCTCTGATGTGAGGAATTACAATAGACCTTGTGCAATTGGTATAAGCCAGTGGGTTAGGTGAGAGTACCCAACCTTTGTTGGGGGGAATGCCTAACTGCAAGGCCCGATTAGTCTTTTATAATGTGATGCATATGAGTGAGAATATTTATATGTGGGAGGCTTTCTACTTCTAAGATATATTATTTATGCTAAAATGCATTCTAGAAGTCTAACATGACCAATTTTGATTAACATCACTTCATTACTACCTTGTATTAATCCAAGTGTTGACCTTTATTTTGCATCTCTCATCCCAAAGTTTTTTATAATCTTCTAGGTCAAGGTGAATCATTAATAAGATAAATTTCAGGTAATGCTTCATTGCTTGGAATTTGCTAAAGGTGCTAAGTTTTTGTGTTGCTTGAGTTCTTTTCAGGATAATCAATTAAAGATCAATAGTTTTTAAAGGTTTAGTATTAAAGTATGTTGTGTTGGAGAGTAATGTAAACAATCAATAATACTTGATATGTATATGTATGCTTATGATAGTAAGTCAGAATGTGTGGATAGTATTTTTTGATATCTATGAATGATGCTCTATTTATTGTCATGAGATGGCATTAAAGTGTGAAAGTTATAAATGAATGGCTAGAGTAATTATGGGAAATGATAAAGAACGAATATGGTTTTGATCTTGGGAAAGATGGCCAAATGGAATATGTAAAACAATAATAGGATCAATGGTGTTCTTCGAGTTTAGGTGACCTTATGTCTCCTAGAACTATAAAATAGTCACTGCTTAGAAATTAGGTCATGACAAACACATACTAATAAAGAAATGGACTCTAAATTTCATGCCACCACTATAGCAATTCAAAACAAGGCTTCCCAATGTAGGAGTTTATGCTCATCTCTTCCTTTATGTGTTCTAAATATGACTTTGGTTGTTATAGTTGTAAAGTGCTATAATTGTAAAAACTTTGTTTTTTTCCATCCATATGATTAGGCTAAGAGCAAGTATAATTAAGAAATGTTTATTTTATATGTTCTTTGATTATATATATATATAGGGATTGGACTTGAGAACTTGAGGTATATCAAGTAAAAATAATCAAAGGAAGTAAAGAGCACATATAAGGGAACATTAGCACTAGATTCAGCCTCTCTTTGATTTGGTGTAAAGGATTGTTCTAGATTATGTATTAAGGTATCTAAGGTTATTTTGGATGGAGAAAAATAGTTCACTAGTGTCAACTTGAATTATAGAAGCTTATTTCAAAATTTGAAATTTTGAAGACATAACTTAGGTTAAAAGAGGAAGTTCATGATCTAATAATTGTTTTCAATGTTTAATTGATGATATAGGCTTTTTAACATGCTAATTTCATAATTCTGTAATCATTTGAGGATTGGATGAGGAACTAATGGTTTGTCTAAATTCTAGGGTTTATGAATAATATTGAGCCAATTGATATGATAGTTCTTTATAGTATTTGACTATTGTGAACCTTTCATATTGAATTTATAATGTGATCATTGAATTCCTTACTATGAATCTTATACAAACCTTTCAATTGATGTCTATTGATAAGCAGAAATATCCTTTTGATGTGGGGTAATATATTAGATCTTATACATTTGGTAAAAGCCTATAGGTAGGGCAAGAGTACCCAACCTCTATTAGAGGGCATGCCTAACCATAAAACCTTATCAACCTTGCATAATGTGATACATGTGAGTGAGCAAGGCTTAGGCTGTTACTCTTTAATTTATATGTTTGGGAAGCATTCCACTTCCAAGAAATCATTATTTTAGCTAAAAGATATTATTTCCATCTTAAATGAGAAATCAATTTATAATGACAATTTTGATTAACATCACGCCATTGTCAACATAAGCATCCTAGTAATGGACCACATACTCACCATACATATTGTATTATTATGTACTCACTGAGCTTTATCTCATTCCTTAGTTGTTTAAATTTTTCAGGCAAGATTGATGAGTCAGTAAGATAAATTCCAAGCCTTATTCTTCCACTTGAAAGTTGCTCTACTAATTTCAAGTGTTGTGAGTCATGGTTATATGACTATGAAGTTCATTGGTTTAGAGCTACATGTTATAGAAGGTTTAGCACTAAAACATCATTGGGTTTATATGTATTATAAATTATTTTGTAATTAATATTATAATAGTTTATTAAGTTATGAACATTTGGATAAGGACATGAAATACAAATCTGGAAATTTTATGAGTTGAGTACATAAATGGTATTAGTAAGTAAGTATTTGGTAATATGTAAAATGATAAACTAGTGTGAGGCCTTGCCCGAGCATCGGCACGATTTGCTAAAGGGAACTGGGATGCTCATTCAGGTTTAGACTCACAATGGGACACTCGGGTTTGGATATGGTTGATTTTGAAAATTATTTTGGGGGTCGCCACCTTAATTTATTTTAAATGGGAAAATTAAGGAAAAACACTTAGTTGACTCCAATTCATTAATTTTCAATTAATTTACCCAAGGCTAAAAATCATTACCCTAGAATCAAGTTGACTTCAGGGACTAGGGTTTTGGTTTTAAATAATCTAAATTTGGCTCTTAGGTTTAATTTAACTTTGAAAAATTAATTTCATGGATAACAAATATTATATGACAATATCATAAATAATGCATGAGTATGGTATACGTGCAATGAGAAAATTAAAATAAAATATTAATAAATTACATTAAAAAAGGGGAAAGGATATTGATTGGGATTTGGATTTGAGATTTGGATTTAGATTCCAAACTTGCCTATATACCCCATTGATGTCATATCCCAATTTTTGAGATATGGCAGTCCTAGAACATGGAGAGACATAAGGTCACCCATGCTCGTAAAACCCACTTATATTTATACAAATCATGCCTAGGCCCTTACCAAATCCCATGCACTAACTTAAATATCCAATAATATAGGAAACTTCAATATGTGGAAGAATAGTTTAACAAAATACTTTGAAAAAATCTTATAAAGGAAATAACATTTAAAGTCTTAAAATAAATCATCAATGATTAATATCTCAAAATAAACTCCCGGAGCATCTACTAGTAACTCTTCATAACATAGTACAATTAAAGACTTAGACAAGGAATCCCCCAAGCGAAGTAGAATGCTTGAGCCATCACCTTGCCTCCTCATATTTCTCACCTAGAACCACACAAGAGAAAGGGGTGATATAGATTATCTAAATGAGTAAACAATATAGCATTTATGATATCATATATCCCATTTTTCAAAAAAATCCTATTGTGTACAACACATAATTCATGATTTATATATCATGGTTTCACAGTTTCAATTTAGCGAGATTTTCACTTTAACAAGTTTGCAGAAATCGCATTTATAACACTTATCACCCAATAAGAGTAAATGACTATGCTAGCTCATTCACTCAAGAAAGAGGTGGCCTCATACCAAATTCCAACTCCTAACCTAATAACTTATAAGGTCATGAAACTGATTAGGCCCCATGGCTAAAACCGCCCCTTCTAGCAAAGGTGGATATGTAACCCTTATCCATGGAGTTAAGACCATGTGCATAGGTTCTGATGATTACCCGTATCGGCGCAAGGATTTCTGGGTAAAGGGTTAGAGGTATCATAGCTTAAGCTAACGGTATACACATATAACAATAGCACTTAGGGCAATAATAACATGTACCATAATAACAATAGCAGTTTAGCTTTTTGAACAAAAGATAAAATAATAGTGTAGTTCTAAAAGGAAAGTAGGTAGGTGCAATTACAAAATGTTTTTCATATTACTGAATAAACATTATTGGTTTTGGACTAATTGTCCTTTGGCAACCCAAGCTTAACAAAGAAATCACATAATAAAATTAAAAATGGAAATGAACTTGGGTGTCAAGAATCTCAAAGGTTCCCATTTACTTAATCATGATAGCTTGCACTTATAACAATAGCATAATGTTTACTTACCTTGTGGTTCCTTCATTCCTAGTACTCATAGCCCTTGAACCTTTAAGACTCCTCAAGCTCTAACATAATATTTAATTCAATAATTAGTATATATTTAATCATTATGCTATCCTATCCCATAACTATCCCATGCACATATAACATTCTCATACACTTAGAGTTGCACATAGATACGCACTCATCGCTTACACATAACATGTTGACTTTGAAAGTTTCACCCATTTAGTCTTCATAGGCTCACATGAAAATACATTATAATTCATACCAATACTTTTCTAAAGTTAGTATCATGATCTTAATATTAATTCACTTTAATAATCATCTTAATATAGTTAACACTTCCATACATGTCAACTTATCAATAGCCTTTCAAGTGTCATGCCTATCTCTTATGACCAGTTCATTAAATCAATATTTTCATCAATTCAAGATCATTAGTTCATTATTAACTCATCATGAAACATATTTTCATATTTTCCAATCACATTCACATTCTAATCACAACATAAGGTTAAGATACCTTAAGTATACCAAATTGCCTCTAGCCTTATCTAGAGTCATTCCTTCAAGCAACATGCAATTTAATCATTTACCATTCATACAGACATGTCAATAATCATTAAAATACATTACACAAAAATTATAGACATTGGGATAAAAATCCCAATAATGGCCAAATGCACTCTCAGAGAAAACCTGAATTTTCTTACTTTTTGCATTTTTTGTCTATTACAGTAATATGTAAAAACATGGTTTGAACCAAAACAAAAATCATTTTTGAATATGATCATGTAGGAATCAGCACCTATATAGATCATTATGCATGAAAATTTCCAACTTTTTGTTTTAGAATGAAAAGCCATGAGTTTTCTTATTTCTAGTACTTTTTGGTCATCACAGTAATATGTAAACACGTTATTTAAACCATTATTTTTTATTCACTCATAACAAACATTAGTTTATAATTCATACAAACATAAATTGGCATCCATAGACATTTCTCATGCATGAAAATTCCAAGTTTAGGGTTTAGAGTTAAAATCATGAGCTTTCTTGCTTTCTATGCTTTCCATTCATTATAGTAATATGTAAACACATTATTTAAAGCATTATTTCTCATCCAAACATAACAAAAATAAATTTAAAATTCCAATATGAATGAATCAGCAACCATACTTGCATGTACATATGAAATTTTCTAACTTTTAAGTTATAGGATGAAAACAATGAATTTCCTTATTTTCTAAAACTTTTTAGTAATTACAATAATATGCAGAAATATATTTGATTCGATATTTTTTATCTAAACATATCAAAAATCCATTTACAACACAAGCATATAAAAATGGCTCCCCCTTGTAATGTTTATGAATGAAAATTTAAATTTTGAGTTGTAGGATTCACCTTTGAAGAAATTGCATAAAAAGATTAGTGTTTTTAGTAGAGAAATTAATTTATATTTCAAAAATACACCTAAACTAAATTAAATTAGTAGAAACTAGTAAATAGTCAGTTCAAAATAATTTTCTCATGATTAGTTTCATAGGAATCAAATAATAAATTGAAAGGAGAGAAAAACTTACAAATATAGTTAAGAAATCGCAACGTTTGAAGGTATTTTGTGAATTTTGGTAGAGAGAATAATTTTGAGTGAATTTTTCTACCAAGATAATGAAAAATAGAATGTTGGCTGCTAAAAAACAAGGGCTGGCTGAAATTCTTATTATATATATAGGGTTTTGGACAATTTACAATATTACCCTTAATGAGATAGGTTAGGAGTGTTTTGGTGTAGTAGGCTTTTGGGTATTTGGGTTTTTTATTTAATTTTGGGGCTGAATATAGGTAATTAAAAATAAAATATTTTTCTGATTATTTTTATTAAAATCCCCCCCAAAATATTTATTTTAAAATATTTAAAAAATGCTCATAAAAATTATTTTATGCTTAAAAATCACTTTGTGCATGAAAATTCAATTTATGTGAAATAAATATTTTTATGCTTATACATTTCATATAAATCACTTATTTTACCATAATAATTCATATTATGCATATTAGAGCTATTCTAACATGCCAAAAACTCATCAATCACCTAACTCATAAATTTCATTAAAGCACTTACTTAGACATAATAGGTCTAAATTCAAGTAATTGGTCATGAAAACTCCTAGGATGGGTGTGGGTTGTTACAATTGAATAGGGATTAAAACCCACGTAGTTCATTTCATGATTAAGTGAGGGGTTTAAGGGTTGATTGGATTGATTGATTTGATTTGAGTTTGAGAGGAAAAGGTTGATACCTTTTATTTTTATGGATGGAGGGTTTTATCGGACCAAAGTTCCATTTTATCAAGACCGGGTGATTGGATTGATTAGGAGATTAATTAGTTAATTAAAATGATTAATTAACTAATTAATATGATAAAAAAGATGAATGGATTAATTAATTAATTTGGATGAAGGGTGGATTAAAAGAAGGATTAATTTGATTTTAGAAAAAAGTGTTTAATTAATTAATTAAAAAGATTAATTAATTAATTGAGTGATTAGAAAAAGAGAATTTTAGCTAATTAAAAAAGATTAATTAACTTGGTTAGGGTGAGATAATTAATTAATTAAAAAGAGTAATTAATTAAGTGGAGAGTGGTTGGAGGGAGAATAAGAGATGAATTAGAGCATGGCTATCAATTCTAACTCAAAGTGTGTTTGAAATGAGGAAATAGAAGGGCTATTTATAGGAAAATGAGGTGAGGGTGATTTAGGAGTGAAAATGTGAAAAGACGAATGGATAGGGCTAAAAAATACTAAAAAAAAGATGAAATAGGGGCATTTTGGGCATTTTAGCCTAGTAAAAATGGCAAGGGCGGTGTTGATCTATGCCTCCTGAACACTAAACCTATGTTTGTAGGATCGCCATAATGGCTCTGCATAGCATGCTAAACTTAGCAGGTGCTAAGGTGCGATTGGATATGAGGGTGCAAAATTAAGGGTTCACAACTAACAATGGGCAATAAGGAAAGGTAACTAGGTTTCATTCTTAGAATAAAGTTCAACATGATAAATGGTAAAGGATTATAAGTTAAATGAGGTTCTATGGGTTCAGGTGACTTTATGTCTCCTTATTCCTTAAGATCATCATGGCTTAATAAATGGGTCATGACATAGTTGTTAAACATACATGGGTGAGAATGGAGGATTTTGAATAAAAAAGGTAGAAAAAGGAACCACAGGGATGCCTAGGTGTTCATTACTAAACATTTATAGGTGAAGTTTGCGATGGATAATGAATGGGAAAATAAACCAGAGAGATGTCTAGGTGACAATTGTTAGACTATATGGGTTGAAATGGTGGATTTGGAATACAAAAGGCCAAAATAAGAACCACGGGGATGCTTAGTTGATCCTTACTAGACATTTATGGATGACGTTTTAAAAGGATTTTGATAAAAGGGCAAAAATAGGAACCAAAAGGATGCCTAGGTGATTGTTACTAGATATTTATAGGTGAAGTTTTGAAAGATTTTAATACGGGGTGGAAATAGGAACCACAGGGAGGCCTAGGTAATTGTTATTAGACATTTAGGGGTGGAATGTTTCTAAGGCTATCCTAGGATAGTCTAAAAAGTGAAACCTAACCCTATGCTAGGTTAATGATCCTAAGGCTATCTTAGGAGATCTGAAAAGTTTGAGAGATAAACCTAACCCTATGATAGGTTGATGATCCTAAAGTTATCTTAGGATGGTCTAATTTTAGATTGGTGATCTTTCTTACTTCAAGAACTTTGAAGGATCCTAGTCTTAATTTGAATTTTTAATCTTTTTCCTATATTGGGAATTTAGATTGATGATTTGTCTTGCTTTAGGAAATCTGGTTGACCCTTGATTTAGATTATTAATCCATCTTAAATTAGGAGCTCTTAATTAGTGACCTGCTAAATGTGAAATGCATCCCACCATGCAAAAGATTATATGAATTGGGTACCTTAAAAAGGAGGAAGGTGCCCCTATTTTTTAAAAAGATGAAAAGTTGTTTAGCCATTTGGTCTAACTTTGTAGATGATGAGGTCATACTTGACTTCAGTCAGCTATAAGTCAGGTTGAAGGTTTGGTCAAAAGCTATTGATTTAGCCTTGGATGAAGTTATTTAAAAAGGATAAGTCAAATATGGCCTTTAAAAGAGATCAATCTAGTTAGCTTGGAAGGTTTAGGTAGGTCTAGCCTTAGAGAAGGTTTGGTTTAGGATCAGATTGGAAAGCTCAATACTTATAAAAGATTAGGTCTTTGCAGATGGTTAGTTTGGAAGGTTAGGGGAAGGTCATTTTGTTAGGCTTGTCCTCAAAGAGGCTCATGTAAAAGGCTTAGTCAGGCTTAGCCTTTAAAAAGATGATGGGGTTGACTTGGTTAAGTTTTGCCTTAGAACTATATCAGCTCAGGCTAGAAAGCTAAATTGGGTTTTGATGCAAGAAAGCTACATTGCAACTTTAAAGGAGGCCAAGTTAATAAGCAATGTCAAATTTGCTTTGGCAAAAATCATTTGGGGGGCTTAGTCAAGTTATTTAGAAGGCACGATTAGCTTTTAGAAGGCTAGGTCAGCTTTTGCCTAAGTGGAGATCAGAAGAGATAAGGTTGGAAGGCTTGGTTGGTTTTGGCCTAAAGAGGAGATCAAGTTGGATAGTTTGGTCAATGCTGGCCTCAAAGGAGATTAATTAGCTTAGCAAGCTTTTTGGTGATGTTTTTTTTATTCAGGCTCGTTAAAAGGCTTTTGGGTTTAGGCTTCATAGTGAAGACTTCTTGGTTTAGGTTGTGCTAAAATAAGTTTTTAGGTTTTGAGGATATTTTATGCCTACAAAGGTGGTTTGGACTTCTATAGGATGATGGTTAGCTAAGCTATGGTGGTAAGGCTTTAGCCACAAGGAATCTGGTGGCCCAGGTGTGAACCCTTATTTTAGCACCTTTAGAATTAATTTTGAGCTCTTCAAAACTGATCGAAGTGGTCTTGGCATAATCTAATGCCTTTCCTACTCTAACTAGACCCTTTGTACCAGATAATATTTTTTTGAAGTCGATTGGACTTTTTCTCAGACTGACTGTTCAAATGTTATAAAATTAATTTCAAGCCTATTGACACTGAATGGCAATTTTTATGAGCTTTAAAACTCCTAAAAACTGACCCAAAAGACTAAAAAACAGACCATAAAAATGCATAGAAAGGTGAACCAAGTTGCATCAGAGCTGACCCAACTCTATGTCAGGAGTGACGCAGATCTACATCTATAGCAGCATGGATCATTGCCAATGAAATGCAGCAACTGCGTATGCCTGGCTTAGTAAGGAGCTGCATTAGGCTTGGCTTGCTTGCCTGGGCTAAAATGCCCAAAAGCCCCTATTTGATTCTTCTTAGTATTTTTTAGTCTTATCCTTTTCATCTTTTCACATTTTTACTTCCCAAATCAACCTCAACTCATTTTCCTATAAATAGCCTTTTCATTTCCTCATTTCAAACACACTTGAAGTTGATATTGATTACTATCTATCAACTTTTATTCTTCTTCTCCCTCAATCCATTCTCAAATTAATTAATTAATCATTTTAATTAATTAATTTCCTCACTCGAACCAAGTTAATTAATCATTTTAATTAACTAAAATATTTTTTTAATCACTCACAAGTTAATTAATTAATTAATCTTTTTAATTAATTAATTACCTCTTTTTAAAAAAAATTAAAAATCCTTTTTCATTCATCCACTATTTTAATTAATTAATTAGTCATTTTAATTAATTAATTCACTCACCAATCATTTTCTAATTGCCCGGTCCAATAAAATGGAACTTCGGTTCGGCAAAACAATTTTTTCATCTCATCCATCAAAATCCAAGGTATTTTTACAAACTCTGTCCCCAAACCAAAAATTATTTTTATCAATATGTAAACCCCTCCGCTTAATCATGGAATGAACTATGTAGGTTTTGATCCCTATTCAATGAGGTACATGGGGATGTTTGGAATTTAAATCCAAACTTTAAATCCAATTTTTCTAATTAAATTTATTTTCCATTTTCTTAAATGTAATTAATTATCTTTTCTTATGATATTTGTAAAGGAATTTGTAGTCTTTCTAGAATCTCATAAAGGCCAGAGAAGACATCCCAATTTTTATCAATATAATTATCATAGTTACAATTAAGGAGTGATTATGTGGTTCTCCTAAATCTTTAAGGACTAGAGGGAACACTCTCCTTGATTTGTGAATGTTTATTTTAATTATTTTATCAATCCACACGTACCATGCAATCATGTTATGCCATACTCATGCATTTCATTATCCTTTTATAAATATCGCTCATGAAATTAATTTTTCAAAGTCTAATTAAACTTAAGAGCCAAATTTATATTATTTAAAACAAAAAGCCTTGTCCCCAAATTCAACATGGTTCGAAGCTAGTAATTTTATTCATGGGTTAATTAATTGGAAATTAATAAATTGGAGTCAAATTGGGTTTTTCCTTAATATTTTTCCAATTAAATAAAATTAAGGTGGTGACTCCTAAAATCTTTTTCAAAATCAACCAATCCGAACCTAAGAGTTCCATCATGAGTGTAAACCTGAATGAGCATGTCAATTCACTCTAGCAGATTGGGCCGATACTCGAGCGAGGCCTCACAACTAACGACTCCACTAGGGACTGGTGCCATTTAAAAAAAAATAAAAAGGAAAATAAGAGGATTACTATTCGGTAATAAGAAGATTACTATTTTGTCACATCCTAATTTTAGAGATATGATGGTCCTAGAACATGGAGAGACATAAAGTCACCCATAGCTGTAGAACCCACTTATACTTACACCAATCATGCCTAGGATCATACCACCCCATGCATTAATTTAAATATCAAATAATATAGGAAACCTCAATATGTGGAAGAATAGTTTAACAAAATACTTTGAAAATATCTTATAAGAAAATAACATTTAAAGTCTTAAAATAAGTCATCAATGATTAATATCCCAAAATAAACTCTCAAAGCATTTATGAGTAACTCTTCATAGCATGGTATAATTAAAGATTAGGACAAGGAATCCTCCAAGCGAAGTAGAATGCTTGAGCCATCACCTTACCTCTTCATATTGCTCATGTGGAACCACATAAAGAAAAAGGATGAGATAGATGATCTGAATGAGTAAACAATATAACCCATATAATAACATATATTCCTTTTATAAAGAAAACCTATAGCTTATAATACATCATTCATGATTTACAAATCATGATTTTGAAGTTTGCAAAAAGCACACTTATAACACTTATTACCCAATAAGAGTAAATGACTATGCAAGCTCATTCACTCAATGGAGAGGTGGCCTCATACCAAAATTCCAACTCCCAACCCAATAACTTATAAAGTCATGAAATTAATCAAGCTCCACAGCTATAACTGCCCTTTATAGCTGAGGTGGATACACTACCCCTATCCATCGGGTTAAGACCATGTGCATAGGTTCTGATAATTACTCGCAATGACACGAGAATTTCTACATAAAGGTTTAGAGGTACCATAGCTAGAGCTAATGGTATTCACATATAATAATAGCACTTTAGGCAATAATAACATGTACCACAATAACAATAGTAGTTTAACATTTTGAACAAAAGATGCAACAATAGTATAGTTCTAGAAAAAAGTAGGTAAGGTACAATTACGAAAGGTTTTTCATATCATTGAATAAACATTATTGGTTTTGGAGCAATTATCCTTTGGCAACCCAAGCTTAACAAAGAAATCACATAATCAAATTTAAAATGGAAGTGAATTTGGGTTTCAAAATTCTCAAAGGTTTTGATAACATTATCATGATAGCTTGTACTTATAACAATAGTATAATGTGTACTTATGGTTCCTTCACTCTTAATACTCGTAGCCCTTGAAACTTTAAAACTCTTCAAGGTCTAACATCATATTTAATTCAATGCTTAGTATTTATTTAATCATCATGCTATCCTATCCCATAACTACCCCATGCACATATAACATTCACATACACTTAGAGTTGCACATAAATGTGCACTCATCACATGCACATAACATGTTGACTTTAAAAGTCTTACATACTTAGCCTTTATAGGCTCACATGAAATCACGTTATAACTCATACCATTACTTTTCACAAGTTAAACACAATGTCAAGATCTTAATGTTAGTACACTTAACACTTCCATATATGTCGACTTATTAATAGCCTTTGAAGTGCCATGCTTATCTCCTATGACCAATTCATTCAATCAATCTCTTCATTAATTCAAGATCATTAATTCATTTTTAACTCATCATGAAACCTATTTCTATATTACCTAATCACATTCACATTCTAATCACAACATAAGGTTAAGATACCTTAAGTATACCAAATTGCCTTTAGCTTTGTCTAGAGTCATTCCTTCAACTAACATGCAATTTAACCATTTATCATTCATACATACATGCCAATAATCATTTGAATACATTACATAAAAATTATAGGGATTGGGATAAAAATTCCCAAGTAGGCTGAATACACTATTAAAGAGAAAACCTGAATTTTCTTACTTTTTGCACTTTCTGTCTATTACAATAATACGCAGAAATATGGTTTGAACCAAGATTTTTCATGTAATCAAAACAAAAATTATTTTAGAACATGAATCCTTATGAATTGGCAACCATATATGTCCATATGAATGAAATCTTCAAACTTTAGGTTTTGGGATGAAAAATCATGAGTTTTCATGTTTCTGGTACTTTCTGGTCATTATAATAATATGTAAACGCATTATTTAAACCATTATTTTTCATTCAATCATAACAAATATTAGTTTAGGATTCCAATATGTATAAATTGGCAGCACTTTCATGTACACATGAAATTTCCAACTTTTAAGTTCTAGGATGAAAACTATAAATTTCCTTGTTTTCTAAAACATTTCCGTCATTACAGTAATATGTAGAAATATGATTTAATTTCTAAACACATCAAAAATCTATTTAGAACAAAGCATGTAAAAATTTCCTCCCCTTGTAATGTTTATGCATGAAAATTTCAATTTTGAGTTGTAGGATTCGCCTTTGGAACAATCGCATAAAGGGGTTAGTGTTTTCTATAGAAAAATCATCTTCTCTTCCAAAAACTCACCTAGGCCAAATTTAATAAATAAAAATCAGTAAATATTCAGTTCAAAATAATTTTTCCATTATTAGTTTCATAAAAATCCAATAGTAAATTGAATGCAGAGAAAAACTTATGAATACATTCAAGAAATCGCAAAGTTTGAAGGTATTTTGTGAATTTCAGTAGAGAGAATAATTTTGAGAAAATTTTTCTATCAAAATAATGAAATAATAGAATGGTGGCTACTGGAAGCTAGGGCTGGCCAAATTCTTGTTAAATATGTAGGGTTTTGGGCAATTTCCAAGATTACCCTTAAAAAGTTAGGTTAGGAGTGTTTTGGTGTAGTGGGCTTTCAGGTATTTGGGCTTTTTATTTAATTTTGTGGCTAATTATAAGTAATTAAAATAAAATATTTTTCTTATTATTTTTATTAAAATTGCCCCCCAAATATTTATTTTAAAAATATTCATAGAATTATTTTATGCTTAAGAATCACTTTTTGCATGAAAAATCATTTTATGTGCAATAAATTATTTTATGCTCGTGCACTTTATACAAATCACTTATTTCACCATAATAATCCATATTAGGCATATTAGAACTATTCTAATATGCCACATACTCATCGATCACATAACTCATGAATTTTCACAAAAATACACACTTAGTCCTAATAATTCTAAATTCAAGCAAATTGGTCACGAAAACTCCTAGGGTGGGTATGGGTTGTTACATTCTCCCCCATTAAAAAAGTTTGTCCTCAAATTTTTAAATCTAATAGCACAACATACTCTACTTAACTTCTCTGCCACGCTTCTGCTGCACCACTCAAACACAATATCTAACTACAATTAACATATCAAATATAGTAAGACACATACTCACAATCTATCAAAAATCACACTGATAATCCTTCAGCTTAAGCTATACCTATGTTGATCTCTTATTCTGTAACAACCCACATCTACCCTAGGAGTTTTCATGACCAAATTGCTTGAATTTAGAGTTGTTGTGACAAAATATGTGATTTTATGAAAATTCATGTCTAATGTGATTCATGAGTATGTGGCATGTTAAATTAATTTTAATATGCCTAATATGAATTATTAGTGAGGAAAAAATGATTTATATGAAGTGCATTAGCATGAAAAAATTTATTTTTTTTCATAAAATGAATTTTAGGCAAAAAGGCAATTTTTAATTATAAAATAATTTTATGAGTATTTTTAAAATATTTTTAAGTAAATGTTTTAGGGGAAATTTTAATGAAAATCATAAGAAAAATATTTTATTTTTAATTACCCATAATCGGCCCCTAAATTAAGTAAAAAATCCAAATACCTAAAAGCCCACTACACTAAAACACTCCTAACCTTACTCATTAAGGGTAATCTTAGAAATTACCCAAAACCCTACATATAAATTCAAGAAATTCAGCCAGCCCTTGAATTCTAGTAGCCACCCTCTATTATTTCATTATTTTAGCAGAAAAATTCTCTCAAATTTATTCTCTCTATCGAAATTCACAAAACACCTTCAATCTTTGTGATTTCTTGACCATATTCGTAAGTTTTTTTTTTCCTTTCAATTTCTTATTTGATTTCTATGAAATAAATTATGAAAAAATTATTTTGAACTGACTATTTACTGATTTCTACATATTTAAATAAGTTTGGGTGAATTTTTGATATAGAAATTAATTTCTCTACTGAAAACACCAACCTTCCTATGCGATTTCTCTAAAGGTGAATCCTATAACTAAAAATTAAAATTTTCATGCATAAACTCAATAAAAGGGGGCGATTTCTACATCATTGAATTATAAACTAATTTTTAATGTGTTTAGATGAAAAATATTAGATTAAATCATATTTCTGCATATTACTATAATGACCGAAAAGTTTCAAAAAACAAAGAAATTCAAGGTTTTCATCCTAGAACTTGAAAGTTGGAAAATTTGATGATTATATATGTATGTGGCTGTTGATTTGTCTATGATAGAATTCTAAATTGATATTTGTTTTGTCAGGATGAAAAATAATGATTTAAATTAGGTGTTTATATATTTTTGTAATGAATGAAAAGCTAGAAAACTGATGATTTTCACTCTAAAACCCTACACTTGGAACTTTCATGCATAAGACATGTCAACGGCTGCCAATTTGTACATATTGATGTTCATAACTAATATTTGTTGTGATTGAATGAAAAATGATTGTTTAAAACACTTGTTTATATATTACTGTAATGACCGAAAAATACTAAAAATAAGAAAACTCATGGTTTTTCACCCTAAAACCTGAAGTTAGAAATTTTCATGCATATGGATCTATATATGAGCTGATTACTATATCCTTATTTTTAAAATGATTTTTGTTTTGATTAAATGAAAAATCTTGATGCAAACCAAGTTTCTATATATTATTGTAATGCACAAAAAGTGCGAAAAGTAAGAAAATTTAGATTTTCTCTTTAATGGGATATTCAACCATTGTTGGGATTTTTAAAATTCAGATTTTCTCTTTAATGGGGTATTCAACCATTGTTGGGATTTTTATCCCAATGTCTATAATTTTTATGTATTTTTATGATTATTGACATGTATAAATGAATAATAAATGGTTAAATTGCATGTTGGTTAAAGGGATGACTATAGATAAGGCTAGAGGCAATTTGATATACTTGAGGTATCTTAACCTTATGTTATGATTAGAATGTGAATGTGAATAGGAAATATGGAAATAGATTTTATGATGACTTGATAATGATTTAATGATCTTGAATTGATGAAGAGATTGATTAAATGAATGGGTCACAAGAGTTAAGCATGACATTTGAAAGGTCATTTGTTAAGTTGACATTTGTAGAAGTCTTAAGTGTACTAGATGATTATTAAAGTAAATTGATATTAAGATAATGATATTGTATTGACCTAAGAAAGGTATGGACATAAATTATGATGTGTTTTCATATGGGCCTATAAAGGCTAAGTGTGCAAGACTTTTAAGTCAACATGTTATGTGCAAGTGGTGAAGTGCAATTAAATGTGCACAACTCTAAGTGTATGTGAATGTTATATGTGTATGGGGTAGTTATAGAATAGGATAGCATCATGATTAAATAAATACTAAGTATTGAATTAAATATTATGTTAGAGCTTGAGGAGTTTTAAAGGTTCAAAAGGGCTATGTGTACTAGGAGCGAAGGAACGACAAGGTCAATAAACACTATATTCATGTTACCATTGTGAGTAAACATTATGTTTAAGTTACAAGTACAAGTTATCATATTATTTGAACCTTTGATATCTTGAAACCTAAGTTCTTTTCTATTTTTAATTATGACTAAATGATTTCTTTGTAAGCTTGGGTTGCCAAATGACATTTGATCCAAATTTATTTTGATTATTCAAAGACAATAAAGTACCCTTGTGAATTGTTACCTTACCTTACTTTCTTTTTGGAACCATACTGTTATTTATCTTTTGTTCAATAAGCTAAACTACTATTGCTATTGTAATACATGTTACTGCTTTCTTAAGTGCTATTGTTATAAGTGATTACCATAAATACAAGTGAATTGAGCAAGAGTCTTGACTCATGTAAATTTGAGTGAATTAAGCAGTGTCTTCACTCATGAGTGAATTGAGCAAGAGTCTTTAGTCACTTATGTAAATTCGAGTGAATTGGGTAGTGTTTTCACTCAAGAGTGAATTGAGCAAAAGTCTTCAATCACAAGTAATAAGTATGATTTTCTGCAAACCTTGTTAAATTGCAAACTTTGATTCATGAACTGTAAAACATGAACTATGTGTTATAAGCTATGGGTTTCTTTTTTAAAAAGGGATATATGTTATCATATGTACCATACTATTTACTCATTGAGATCATTTATCTCACCCCCTTTTTTTTTGTGGTTATAGGTGAGTAGTATGAGGAGGCAAGGCGATGGCTCAAGCATCCTACTTCGCTTGGGGAATTCCTTGTCCAAGATAATTAGTTTAATATGTTATGAAGAGTTATCCTTAGATGCTCTGGGAATATTTATTTTTGGTTGTTTAGTTTGAAATGTTATCTTTTGAGGTTTTAATTGGATTCTAAATATTTTTTCCTTATGGATTATGTTTAAAGTATATTTTAACTATGCTTCCTCAACTTAAGGTTTTCTAAAAAAAAAAGGGTTTATTTAAGTTAATGTAAGAGGTTTTGGTACAATCCTAGGCAATATTTGCATAAGTGGGTTCTATAGGCATGGTGACCTTATGTCTCCCCAAATCCTAGGACCGACATGCCTCTGAAACTGGGATGTGACATGTCTACAGAAATCTTAAACTAATCCTTAATAATTTTTGTATCCCTTAAGCTCAAAAAAAAGTAATAGAACCTTTAATTTCACCTTCAACCAAAAATAATCCTAAGCATTTCTTTTCCTTATATCTCTATTATTATTACCTTAATCACCACTTCCATTCATTATTTATCACATTAGTCATATAATAATCCAGTAGAAAATTCCAAATTAATAACTCCAATTGGTATTCGATAATCCTCTCTCCATATTAAGAATTATTACTTAATCTATTATAACTGTAATAAATATTTTCGTGTTTAATACCTTGTTAACATTACAATTTCTACACTCCCAACATTTATCAATTAAAACATATTTAAACTTAACAAACATTCCTATATATATCATATCCAAAACGAACTTGCATTCTATTAATTTACAATCCCAAATAAACTTCTCATAACTATTTTAGACTTACTTTCTTTTTATATAATATATACATCATTACCATGACTTAATTACCTAATGCCTCATAATTTTTTTTTATACCTTTAGCTCATAATATCATCTTACTTTAGGTTTTCCACTTACAGCTTGCGATGCTTCACATTCCTAATCAGTTAACTTATCCATATTAAATAATAAACCTTCTAATACCATTGCTATTTAAGGAAATCTATGTGCAACTCTTATATCTTTCCAAATGTATGCCATTCTAGGTTATCTCAATAAAAATTCTTTCCATAGTAAAGATCACTACAAAATTTTTCAATAACCTCAATTGAACATTATTGTATCTAACACCTTAAAACATTTCTCATCCAGTGGACTCAAATCCCTTTTAGGTATATTCAAAACTATTAAATTTTCAAAACTGCACAGTATCATACTTATCCTTTTTTCATCATTATAGGTCTAAGAATACTTATCATTTTATGTTTCCCCCTCTTAAAAGAAATCCATCCTTGAATTTAAATAGTTACTTATAGATTCTCAAAAACTGGGGATGCTTTTGATGCATCCCTTCATCAGCTTCCTAAGTATACTCATCTGTTCCATAAGTACGCTAGTGGACCCTAACATAGGTATCTGCTTGATACACAAATTTCTCCCAATTCTTAATTCAAAATTCTACTTGCTTTTCTTAATAGTCTATACAAGCTCTATATTCATATAGCCAATCCATTTCCAAGACCACATCGAATTCTAAGACACCAAGTTCTAACAACTCCATAGGAAGTTTCCTTCCATCAATGTTGACCTTACAATCCTTAAACATATACTTTACTTCCAGTGTTATTCCTAAAAGAGTTGACACTACCTAGGGTTCATTAGTTAATTCCTTATCTCTACTGAGACTCTTAGCAAAATATAGAGATACAAATAAATTTGTAGCACCAGAATCAATTAAGCATCTTGCACTAGAAATTTGAATGAGAATAAAACCTTCTTCTTTTAATCACACTAGATTAATATTCTTCCTTTGACTATACTTGATATCTACATAAGTGATAGAGAAATCCTTAGCTTTCTTATTATTCTAGTCTATATGGTAGCATCTAAGCCACAAATTCCTTAATATACTTCACTTACTTTATACCTTATACGTATGTATATACCATGTAACTGATTTGATTCATCCTTCTGCTGGACATTGTTAGGCCTACTATGGGTGACCCAAATCCAAAAGGATTAGTATAGGATGAGTAGGGTGTCGAACTCTGGGGAACTTGAAAATTTCATATTAATTGGATAATTACTAGGATGGATAGGCAAGGATATTAAATAAGAGATTAAAACTAACTAAATGCTACTATACTAATATTACGATTAAGGATGTTGATTAGATTGAATTACAAATCAAAATTGATTTTAATAAGATGTGTTATATGCATGCAATGATTGAGAGTATGGTCTATAATTCCTAAAAGTAACTCTCATTGTCAATTAGAAGTGTTTGATCTAGAGTCTATGAGCATTCTCATGCCATCATAGAGAGAACAGAACCATAAATATTCATGCCAATACTATAATTCCCCTTAGAGTGGATTTGCTTGTCTCCAAGTGCTTATCCTATTTTCTAAGTAATTTTAATTGTTTCTCCATCAATTTATCCCAACTCTCATTGTGAATAATTTGACTATCATGTTATACATGGTGATCAAGCACATACAACATTAATTAAGCACACAATTAAAACTAAATCATGCAAAGCATATAAGAAATAGAATGATTAAAACCAATACTTTATTGCAATTCAAAGAAACCAAACTAGTGTATATTCATAATGTAAATGACAAAGTCTAGACAAGAAGACAAGATGAACATCAAGGAACAAAGATAAAAAAGACAAGGGAAAGGAAACTTTGATGATATTTTCTTCAATCCTTGCTCCAGAAATTTACTTTGAAGAAGTGTCCTTGAATGCTTGCTTGAATGCCTTGGTGACTCTTCAATCTTGTTCTAACTTTTGAATACTTGAATTACACTTTTAATTACTAACTTAATATATGAATAATACTAATATCACATGTCTAAAATTTTATAAAAAATTCTTATTTATAGTTTTCTAGGTGTCCCAAATCATGTCCTTTATAAAAAGGAGCCTTTTGTGAATTGTTTTGACGAAAAGGCACCATAATTACTCGAGATAAGGTAGGATGAGTCGGCACCATGTGGCTTTTGGCATGAGTTGGCACCAAAGAGCATGAGTCGGCACCAAAGTCTTCTGTCATGACTCGGCACCAATGGGGCACGAGTCGGCACAAGCTTGTCTTGGCTAGTCCTTGCAAAACTTCTTTCCTTTCATGCATAGAACCCTTGATCCTTTGAGAGTTACCTAGATTACTTAAAGAACACTTAAAAACAAGATTAAAAGCACCACTTTAAAGATAAAATTCATGCATCAAAATACAAAATTAACTATTAATTAATTAGTTTAGGTATACATATTTGCATCATATCAAATTCCCCTATACTTAAACCTTGCTTACCCTCAAGTAAGAACAAAGAGGGAAGAGACAAAGAAATTACTTAGTTTCTCCAAGATAGCTATGAAACAATCTTGATTAAACAATCTTCAAAATTTATTTAAGGAGTATATGGCTAATATTTTGATGATATAGTTCTTAGTGCCCAATAATGATAAAGGATGCAAGTCTTATAGCATAAATTTTGAGCTTTGTCTAATTATCTCATCCCTATTGATAACAAAGTTATTCAATTATTTAGTCAAGGACCTAATCATGCTTTTCTAGTCAAAGTATCCATGCATTAAGTCAAGAATTCAATAAATTCAAGTAGCCTTCTTTGGGACAAGAGAAAGCACACGCAAGAATGCAATAAGTCTCATGGCATTTTTAGATAATAGTTTGCTTATTCTTCTTCTTTTCTTTCTTTTTAATTAAATAAGGTACATCTTTCAAATCAAATGCGACTAAGGAGCAAACTCATTCACACACGACTTACTCGATGTACATATTTAATAGGTATACCATACATATCTTTCGAATTGAATACAACTAAGGAGCAAACTCATTTGCACACAACTTACTCAATATGCATTTTTATTAGCAAACAAATATAGTCCTTTAGTATCCTTATCCATTATTGACTAATGCATAACTCGCATTATGGCTATAGTTTCCTTTAGGCAACTTAAATCATGCAAATTCAAAGACTTGTATCAATTTCGACAATTAAGCAAAATTAGAAAATTGACTAGATAATTAGAAATCTTTAGAAGCAATAAGAGTGAGATAAAAAGACAAAATCTTAACAAATACTAGAAAAAGACTTAATAATTTTATCAATTGGGCATTTATCAAGAACGATCATCAAATTAGTTAGAAAACAGAATGAGAAAATTTAATCAAGATATAATAATATGGAGAAACTCAAGTAAAAGGACAAAAATTCTTGATGCAAATCGTAAAATACTAAACTTAAACAAAACAACATTCATGCAAAATATATTAAAAATGCAAAAAATGAAAATCAAAACAAAATAAAACATAAAGTAAATAGAAAGCTTCAAACTTCATCATTCAATCCCTCCCCCATACTTGAAATTCACATTGTCCCCAATGTGAAGAAAAGTGAAGATGATGGAGAAGGGAAGAAAAACATACCTCATTGATCATGTGGTAGAGGTGGTGAAGGAATTTCATACCCAAAGTAGCTAAAGAACTTATGCAATTTATAGTCCATACTATATTGTGTGCGCTCCATCCTTTGGTTCCTAGCCTCTAAAGCGGTAAGTTGATGTTGCATGCTCCTTTGATTTGCCAAAATCTCCTCCAAAAGTTGGTGGTCACTAAGAGTGGAGCCACTTGCTTCTCCTTGTGTAAAGGATGATGGTGGTAATGCAAGTTGAACCATTGATTGGGCTCTTGGTGGTGGTGGGTGTCTAGGCAGTGGAGCATCATCATCGGAGTCTTCATCCGAATTATAAATAGGGTGACATAACCCCTTCCAATAAGATCGTGTGTAAGCTGCAACATGGTTAAAATCTCCATCCACAACCTCACCTCTTACAAAGGCTTGCTTTGTGAAATATGAGTATTTGACAACATAAGGAAAGTTTAAGCAATTAATATGAAATCCCTTAGCAACGCTTGTAACAATATGACCATGTGTTAATGGATGCTCCTTTCATGTAACACACATGAACAGTTGATTAAAAATCCAATATGTCCAACACACCTGCTTTGATTTATGAACACGCCACATCAAAAAGAGCTCTTGAACAGTTACTCTATTAGTTTCAGTTTTACCAAAAATAATACATGCAATGACTTTATGCAACATCCAGAATTTCAAATCTTTGATGAACATTACTTTCCCCTTTTTAAGTTCAAAAGGGGTTTCTATATCAGTTAAGAATGTCCAAAAGTCATTAACATTAAAATCATTAGTGACATCACAAACACCACTTCTTTTAAAACTAAAAACTTTTTTGTATAAAATTGTAAGTTAATTGGTAAGGTTGGCTAAGCAATCTAAATTCCAGAATTTGAGAATTAATATCATTGATATCAAGTGTACTAAAAAACTAATAAACAAGATTGCCATAGGAATGTTCTTGCATACTTACAAGCTTTTTCAAACCATAAGAGGTAAGAACTTAATTGAATACTTCCTTCATGCCAACATCACGAATTAAAGAGGGAGGAAAATACTTACAAGATACAATTTCTCTATGTTTGATTTTAAAGAACTTGGCTCCTTCTTCATGTGAGTGAATGGGGAAGGAGGACTTATACATTGATGCAAGGTCTTCCTCTTGTTGCTCCTCTTGAGGCCTTGAAGAAGTTGATCCTTTGGTCTTGCCCATAGTTAGAAAATAGAGAAGAAAAATAGAAAAATTCTGCAACTATGAGTGAATGTAGTGTAGTGTGAATGATGAAATGAAGAAGATGATGTTTAAATAGAAGAAAGAATTATTTAAATATTAGGATTTGTGTTTTCAAAATTTGAAAAGAAAAGGTAGGGGAGTGGTGTTGTAAAGGTTAGGGTTTTATAGGTGTGTAAGAGTGTGATGTGAAAAGTCATATATTTTGGGAAGAGGTGTGATTCTTTTTAGAAAAGAAACAACTTTTCATTTATTTGTTTTAGGAAAAGAGTGTTGAATAAGTTAGTTTTTGACCAAAAATAAGAATAAAACAAATTACAATTGGATTGGGAATGAAAAGAAAAGAAAAATTGGTGTAGAAATTCAAATTTTTGAGTGTTTCAAATTCTATCCATTGTACCGAGTCGGCACCATAGGGCATGACTCGGCGCGGGTGGATTCTATCACGAGTCATGTCTTATGGGCACGACTCGGCATGAACTCAGTCGAATTTTTTTTTTGATTAATATATATATATCATGTGTATGTATTAAAATAAAATTAATATTAAACATCAAAACTTAAACATTATATTAAATAAACATGAAATGTAAAATAAACAAACATAAAATTTTAAAATAAGTATACTATGTAGTAAATACACATATTATTAAGTAAAGAGGGTTGCTGACCTTGATTGTTCTAATGGTGCACCAGCAAAGTAAGGTTTAAGACGATGGCCATTTACCTTAAAAGATTCACCTTTGTCATTAGCAATCTCAATATTTCATATGGATAAACTTCAATAATTTTAAAAGGTCCAGACCATCTTGATTTTAGTTTTCCAGGAAATAGTCTTAACCTTGAATTATAGAGTAAAATAAGCTCAACTTCTTGGAAATCCTTATTGAGAATGTTCTTATCATGCAATAACTTAGTACGATCTTTATATAACTTTGCATTTTCATATGCATTTAACCTTAATTCTTCTAGTTCATTGAGTTGCAAAAGTCTTTTCTTACCTACTTATCCATATCAAAGTTCAAAGCCCTAATTTCCCAATATACTTTATGTTCAAGTTCAACAGGCAAATGACAAGATTTACCATAGATTAATTGATATAGGGTAAGGCCAATGGGAGTTTTAAAAGCAGTTTTATATGCCCATAAGGCATCATCTAGCCTTAATGTCCGATCTTTCCTAGAAGACGAAACAGTCTTCTCTAGAATCCACTTAATTTCCCTATTGCTTACCTCAACTTATCCACTTGTTTGTGGATGGTAAGGAGTAGCTATTTTGTGATTAACTCCATATTTTTTTAAGCAGACTTTCTATGATATTATTACAGAAATGGGAACCTCCATCACTTATCAAAGCTCTTAGAGTACCAAACCTAGGAAAGATTACTTTTTTAAGCATTTTCTTGACTACCTTAGCATCATTAGTAATAGTAGGTATTGCTTCAGCCCATTTAAACACATAGTCTACCCTAACTAAGATGTATTTATAGCCTAAAGAACTAGGGAAAGGACCCATAAAGTCCATCCCCCATACATTAAAAAGTTCTACCTCAAGAATACCATTTAAGGGCATCTTATTTCTCCTAGATATATTACCCATTCTTTGACATCTATCACATGTAAGGACAAATTCTCTAGCATCTTTGAATAAAGTAGGCCACTAAAAACCACATTGTAATACCTTAGAAGCCATTTTTGTTGCACCAAAGTGTCCACCCACATGTAAGGAATGACAATGTTTTAAAACATCTTGAATCTCACCTTGAGGAATGCATCTCCTTATTAGCCCATCTGTACATCTTTTATAAAGCAAAGGTTCTTCCCAATAATAAAATTTAGTATCATGCAAAAATTTCTTTCTTTGCTTATAATCTAAACCATAAGGAAGAATCCCACTTACAAGAAAGTTAGCAATGTCAGCATACCATGGAATTTCTTGCGATACAACATTAAACAAATGCTCACCTTAGAAGGTCTCATATATTGGTACTCCATCATCAAGCTTTCTCAAACCTTCTTGATAAAGTCTAGAGAGATGGTCCACCACAAGGTTTTCACTCCTTTTCTTATTCCTTACTTCCTAATCAAACTCTTGGAGCATAAGAATCCACCTTAGTAGCCTAGGTTTAGCATCCTTTTTACTTAAAAGGTACTTTAGAGCAGCATGGTCAGAATATACAATTACCTTTTGACCTACCAAGTATGCTCTAAAATTATCAAATGCGTAAACTATGGCTAGTAGTTCCTTCTTCGTAATTGTATAGTTGATTTGGGCATCATCAAGTAGCTTACTTGCATAGTAAATTACATAAGGCTTACCTTCCTTCCTTTGCCCAAGGACTGCTCCAACTGCGAAATGACTAGCATCGCACATAATTTCAAAAGGTTGCTCCTAATTAGGTGGCTGTAGAATCGTTGTGGATGTAAGAGCTTCCTTTAGGGTCTTAAAAGCTTCATGACATGATTCATTGAACTCAAAGGTAGCTTTCTTCGCAAGCAAATTGCACAATGGCTTGGCAATTTTGGAAAAATCCTTGATAAGCTGTCTATAGAACCCAGCATGTCCTAAGAAACTTTGAATGTCCTTAACACATTTAGGCTGTGGCAAATTTGTGATCACTTTAACCTTGGCTCTATCCACTTCAATACCCCTTTTGGATACCATATGCCCTAGTACTATTCCTTCTTGTGCCATAAAATGACACTTTTCCCAATTAAGTACTAGTCCATGCTCCTTACACCTATCGAGAACTTTAGAGAGATTTTCTAGACAATTTCAAAGTTAGTTCCATAAACACTAAAATCGTCCATAAAAACTTCAACGCAGTCATCTATCAAGTCACTAAACATAGAAAACATGCATCTTTGAAATGTTGCAGGTGCATTGCATAAACCAAATGGTATGCGTCTAAATGCAAAAGTTCCATAGGGACATGTAAAAGTGGTTTTTGATTGGTTTTCAGGGTAGATAGGTATTTGATAAAAACCACTAAGACCATCCAAATAACAAAAATAAGAATAATTTGCTAATTTTTCCAATACTTGGTCAAGAAATGGAAGTGGAAAATGATCTTTTTTAGTTGCTTTATTCAATTTTCTATAGTCCATACACATACGCCATCCAGTGACAGTCCTAGTAGGGATTAAATCATTTGATTCATTTTTAATAACAGTCAAGCCACCCTTTTTAGGGACAACTTGAACAGGACTTACCCACTTACTATCACTAATTGAGTATATGATGCCATTATCAAGTAATTTTGTGACCTCTTTTCTTACCACTTCTTTGAGAGTTGGATTAAGTCTCCTTTGACCTTCAATGGAAGGCTTAGCATTATCTTCTAAGATTATCCTATGCATGCAAATATTAGGGCCAATACCTTTTAGATCATTCAAAAAGTAACCAATGGAACTTCTTTGTTTAAGCAACACATTGCACGAAAGATTGATATTTTCTAAAGACAATGATGAATTCACAATAAAAGGGAATTTAGATTCAGAATCAAGGAATGCATATTTTAAATTTGATGAAAAAGGCTTGAGTTCAAAACTTACTTCTTCTCTTGAAGAAGAATTTTAGTCATTATTACTCCCTAGAGGTTCAAATCTAGAAGGTCGGAAGGAGTGGTGATGTGAAATAGTCTCTAAAAGATTTACCTCTTCTTCTTGGACTTGGTAAGGGGGAATAGGTTCTTGACTCATGCATTCATATTTGACCTCATTTGTACATTCATTAATTAAGACTATAGAGTCAATCCTACTAACTCCTTCTATAGGTGAAGATTTCATCATCTTAAGAACATCAAATTCTATGCATTCATTGTTTACCTCAAATGTGATTTTACCTTTCTTCATGTCAATGATAGCACCTACCGTTACTAAGAATGGTCTTCCAAAAAAGATAGGAATTTCAAGGTCTTCCTCCATGTCTAGGACAATAAATCTGCAGGGACTATAAATTTACCTACTTTTGTTGGCACATTCTCAAGAATGCCAATTGGATAGGTAATAGTCTTCTTAGCCATTAAGAGACACATGTTAGTAGGCTTAAGTTCACCCAAATTAAGTTTTAAATAAATAGAATAAGGCATTAAACTTGCACTAGCACCAATATCACATAAAGCTTTATCAAAATACTTTCCTCCAACCATGCATAGGACGGTGAAACATCCAGCATCTTTTTGTTTAGGAGGCGACTTAGAAAACATGGCCTTAGATTCTTCTACTAAAGATACTAGACCACCATAATCTTCTAGTTTGCTTTTATGAGAGACCATGTCTTTTAAAAATTTACCCCAAGCCAGCATATCCCTTATAGCATCTAAGAATGGAATAGTAATAGTAATATCTTTAAGATACTTTAGGAATTTGCCAAATTGCTTATCTAGGTTCCTTCTTATGAACCTTTGAGGAAAGGGCAAGGTCTTAAGATCTACTTTAGAATCATTAACCTTAGGAGGTATGATACTTTCATTTTTATTATTATCTTTAATCCCACTCCCTTGGTTACTTTCTAAGTTTACTTCGTCATCACCTACTATATCATTTTTATTTTCATTAGCAATATTTTCAACCATCTTACCACTTGTTAGAGTAGTTGCTTGGCAAGTCTCTCTTTGAAAAAATTCTGGTTGACTAGGTAACTTACCTATAGGTTTAGGGTTAGAGGAAGAAGCTTGTTGGGCAATTTGAGTTTCTAAAATTCTATTGTGAGTAGCAAGTTGATCAATTTTGGAATTAAGTTATTTAAATTACTCCTCACTTTGTTTATTAATGGATATTTGTGTTCCTACAAACTGCTCTAGAAGGGTCTCTAAAGTAGATTTAGGTGGTGTAGGAGTATAGGATTGCTTCATAGGCAAACCTGGTAGATTATTTAGTTTGAGATTTTGGTTAATCGGTGGGTTTAATTGGGAGGATGGGTTAGACCAAGAAAAACCAGGATGGTTCTTCCATTGAGGGTTGTATGTGTTTGAGTTCATACCCATTCTCTGGTTATACCCCCCTTGGACATAATTTACCTCCTCATTTGAACTACATTGCGAATAAGGATGAGGACCTCCACATAGTTCACAAACAACATCAGTATTTTCAATAGAATTAATTTGAGTTTTACTTACCATTTTGGTGAGTGCATCTACCTTTGCTATTAACAGGTTAATAGTGTCAAGTTCCAAGATCCCTTTTGCTTTTGCCATAGTTGTCTCATCTCTCATGTATCCTTAGGATGCAAGTTCTTCAAGTACAATGATAGCCTCTCTTGCTGTCTTATCCATCCATTTACCTCTAGATGCGGCATTGACGATGTTGCGATTCTTATTTGTTAATCTGTTATAAAAATTTGAGGAATCATCCAATCAGGCAATCCATGATGTGGGCATTGCCTTTGGAGTTCCTTAAATTTTTCCCAAGAAGTATAAATTATTTCATTTGGATTTTGCTTGAAGGTGGTGATCTCATTACGGAATTTTGCAGTCTTTTGTGGAGGGAAGTACTTTTGAAGGAATGCTTGCTTCAATTGATCCCAAGTAGTAATTGATTCATATTTGAGCTTTTTCTTTGACTGAAAATGGGAGGAGCCTCAATCGAACTGCATCATCCAATACTCCATTTATTTTAAATGTTGCACATACATTCAAGAATGTTAAGATGTGTGCATATGGATCCTCCCCTTGCAAACCACCAAATTGATTATTTTGCACCATTTGAATGATGCTAGGTTTGATTTCAAAGTTGTTGTTTGCAATTGAAGGAGCCATTGTTCCCCCCATACAATCTGTGATGTTAGGCATGGCAAAGTCGCCTAACGTTCATCTTTCTCCGGCCATTAAGTTGTGTTGATCTTCTTCTCTTTGTCTTTGATTCCTACGCAAAGCATAAAAAGTTTGATCAATTTCAGGATCAAATAGAAGATCATTAGAGCTTCTACTTTGTCGCATGTTCAACTAGAATTAAAACCAAAAATAAAAATTATAAAACAAAAACAACAACCTAAAACAACTTTTCACTATCCTAAATTAATAAAAATTACAACAAGTTCCCCAGCAATGGCGCCAAAAATTTGTTAGGCCTACTATGGGTGACCCAAATCCAAAGGGATTAGTATAAGATGAGTAGGGTGTCGAACTCTGGGCAACTTGGAAATTTCATATTAATTGGATAGTTACTAGGATGGATAGGCAAGGATATTAAATAAAAGATTTAAAACTAACTATATGCTACTATACTAATATTACGATTAAGGATGTTGATTAGATTGAATTACAAATCAAAATTGATTTTAATAAGATGTGTTATATGCATGCAATGATTGAGAGTATGGTTTATAATTCCTAAAAGCAACTCTTATTGTCAATTAGAAGTGTTTGATCTAGAGTCTATGAGCATTCTTATGTCATCATATAGATAGAACAGAACCATAAATATTCATGCCAATACTATAATTCCCCATAGAGTGGATTTGCTTGTCTCCAAGTGCTTATCCTATTCTCTAAGTAATTTTAATTATTTCTCCATCAATTTATCCCAACTCTCGTTGTGAATAATTTGTCTATCATGTTATATATGGTGATCAAGCACATACAATATTAATTAAGCACACAATTAAAACTAAATCATGCAAAGCATATAAGAAATAGAATGATTAAAATCAATACTTTATTGCAATTCAAAGAAACCAAACTAGTGTATATTCATAGTGTAAATGACAAAGTCTAGACAAGAAGACAAGATGAACATCAAGGAACAAAGATAAAAAAGACAAGGGAAAGGAAACTTTGATGATATTTTTTTCAATCCTTGCTCCATAAATTTACTTTGAAGAAGTGTCCTTGAATGCTTGCTTGAATGCCTTGGTGACTCTTCAATCTTGTTCTAACTTTTAAACACTTGAATTACACTTTTAATTACTAACTTAATATATGAATAATACTAATATCACATGTCTAAAATTCTATGAAACATTTTTATTTTTATTTTTCCAGGTGTCCCAAATCATGTCCTTTGTAAAAAAAAGCCTTTTGTGAAGTGTTTTGATGAAAAGGCGCCATAACTACTTGAGACAGGCTAGGATGAGTCGGCAACATGTGGCTTCTGGCACGAGTCGGCACCAAAGGGCACGAGTCGACACCAAAGTCTTCTTTCACGACTCGGCACCAATGGGGCATGAGTCGACACAAGCTTGTCTTGGCTAGTCCTTGCAAAACTTCGTCCCTTTCATGCATAGAACCCTTAATCCTTTGAGAGTTACCTAGATTACTTAAAGAACACTTAAAAACAAGATTAAAAGCACCACTTTAAAGATAAAATTCATGCATCGAAACCCAAAATTAACTATTAATTGATTAGTTTAGGCATACATATTTGCATAATATCAAACATTACTAATTATCGTTCTTCTTCTTATGGCATCAATCTAAATCACCATTTAATAACTCCATATAATTTATATATCAAACCATTGTAACATGTAAGTGTTTGCCCTTATGCACTAAGAAGGGGGGTTGAATTGATGAGAAATTAAAATTTAGATAGAGAGGAGATAGGGAAAGAGAATGAACACAATCAATTTTATAGTGGTTTGAGTATTAACAAACCATACATCTACTCCCTAATCTCAATTGGGTATTCTACTACTAATTGATACTTATAAGGAGTTTCAAGCTCACTCCAAACTTACGATGTGTTTCAATGGCTCACACACAACCCTTTCAAGTGTTTCCCTTAGGCTCAAACACAAACCTATATAAGAGTTTTCTAATGGCTCACTCTCAACCCAATACTTTGTGTTTTCAAGGCTAACACTCAACCTAACTTGAGCAATTAACGCTCTTATGACAATCAAATAATAACAATAAAAGATTAAGATATGAGATTTGAAATTGCAAAGATTTAGCTCTTAATAAATGTTATTCTTGTCACATCCCACTCTAGGGATGGACAGTCCTAGGGATTGGGTAAGCCTAAAGCCACCTAAACCCGTAGAACCCCGGATTATTATGTTAAATAATTAGCATCCACAGATATACAATAAACATTCTGATATTTATTAATATCCATTTAATTTACATACAATTTATACATTTAATATTTATTACAATTCTAATCTAAACTATACTAAACCACCAAGTACCATGGAGTTTCTAATATTTACAACCATCAAAATAAATATGAATATTACATGATAGGTTCCATGTAGGAAGGAGAAGCTTTGCTGGAACCACTGGTCTACTCACCACCTGAAAATTTATAAACCACTAAAATGATGAGATAAAATCCCAGTGAATAATATACACATACATATATATATAAAATAAAAGGATAAAAGAGTAAAGAGAAGCAATAGTTTAAATAAAGGTATGAATGTAAAGATGACAATCATATTGGCTCTCAAATGACAGAATTCACTTAATCACACATTTATAATAAGCAGAGGCTACTATCTTGGTAGCATGCTTTTTCCCACATATAGTTGATCAGACTATATGGCTAGGGGCTTAACCCTCCCTAGCTCGGGTTTATAATTCATTGTGCAAAATGTTTGATGCAAAATTTATGGTACTCCATCATATGAGTAGCTCTGTCATTTGATATCCAATCAAATAAGAGGGTTTACTCAATAATTAAATTCAAAGAAAAGGGATTAAACAACATAAATTCATTTGAAGAATCAAAGTCATTCGAACATATCACAAGGTGCTACAAAGTCGAACAAGGTAATTACAAAGAAGCAAACAGATTTCAAAGATTGCCATGAACAATTAGATGTAAGCCATAAGATATTCCAAAGCAAGAAGGAATCAATGAAAAGGGAGTAATTCATATTCAAAAGATCATCAAGGAGCATTCTACAAGCAAATATCATATAAGGGTATAAGTTCATTTTGGCATAAACATATATATACATATGCATATATTACTCACCAATGAAAAATGGAACCCAAAGCTTTATCCCTTAGTCTTCAACCTCCTTTTCTTGATCCTTAGAAGCTAAAGAAACAAAATACATTGTTTTAATACTAAACATTATTGAGAATACTTAAACTAATAGCATAAAATGCATGATTTATGTTTATTTTTAATTTGTTTTCTTTAATTCTTTAATTTAATTTAGCTACATTTATGTTTATTAGCAATTTAGGCATACATAACCTATTTATTACTTTAGGGATGATATATTATGGAATTTACATATTAGGTATTTTCTTGGCAATTTTGTAGCAAGCATTGGATTTTCTTTGGGACATTTTATGGAACACTTGGTGGGCATAACTTTGGTTATATTTTGGAAGAGTTTTGGGGCAAATTGGAAGAAGCCCAAATTGCCCTACATAAATTCACATTGCCAACAATATATTCCAAAACTCATTTGAAATTTAAAGGCTAAGCAAAGGGTTCATTCCAACATGGAAAATCATGAAAAAAAATCAAGCATAAACAAAGGCAAATTATGCCTCCTAGGGTTTGGCCAAATATGGCCTTTTCAAGGGGGATTCTATAATTCAAACTAAGGTTATTTCCATGTTATTTGATACTAAACTAACACATTTAAGCAATAAAATTGGAAGAAAATTACCTTAAAGTGGGACTTTGAACATACAGATAGAATTAATGATATTAAGCAACCTATGTATTTTTCTTCAAATTCAATGATTCCAATTGTTGGAATTCATTCTTTAAGCATTAGATTTAACTATTCTTAAGTCTTTTTAGGTGAATTCAAAGTTTTAGCAACAATTGATTTAAGGTGCATTTGAAGAGTTATGAAATTTTCATGCCAAATACACTAATCTATCACATAATTCTCATACTAAATCATTTTTTCCATTTACTAACATCTATTTCTATGAATTAAAATCAAGAAAAGTGGACTAACCTTGCTTTTCTTAAAATAGCCAATTTCTTCCAATCTTCACTTCTTCAATTCCTTGCTTATTTCTCACTTAATTCTTGGTGGGAAGTGATTTGGATGATGGAAGGGGTTATTTGCTATAAATTTGCAATAGTTTTTCTAAGGAAAATTGAAAGAAGAAAAATGGAGAAAAAGGGCTAGGGGGGTTCGGCCAATGGAGAAGGAAAAAGAGAAAATTCTGATTTTTTGTATAGAAAATTCTGGAAAATTTGTTATATGGACATAATTTAGCCAAATTACAGTTTAGTCCTCTAATTTTTTAAGTTATGCAATTTGGTCCTTGGAATTTACAATTTGGTCCTTCTCCATACATTTTTAAATGTTAATATTAAACTTAACTAAGCTTTAATTAAGCTATTTATTCATTTTTAGATTGTTATTCAAAAATTATAAATTTCACTAAATGAATTTCAGAAAATATGGTATTTTAAGTACTTTTACAATTTGATATAAATATGGTTTCACTATGGTTTCATTTATATTTCTCTTTGGTTTCACTTAGGTTTCTTATACTTTTCATACATTCAAATGCTATGCAAAAATTTTATGCAATTCCTTAATATCAACTTCGAGTTAAAATTCTAAAATTCACTACCTAACTAAAGCTAATTTCTAGGATGTTACAATTCTAGTTGTAAGGATGTTTAAAGGAGCTATTTATATGATTTTTTTTCTTCAAATTCCCATTAGAAATAGTATAAAATGAATGATTTCATGAAAGCTTTAAGATCTTGCTTCAAATCTGTGCATTGACCAAATCAAGGTCGCTACCATCATTTTGCGGTCGTGACTATGTTTTTGCGATTGCGATCTCTAATTCCACAATGGCTAGTGACACATTGCTTTTATTAACTGGCTCCTTTATATGTCTATTGCAGCATTTGAATTCAATATGAAAGTCATGGTCGTGACTACTATTTCACAGTTGCAAATTCAATATTGTGCCTAGAGTCATGGTTGCAATTCGCTATGTATGAATTTTGGATTAATTGCCTTCTAAAGATCTTAGTCACGATTGTAATTATGGCATAATGGTCGCGACTCAAAAGCTAAGCTGTTTGGGGAGATATCAATCTTCTTTCAAATTCAATTAATTAAATAAGTTATAATATGCAAAAATCAACACTTAAACAAACATTGGATAACTTTCAATTTGATTGGCAATATCAAAATAGAGATTGACTAAGTTTTGTAATAACTTAGGTCAACAATCTCCCCCTTTTTGATTTTGACAATCAAATTAAACTTAAATATAAAGTAACTTTTAATTTATAATTCTCCCCCTCAATATATGCAATACATATAAAAAAAAAAAAGTATGAGAACAATTTGAAAAGTATATGATTGATTTGAAAGAATATACCACAAAGTTATTTATAATGAATTTATGTATTTTTGCTATATTTTAAGTTCTATTGCTATATTTCTCCCCTTTTGGAAATATAAAAAAGAATGAATTGCTTAAAGAACTTTGCATAAAGAGAAAATAAAATAGCAATACTTAGGCACACAAGATCAAAATTGAGAAAATTCATAATTGCATTAATTTGAAGATGGATAATGCCATATTAGAATGTATAAAGACATAAGGAAAAATTTGATACAAAGTAAGATAAACAAAAGAAAAAGGAGAAAATTTTTTTTGAAAAATTAAGAAGCATCTCCTCCATCTTTGGGTTCCTCTTCTTCTTAATGAGTTTCCTCCTCATGTAACTCTTCCTTTTCTTCACTAGATTGCCAATCTTAGAGGTTACATTGAGGGAGACCCATATGACCTTGCATATCAAATATGTCTTAGTGAATATGGTCTAAAAGAGATAGTCTCCTTAAGAATTTTTAAAGAAGTCTATTAGTTTCATCTTTAGGTTCAGATAGAGGGACAGTGGGTGCTATTTGTGGTTCTTCTTCTTTAGTTTAACTAGGTTCACGCCTCACTATTCTTGATCTCTTCCTTGTTCTTCCTTAGATCCCATTATCTCCAAAAATATATTGATATTTCCCTTCTTTTTCTCTCAATGCCTTGGCATTGATCTTTTTTTGGAAATCTATAAGGGATTTTTTAATGGATTTTTGGAGAATAGCTTTGTTGGGTGAAGTAAGAGCCCCAATATGCTTGGTTATTGTGGTGATATGAGAAGAGAGAATAATTGCATCTTTTTTGGGGGAGAGATGGAGAAAATGACCAGTAAGGAATCGAGCGGTTCGAATACTATTTCCTTTCACAAGGCCATAAAGGAAGAAAAGATCTCTTTAGGAGACTTTCTCATTGCCATCTCCTCTAGCATTTATGGTGAGGGTGACAATCCTATGTAGAACCCAAATTAAAAGTGTTTTGATATGTTTGGCAAGTGAGGATTGTGGATCGAATTTCAGCTCTATAGAAATTTCTATCCAAAAAGGGTTGAGTTCAAGGGAAGAATCATTTATGGTGTAGGCACTTTTGGTTTGAAGGCCAAAGATATTGGCAAGATCTTGCAATGTAAGCTCATAAAGTTTGCCAAAAAATCAAAAGTCAATGGCATAATGGCCACAGGTAAGATGAAGCGTTTTGTGCACAACTAGGGTGGCAAGAAATTCCCTAGTTAATTCATCATACCCCTCATCATCAACAAAAACAAATTTCCCCCACTCTAGATTTTTGAGGTAGCTAATAATGCTATACTTAATACCCGAGGTTTTAAGACAAACAAAGCTTGGTATTTTGGTGGGTAGAATGGTTTTGTCTTGAATTCTAAGAAAATTTTGTTTCTCCTCTTGAGTGATCCCCCTTATAAGTTCAAAAGGAGAGGGTGATTGGTACATTTGCACTTCTTTCCCTTTTCTAGATGGTCTTCTATAAGCCATTAATGGAGAAGTGTTTGAAAAGAGGAAGAAAAATTTTAAAATGAGAGGAGAGTTGGAGAGTAGTAGAATTTTAAGTAGGCAAGAGTTTGGAGAGTTAGAAGATAAGTAAAACTGAAATTGTGGGGTATTTATAGGCTAAAATAAGGTTAAAAATGGTCATAAAATAGCTAAATTTACATTAAATTCAATTTTGCCCATTGAAAAATAGGTAGATTTTTAAAAGCTATCAAACTTTAAATCGCTACCGCAATTTCATAGTCATAACCACGAATTTTGAAAATTTCAAAAGTTGCATTTGTGATTTACAGATCGCGAGCAGGACTAAGGGTGCTAAAAGGTAATGGCTATAATTTTGAAAGTCGCAACTACTATTTATCTATAGGGACCACAAATTTTGAAAATTCAAAAATTTTTGAAAACATTTGAGAAAAGATATATGCAATACAATTGGCATTATAACTCAAGAACAAAATAAATGCAATAAAGCAAGTATATTTTATAAACCAAGAAATCAACTGATCATGAGAAAGAAATTCAAGCAAATTTAATCAAATATACCAGAAGTCAACCATAAAGTAACCAATATGCAACCAAAGAGTCGAGAATGTTTGTAACAACCCACACCTACCCTAAAAATTTTCGTGATAATTTGCTTGATTTAAAACTATTAAGGTTAAGTGTGTGCTTTTATGAGAATTTGTATTATATGTGTTGATGAGCATGTGGCATGTTAAATTAATTTTTAATATGCATAATATGAGTTATTATTGTGAAATAAATAATTTATATGAAGTAGATTAGCATAAAATAAATTATTTTAAATAAAATGAATTTTCGTGCATAAAGACAATTTTTAAGCATAAAATGATTTCATGAGTTTTTTTAAATAAATGTTTCAAGAGAAATTTAAATGACAATAATAAGAAAAATATTTTTATTTTAATTACATATAATCAGCCCTAAATTTAAATAAAAAGCCTAAATACCTAAAAGCCGACTACACTAAAATACTCCTAACCTAGCTCATTAAGGGTATTATTGGAAATTGCCCAAAATCCTACCTTTAAATATTAAAATTTCAGCTAGCACTCTATTCCTAGTAGCCACCACTCTATTTTTTTGTATCTTGATAGAAAAATTTTGCCAAAATATTTCTCTCCACCAAAATTAAGAAAACACTTTTCAATTTTGCGATTTCTCAACTGTATCCATAAGTTTTTCTTTTCTTTCGATTTCTTATCATATTTCTATAAAATAAATTATGAGAAAATTATTTTGAACTGGTTGTTTACTGATTTTTATAGATTTAATTCTATTTGTGTGAGTTTTTGAGAAAGAAATTTAGAAAACACAAAATCTTTTCGGGCGATTTATCCAAAGGTGAATCTTGTAACTTAAAATTGAAATTTTTATGCATAAACATCACAAGGGGGGCAATTTCTGCATCATTGATTTCTAAAATTATTTTTGATGTATTTTGATAAAAAATATTAGATTAAATTATATTTTTGTATATTACTATAATGACCGAAAAGTTTCAAAAAATAAGAAAATTCAAGGTTTTCGTTCTAGAACTTGAAAGTTATAAAATACTATGGTTTGATAAGTCTATGGCTGCCGAATTATGATGTTTAATATTCTAAATTGATATTTATTTTGTTTGGATGAAAAATAATGATTTAAATCATGTGTTTAAATATTGCTGTAATGAACGGAAAGTGCAAAAACTCATGATTTTCACTGTAAGCCTTAAAACTTGGAATTTTTTTTGTATAATTATTATTTATGGCTGCCATATCATAGATGAAGATGTTCTAAATTGATTTTTGCTATGATTGAATGAAAAACAATGGTTTAAACCTGTAACAACCCACATCTACCCTAGGAGTTTTAGTGACAAATTATTTTAATTTAGGATTACTGTGACAAATTGTGTAACTACATAAAAATTCATGTGTGACATGATTTATGTGTTTGGGGCATGTTAAATTAATTTTAATATACCTAATATAAATTATTATTGTGAAATAAATGATTTGAATAAAATGCATTAGCATGAAATACTTTATTTTTTGTAAAATGAATTTTCATGCAATAAGACGATTTTTAAGCATAAAAATAATTTTATGAATATTTTAAAATAATTTTCAAATAAATGTTTTAGGGTGAATTTTATAGAAAATAATAAGAAAAATATTTTATTTTTAATTACCTATAATCAGCATAAATTAATTAAAAAGTCCGAATGCCCAAAAGCTCACTACACTAAAACACTCCTAACCTAGCTCATTAAGGGTAATCTTAGAAATCTCACCCAAAACCCTAATATTTAACCTAAATTTCAGCCAGCTCTTCATTCCAATTGCCACCATTCTATTATTTCATTAGTTTGGCAGAAAAATTCTCTCTATCAAAATTCATAAAAATCCTTTCAAACTTGCGATTTCGCGACCGTTTCGTAAGTTTTTCTTTTCCTTTCAATTTGCTATTTGATTTTTATGAAACAAATCTTGGAAAAATTATTTTGAATTGAATATTTATTGATTTTTTACTGATAAAATTGGGGCTAGGTGATTTCTTGGCAGAAAAATGAATTTTTCTGCCGAACGCACCAATCTTCCAAAGATGAATCCTATAACTCAAATTGAAATTTTTAAGCATAAACCATACCAAGAAGGGGGAGGGGGGTGAAATTTCTATATCATTACATTATAAACTAATTTTTGATAAGTTTAGATGAAAAATATTGAATTAAATCATAATTCTGCATATTACTGTAATGACCCAAAAGTTTCAGAAAATAAAGGAATTCAAGGTTTTTGTGCTAGAACTTAGAGTTGGAAAATTATATGATTATTTATACATATGGCTGCTGATTTATATATGGATGGATTCTAATATGATATTTATTTTGTTTGGATGAGAAATAACAATTTAAATGATGTGTTTGCATATCGTTGTAATGAACGGAAAGCGCGAGAAGCGTAAAAACTCATGATTTTTACCCTAAACCTTGAAACTTGGAATTTTCATGCATAATTATGTTCAATGGCCACCAATTCATACATGAGGAGGTTTTAAAATGATATTTGCTATGATTTTATGAAAAATAATGGTTTAAAACACTTATTTACATATTACTGTAATAACCGAAAAATATTGAAAATAAGAAAACTTATGGTTTTTCATCTTAAAACTTAAAGTTTGAAATTTTCATGCATATGAATATATATATGGGCTAATTCCTATATGTCTATATTATAAATTGATTTTTGTTTTGATTATATGAAAAATCTTGGTTCAAACCATGTTTTCACATATTACTGTAATAGACGAAAAGGGCAAAAAATAAGAAAATTTAGGTTTTGCTTTTGAATAGGGCATTCGGCCTACATTGATATTTTTATCCCAATGTTTATAATTTTATTGATGTATTTTGATGATTATTGACATGTATGTATGTATGATAAATGGTTAAATTGCATATTGGTTGAAGGAATGATTATAAACTAGCCTAGAGGCACTTTGGTATACTTAAGGTATACCTAAGGTATATTAACCTTATGTTGTGATTAGAATGTTAATGTGATAAGGAAATATGGAAATATATTTTATGATGACTTGATAATGAATTGAGGATCTTGAATTGATTAAGAGATTGATTGAATGAATAGGTCATAAGAGTTAAGCATGACATTTGAAGGTCATTTGTTAGGTTGACATGTGTGATAGTGTCAAGTTCACTAACATGATTGTTAAAGTGAATTGATATTAAGAAATTGATGTCATGTTGACCTTAGAAAGGTATTGACATGAATTATATTGTGTTTTCATATGGGCCTATAAAGGCTAAGTGTACAAGACTTTTAAAGTCAATATGTTATGTGTAAGTAATAGCTGCACTTCTATATGCAACTCTAAATGTATGTGAATGTTATATGTGCATTAGGTAGTTATGGGATAGGATAGCAAGATGATTAAATAAATACTAAGTATTAAATTAAATATTATGTTAGATGAGTAAACACTCTATTCATGTTACAAGAGTGAGTAACAATTTGTTTTGTTACAAATATGTGATATCATGTTATGTGAGCCTTTGACATTCTTGAAACCCAATTCCTTTCCATTCTAAAATGAAATTCTATGATTTCCTTGTTAAGCTTGGGTTGCCAAAGGAGAATTGGTCCAAACCACTTTTGTTTATCCAATGATAATTCCTTTGTGATTACTACCCTAGCTTATATTCTTTCTAGAACTACACTATTCTTGTATTTTTTGTTCAAAATGTTAAACTCCTATTGTTATTGGGATACATGTTATTGTTGGCTTAAATGTTATTATTATATGTGATTACCATTAGCTCTTGCTATGGTACCTTTAACACTTTTTATACAGAAATCCTCATACTGATACGAGTAATCTTTAGCCATGTGCTCCTCATACAGATGCAAGTAATCATAGGCTATGTGATCCTTATACCGATGTGAGTATTCATCGGCTATGTGTTCGAGTGATTATGGCAATAGCCTTCACTCTATATGTTCGAGTGATTATGGTAGTAGCCTTCACTCTATGTGTTATGTGTTATAAGTGTGATTTCTTAGAACCTTTCTAAAATTACAAACTATGAATCATGAACTATAAGTTTTGAGCTATAAGCCCCTTCTAAGGTATATGTGTTATAAGCCCTATTATTTAGTCATTGAGATCATCTATCTTACCCCTTCTTCCTTGTATGGTTCAAGGTGAGCTATTGGAAGCTAGGGCTGGCCCAATTTTCTTGTTAAATATGTAGGACTTTAGGCAATTTCCAAGATTACCCTTAATGAGCTAGGCTATGAGTGTTTTGGTATAGTGGGCTTTTGGGTATTTGGGCTTTTTATTTAATTTTAGGGCTGATTATACGTAATTAAAATAAAATGTTTTTCTTATTATTTTATTAAAATCCCCCCCCAAAATATTCATTTTAAAAATATTCATAAAATTATTTTATGCTTAAAATTCGTCTTTTTGCATGAAAATTCATTTTATGTGCAATAAATTATTTTATGCTCATGCACTCCATACAAATCACTTATTTCACCATAATATTCATATTAGGCATATTAGAACCACTCTAACATGTCACATACTCATCAATCACATAACTCATAAATTTTCACAAAAACACACACTTAGTCCTAATAGTTCTAAATTTAAGCAAATTGGTTATGAAAACTCCTAAGGTAGGTGTGGGTTGTTACATATTTGGTTAAAGAAATTTTTTTTCCAAATAATCTCAATTTGGCTCATTAAGTATAATTTGACTTTTTATGCATCACTTTGCATAATAAAGGCTTTTTGCCTAACCTTAGCTTTAGGAAAACTTTTTGAATGGTGAGTAGCCTTGGCTTGACAACTCTCTTTGAGTATGTTAGGAGATAGCAAAGGCATTCTGTCACATCCCAACCTTATAACATACGACGGTCCTAGAACATGGGGAGATACAAGGTCACCCACGCCCGTAGAATCCATTAACATATAACAATCATGCCTAGGATCTTACCGAACCTCTTTCATTAACTCATTTAAAAATTTAGATAAATACCATAATTGTGGAAGACTTAAAATAAATCATTTCATATAAAATCCATAAGGAAAATAATATAAATCTCAATAAGTATCAATCAATATTTTCGGAGCATCTAAAGACAAGACTTCATAAACATAGTATTATTGATAACTTGGACAAGGAATTCCCCAAGCGAAGTAGAATGCTTAAGCCATCACCTTGCCTCCTCACATTTACTCACCTGGAACCACACAAGGAAAAGGGGTGAGATAGATGATCTCAATGAGTGAATGAAAAGGCACATACATTATCACATATTCCTTTGAAAGGAAACACATAGTTTATACACATAGTTCATGGTTTATAACTCATGAATTAGGTTGCAATTTAGTAAGGGTTCAATTTAGCAAGTTTGCATAAATCACACTTATAACACGTAGAGAGTGAAGACTATTACTCAATTCACTCGAAACACATTGAGAAGAGGTGGCCTTTGCCAAATTCCAACTCCTATCACGTGAAAAGCGTGAAGCTGATCAGGCTCCACGGCTAGAACCACCCCTTCTAGCTGAGGTGGATACATTACCCCTATCCATCATCTTAAGACCATGTGCACAGGTTCCAATGATTACCCGCATCGGCACGAGAATTTTGCATAAAGGGTAAAGGTACCATAGCTAGAGTTAATGGTAAACACAATTAACAATATCACATAAGGCAACAATAACATGTAATTCAATAACAATAGCAGTTTGGCTTTCAACAATGATACAATGAAAGTGTAGTTCCAGAAAGAATACAAGTTAGGGTGTTAATCACAAGAAATTCTCATTGGATAACAAAATAGTTTTAGACCAAATGTCCCTTAGCAACCTAAGCTTGACATAGAAATCATAAAATTTAAAATAGAAAGAACTTAGGTTTCAAAGATCACAAAGGTTCACATAATAATATATCACATTCTTGTAACACAACAAAATGTTGTTTACACTTATAACATGAATACAATGTTTACTCACCTTAGGGTTCCTTTGCTCCTAGTACATGTAGTCCCCTTTGCACTTCTAAGGCTCCTCAAACTCTAACATAATATTTGATTTAGTACTTAGTATTTATTTACTCATGATGCTCCTATTCCATAACTACCCATGTACATATAGCATACACATACACTTAGAGTCCACACCTAGGTGTACTCATTACTTGCACATATCACGTTGACTTGAAAGTCTTGCATACTTAGGCCTTATAGGTTCACATGAAAACACATTGCAATCATATCAATACCCTTTTAAGGTCATCACATTATCATTACCTCAAAACCAATTTACTTATCAATTATCTTAGTTCACTTTACACTTCCATACATGTCAACTTAACAATTAATCCTTCAAACATCATGCTTAACTCTTATGATCCCTTTTACTTCATTAAATCATAATCATATGTCCATCATCAATTCATCATAATTCCTAATTCCAATTTCCTCAATCACATTTGCATTCTAATCACAATATAAGGTTAAGATACCTTAAGTATACCTTAAGTATACTATAATACATTTAAGCTTATCTAGGATCATACCTTCAACTAACATGCAATTTCATCATCTATTATACATACATACATGTCAACAATCACCAAGACACATCACATAAAATTTATAAACATTTGGACAAAATTGTTCATGTAGGCCGAATGCATTCATTAAGGTAAAAACCAAATTCTTCTTCTTTTCATGCTTTCCGTCTATTTCAAGAATATGTAAAAACATGGTTTGAACAAAGATTTTTCATGTAAACATAACAAAAATCATTTTAGAATTTAAATCCATAAGAATTGGCCACTTTTAGAGTTGTTTATACATGAAAATTCAACCTTTTGCATTATAGAACATAAAACCATAAGTTTGCTTCATTTCAGAAATATGTAAACAGGTTGTTTAAACTATTATCTTTCATTCAATCATAGAAAATATCAGTTTAGAACACATTCCTTCATGAATTGGTAGCCATAGATAGGGTTTATACAAAAATTTTCCAAGTTCAAAAGCTTAGGTGAAAAATCATGAGTTTCCGCGCTTTCAGTGCATTTCGTTTATTTCAGCGATAAACAGACACATGATTCAAGTCATTATTTTTCATCTAAACAAAAAAAATATCACATTAGAACACCAATTCATACAAATTGGCAGCCATATACTCATGAAAGAATAAATTTTTCCAATTTTCAAGTCCTAACACGAAAACCTTGAATTCCTTTGTTTTTAGAAACTTTTCGGTCATCATAGAAATATGCAGAAATATTATTTCATGCAATATTTTTCATCAAAACAAATCAAAAATCAGTTTGGAATACAAACAAGTACAAATCGCCCCCCCCCCCCCCCCCTCCTATGATGTTTATGCAATAAAATTGTGATTTTAAGTTATAGAATTCACCTTTGGAGAAATCTTGCGGAAAGAATCGCGTTTTCGGTAGAAAATAAATTTTCTCTCCCAAAAATTCACTCAAACAGAATTGAATCTATAGAAATCAATAATCAAACAGTTCAAAATAATTTTCCCATAATTTATTTCATAGTAAACAGTTTAGAAATGAAAAGAGAATAAAAACTTATGATTACGGTCACCAAATCGCGAAACGGTAAAGTGTTTTCGATATTTTGATAGAGAGAATTATTTTGAGAGGTTTTTCTGCTAGAATATAGAAAGAATAAAGGAATGGCTACTAAAAACCCTTGTTTGGCCGAAATTTAGAATATATATTAGGGTTGGAGTGGAATTTCCATTATTACCCTTAATGAAATAGGTTAGGAGCATTTTTGTATAGTGGGCTTTTGGGTATTTGGGCTTTTTCTTTAAAAATTTTGACTGAATGGATTTAAAATAAAAATAATATTTTTCTTATCAATTCTGGACATTTCCCTCAAAAATATTTATTTAAAAATATTTTAAAAATATCCATAAAATTATTTTATGCTTAAAAATTGTCTTATGCATGAAAAATCATTTTATTTAAAATAAATTCTTTTATGCAAATGCACTTTATGTAAATCATTTATTTCATAATGGCAACACATATTATGCATATTAAAATTAATTTAATATGCCACATACTCATCAATCACTTAGATTATAAATTTTCACACAAGCACACACTTAACCTTATAGGTTCTAATTCAAGCAATTTATCATGAAAATTCCTAGGGTGGGTGTGGGTTATTACACATTCCATCCCATGATGAATCCACTATCATTTTGGTGGTGTAACGAGCAATCAGTACCGTTGGACCCATGTTAGGCTCGTTGCCTTACACATGGTTAGGTATATCAATATTCTAGTGGGACGAGGACCCTCAATCAAACCATCCTTCACCCTTTTGCATATAGTAACCCTAGCATTGACCTTAGGTTCCATGTACCGTAATAATGGAGACATTTGTGCATATACCCATGAAACCTTTTTGGCATGCATAATGACATTGCCATGCATATATAACATGAGTAACTTGACAAGGTAAAGTCTTAAAACCTTAAACCTTTGGTTCATTACCCCAAATATCCCACACACTCACCCTGTCAACCTGGTGACCAACCATGTGGAGAGAATCTTTTTCCCGAGACACACCTTCACATTCATGCCATTTTTCCTTCACAATTCTGTTTTCTTACCCTTTTTTCTGTCTATTTTCTATTTCAAGGTACCAATGGCCAACACCTTCAGCTTTTTCTACCAAGATGCAAGCTTGTTTTTGCTAACCTCCTTAAGAAACAAGAGGAGATTTTTCAAGCTACACTCACCACTACCCTTAAGACCCAAGCCGACACTTTCACCCATGCTCTTAATGCCTAGTCTAACACTTTCACTAGTGCTCTTAATTCCCAATGCTAATCCATCATTAACGAGGTCAAGGAAATTACCAACACTACCATCACTCCTCCTCTTACTCAGTTTATTTTCGCCTAAGCTAAAACTAGCCATGCCCCTACTTTCACTCACCCTATTATCGATCTCATTGATAAAGGGAAGGCTCCTAAAACATCCACCTCCCCTCCTTTAGATATGAATGCCACTGCTCCCACTCCCACTATGAATCCTTTTCAAAGTGTGGATTTCTCTAGCTTTCCCCGAAGCCAAAAGATTGATGGGTAAGTTTGAAGCCATAGAATGATCCATCAAAAATATCAAAAAACATGAAGATATGATAGATGTCGATTCTTTTGCTCTCTTCCCAAATGCTAGAGTTCCACCCAAATTCAAGATTCCTATGATGGACAAATTTAACGTATAACAACCCATACCCACCTTAGGAGTTTCCTGACAATTTACATGAATTTAGAGCTATTATGACAGAGTGTGTGCTTTTATGAAAATTCATGTGCCATGTGATTAATGAGTATGTGGCATGTTAGATTATTTCTAATATGCATAATATGAATTATTAATGTGAAATAATTAATTTATGTGAAGTGCATAAGAATAAAATGATTTATTGCATACAAAGTGAATTTTCATGCACAAAGCAATTTTTAAGCATAAAATAATTTTTACGAGCATTTTAAAAATATTTTTAAATAAATATTTTTGAGGGGTTTTAATGAAAATAATAAGAAAAATGTTTTATTTGAATTAGTTATAATCAGCCCATAATTTAGATGAAAGGCCCAACTCAGCAAAACCCAACACACCAAAACACTCCTAACCTAGCTCATTAATGGCAAACTTATAATTTTGCATCATAACCCTAAAATAAACCTAAAATTCAGCCCTTTTCTGTAGTGGCAGCCTCCATTATACTTTCCATCAGATTTTTATAGAAAAATTCTCTCAAAAACTCTCTCTCAACTGAAATTCACAAGGTGCCTTCAAACCTTGTGATTTTGTGATCGCTTCTATAAGTTTTTCCTTTCTTTCAATCTACTATTGATATTTTTTAAACTAAATATGAAAAATCCATATGGGGCTGTATATTTACTATTTTATTGATGTATGATTCAGCCTAGGTGTATTAGTTGAAGGAGAAACCGATTTTCAACCATAAACACAACTCTTTTTTCACACATCCACCAAAGGTGAACCCTAAAACTTAAAATTCAAATTTTCAAGCATATATTTTATAAGGGGGGGTGATTTGTGTGTTGGTTATTCTTAACTAATTTTTAATTGTGTTTAGATGAAAAATATTGGTTTAAATCATGTTTTTATATATTACTATAATGATCGGAAAGTACGAAAAGCAAGAAATCCATGGTTTTCATCCTAAAACTTAAAAGTTGGAATTTTCATGCATATGAGCAAAGGGGTGTTGATTTGTATATTAAGGTGTTCTAAAATGATTTATGTTATATTTAGATGAAAAATATTGATTTAAATCATATTTTTATATATTACTGTAATAATTGAAAAGTACGAAAAACAAGAAAATCCATGATTTTCATTCTAAAACTTAAAAATTGGAATTTTCATGCATATGAGCAAGGGGGTGCTGATTTGTATATTAAGGTGTTCTAAAATGATTTTGGTAATGAACAGAAAGTGCAAAAAGCAAGAAAATACATGTTTTCCATGATTGGTGCATTTGGCCTACCTTGCGATTTTGATCGCAATGCTTATAATTTTTGTATGATATATTTTAATGATTGTTGACATATGTATATAAATTATACATGATTTAATTGCATGTTGGTTGAAGGAGTAACTCTAGACAAAGCCTGTAGAGGTTTGGCCTACCTAGGGTTTCCAAAACCCTAATTGAAATGTTTTGATTAATATATGTACATGATTAAATGACATGTGAATTAGGCATTATGATGTGTTAATTGTGAATTAATGACCTTAAATTGACTATGGGATTGATTGTATGATTTGGTTAAAGGAGAAAGTAAGACACTTTTAAGGTTACTTATTGGGTGTTCTAAAATGTGCAAGACTAAAAAGTCAACATGATATGTGCAAGTGATGAGTGCACTTCTAAGTGCAACTCCAAGTATATCTAAATGTTATATGTGCATGGGGTAATTATGGGATAGGATAGCATGATGTTAAGCAAATGCTAAGTATTGAATTGTAATGTATATTAGAGCTTAAGGATTATTAGAAGTTTAAAGGCTTCAAGCACTAGGAGCTAAGGAAGCACAAGATGAGTAAAGATTATGTTCATATTACAAGCATAAGTTATCATGACATATGAACCTTTGAGATTCTTGAAACCTACAATATCCAAGTGTTTCATAGTTATTATAGTTACTAATAATGTTAAAAGACTAGATTTTTAGACGCTCGCCTAGTATAGGAAAAGAAAAGGGATCAGATAGGAGCATTGTGATGCCATTTGAAATGCTTGCATAATTTATGATTTTACCATGACTAATTATGCTTTAGTGAATTTAATAGAGTTTTAAAGATAATTAGTGATATGAATAAAGAAGTTAAAGAACATAAATTTAGGAGTCATGATGAAAGGAAAGAAAGAAATTTTGAAAGGAAATTTCTTTGTACGCTAATAGGCTTATGGGCTTGTTAATGGGCCTTGAAATAACAAAGGCCCAAGCCCAATACAAGAAGGCTGGCCCATTGGGCCCAATAGGCATAGAACATCAAGAGATATGATTTGAAAATATTGGGCTCAAGATAATAAAATACATGTTATAGAGAATGAGACATAAAAATTTAGGTTGTAGAGAATGAGACATGAGAATTTGATAACCAGCCATAAAAATTGACTAAGTCAAAATCCTAAACCAAATCAAACTCTCACTTTCCCTTCATGTATGTCTATATTCACTTTGAGTACTCCAACACCACACGATGACCATCACCATTGTAGAGAGAATCTTAGACATCCATTTTGATACAATCTTAGCCTTTCATTAAGATCAAATCCTAACCATTGGATTTAGCTTGATCAATCCTCACTATCCAACCCAATATATATGAGCAAGATTATGTTGAAAAATCACATTTAGCTTCTCTCTCTACACTAAGGTCCTACACCACTCTCTTTACAACTCTCTGTACCCTACTTGCAATAAGAACTTTGGAAAATTAAAGCTAATCAAGGTGAGAAAATTATGATCATCTACCCTTTTCTATGTTCTCAGGTTAATTTTAAGTAGGTTGATTATCTAAAAACCTCTTTTATACCATTGAAGAATTCAGCCAACCTAGGGTAATTACACATAAGATATGGTTTTGAATAATTTTAGATGAGGAAAAATGATTTATAAGTATTAGAATGAGTTTTGTGAATATGATTTAAGCTTTGAAAACCTTAGAGGCACAAGCATAATTAAAAGAGGAACTTGGGGTTCTAATATTAGATTGCGATAGTTAAGTAATCATATATGTCATATGTTATGTTAATTTCATAATCCCATGATCTTTGATGATTTGATGAGAAATTTTAAGTTTTCTCTAAATTTGAAATAAAAGGAACAAGTTAGGGTTCATATGAATAAGAATAAATTAATTCAAATTAATTTATGAGAATTGATTGTCTAGATGATAATTTGATGAATCTATAGCCAATTTGAGGTTTGAAAGTGAAATTGTAGTTTTCCCCAAATTTTAGGGTTTATAGAACAATTTGGGAATTTTAAGATTTAGACTTGGAATTATGAAATTGAATGAGGAATTTAACTTGGAATTGCTTAGAAATAATAAGTGTAAGTATGTGAGTGACAATTGATACATCTCTATTGTAAGTTGAAATGATGAAATAAGTAAAAGATATGGTTAGTGACACCATTAGTTAGTAATTGATACAATTGCAATGGCATGGGTGTAGAACTTCAAGGTAAAGGCAAAGAAATTGCTCAAGACCATAAAGGACAATAAAAAAAATCTGAGAACGAACAAACTACAGGAGCAAAAGAGTTAAGGTAAGTACTTAATAATATAATGTAATTGTGCCATGTTGTTTGCAACTATTGACTGAAATGCCATCCTTTGGTACATGCCCAAAAAAGGACATTGAATATGTGTTGCCCATGAATTATGAGCCTTTGAATTCAATGTCCCTCTTATATGCCAACTACTTGCCATTGAATACTTGATATAGATTTTGAATATGCCTTCATGAATACCCATGACTAAGCAGAAATCCTCTCTGATGTGAGGAAAGACATCAAACCTTGTACACTTGGTATAAGCTCATGGGTAGGGCAAGAGTACCCTCGCTCTATTAGGAGGGAATGCCTAACCACAAGACCTGATAAGTTTTATGTAATGTGATGTATACAAGTGAGCAAGGTTTAGACTGCCACTCTAATATTTATGTGTGGCAAGCTTTCTGCTTCCAAGACATTATTATTTCTGCTAAAATGCATTCTAAAGTTCAACATGGCCAATTTTAATTAACATCACTCCATTACTATCTTTAATTAACCCAAATGATAACATCCTATATTACTTGCATGTTATGTTATATTATTTTGTACTCACTGAGCTTGTCTCATCTCGTAATTATTTATAATTTTCCAGGTTGAGGTGATCTATTAGTAAGATAAACTCTGAGCTATGCTTCTTCACCTAGGACTCGCTAAAGTATTATTTTGTCTTACTTATGCCACTTTGATGACAAACAATCTAGAGTTTTATGGTATCTTAAGGCATAGTGTTAAAGTATGTTATGTCAGAGAATAATGTAAACATTTAATGATATTTGTTATGTATAAGTACTTATGTTTGTAAGAAAGAATATATGGATAACATTGGTTAATACTTATGAATGAGGTTATATTCATGATCATTAGATGGCACTATAATATAATAGATATGAATAAATAATTCAAGTAATAATGGGAAACAATAAAGAATGTATGTGGTTTCAATCTTGGGAAAGACTACACAATGGAATATATATATAAAATGATAATTTAATCAATAGTATTCTACGGGTTTAAGTGACCTTATGTCTTCCTGAACTTTAAGACTGTCACAGTCTAGAAATTAGGTTGTGACATAGTTGGTATTAGAGCCAAATGTTTAAGTCTTACTTAGGCTTAATAACTATATGATCTATAGGTTAAACCATGGAGTATAGGAATCCCTCTTGTTATTTAATTATGTTGTTAAGTTAGATCTACGTTAACAATATATGTTAAGCTACTCTCTCATTTTTATGATCTATGTGTGTGCATTATTCTATTATTGTATTGTTGTTATGTTATATTGCTTGATTGTGGATGTAGATGCCGTAAATTCGTAACCCTGTTAGAGAAAGGGAAGTATTGGATGCTTTTTGATGACTCCACCTGAGTTTGAAGAGACGAATCTAAAGGAGGATCTTGACCCAGTTTGGGTAGTAAGAATGAAAGTACAATATGAGGAAGTGACGAGGGAACTTCATATGTTAATGGAGGACGTATGGAGCTTGTAAAGGATGATGAGAAATGTGAAATGGGAGTTAGCTCAAGTTAGGTATATGCACCAAAATCCAAAAGCAGAGCCAATCCCACCCCTTCGTGATGTTATATCGAGATTTCTCGAGCATCCATATATGGCTTGTCGAATATTAGATCATTCAAAAGAAAAATGCCCTCTTAGGAGGTGTGTGTTATCCCCATCATTATTGTTGACAAGCCATAGACATATGGGCCACAGGGAAAGTGAAGTTGAAAATAGCGAGAGGGGTATAAGGAATTAAGAAAATAGGAAGAAGAACATATAAGTTTTGGTTAGGTTTTAGTAAAACTGTCAGTATGTATGTATATGTAATGGGTAGGTTAATATGAAAGATAACCAATGGGATGCATATAAATCCTTTTGTATACATATGATGTACTAATGCGAAATGAGTTATAAAAAAGTGAATATTTTTGAACAAAGCATTACTTATTTTTTTATGTAGGTTGGTTGAGTTTTATGGAGAAACCAAATCCCAATTTAAAGTGGATAAGGAAATTATTTTAGATAAAGATTGGAGTTTCCTAATTAGAGGACGAGTAGCCATGAGTGAACACATGGCTAGGATTTTAGCCGTGTGGTAAGGGCAAATTAGAAAATTCATCTAATAGCCTCCCATGAGTGGAGGCAAGGATGAGGTTGCACCCGTGGGAAGTGAGGTTCTTAACCCTTACATTGGCTTGGTCTAGCTGTATAAGTTTAAATCCCATCATAGCTAGACACACTCAAGGACTAGCATGTTCCTGGCCATGATGGAAACTGCACTTAGCTTTTGAACATTGATGCACATCTTAAATTTCCAATTTAAGGAAAAGATTATTCTAGTACTCTTGAAATTGTGGTTAAATTATTCTATTTAATGCTTTCATGAATTTCATCATTTGTGTTCTTGTAATAGGATTATTGAGAATGTAAATTGGATACTAGTATATTGTGGTTAAATTATTCTATTTAACACTTTCATGAATTTCGTCATTTGTGTTCTTGTAATAGGATTATTAAGAATGTAAATTGGATACTAGTGTTATACGTGTTTCCTTGATTATGTTAGGAATGATATCTAAGACATAATGAATTGGTTTGTGATATGTGTAAGCAAAGTGTTAAATGATATATGACATTGATGAATGATATGTTTATATGAAATTGTTAGAAGTTATGAACTACTAAAGTTATAAAATGAAAGGAAATAATAAATAGTAATTAGTGTGACTATGGATGATATATATATATATATAACGAGATATACATAAGATAAACTAAGAGAAAGTATTGTTAATGTTGTGGCTCAGATGCTACACATAGAAAAAAGCAAGAGAGATGAAGATCTCAAGAGGCTGAGAGCATCACTCCAGATATTTCATCTCATGTTGCATCCATAAAAGATGATGATAGAGAGTCATCTCGATCAAGATAATGCATAATAGACATAAGGGAACAAAGACTACTAGGAGACATGGACATATTGATGCAAGAAAATCAAGAACTAAGGCGACAACTTAAAGAACTGAGGCGAAGGTAGGAAATTCCTCCACCACCTGTAGTGCCACCTGTTCCTAGAGTTGAAAACAATCCTCCTCTTCCCGTCACATCCCAACTTTAGAGACATGACAGTCCTAGAACATAGGGAGACATAAGGTCACCTATACCCGTAGAAACCCACTTATGCATATATAATTTATGCCTTAGGTCGTACCAAACCCAATACATTAACTTAAATATCCAATAATATAAGAACCTTACTATGCGAAAGAATAATTTAGTAAAACACTTGGGAAACATCTCATAAGAAAAATAACATTTAAAGTTTTAAGACAAATCATTAATAATTAATATCCCAAAATAAACTCCCGCAGCATCTATGAATATCTCTTCATAACATAGTATTATCAAAGACTTTGATAAGGAATCCCCAAGTGAAGTAGAATGCTTGAGCCATCACCTTGCCTCCTCATATTGCTCACCTGGAACGACACAAGAAAACGGGGTGAGATAGATGATCTCAATGAGTAAATAATATAGCATAAATGATATTATATATCCAATTTTTAAGGAAAGCTAATGTGTGTTTTGTGACACCAGGAGTGTATATATATATATATATATATATATATATATATATATATATATATATATATATATATATGTATGTATGTATGTATGTATATCATTTATAATAGCTCAACAACTAATTCTACCCTAGTTTTAGGCAAATGCACCTATTGTTTAGGTAGTATAGCAGTAACGAGGTCGATCCATAGAGACACTGACATAAGTACTAGTTCAAACTTAAACTATTGTCTAGTTAAACCAACTTCAAGATTAATCAAAATAAAATATTTAAAACTAATCTATGAAAGCAATAAAGGATAGATGATAGAAAATCAACAATGAAGTTCATCGAGATATTGAATTCCCCTAGCTTCTCATGCATGTTAAGAATAATGGTATGAATCATTCAAACAATGAATTGAATTGGACTCTCACTAAATTAGATAAAAACCTTTCTCAAGTGATTAAATCTCTAACTTCTTAAGTATTACAGGAGAATCTCTTCTCAACCTATAATCAAATAGGAGTAGTATTAAATTCAAGAGATTAACATCTAAAAAAAGTGTTATAGGTCTATCTCTAGAACCCCAATCAACCCTTAATTCCCATGAGTGATCTATCTATATCAGTGTATCTCTACTCATCCAATATAGAAACAATATCTAATCAATAAACTGGTAATTGTCAATTAGACTAAATATCATAAATCTTTAGAATAAAACAATCCAAAGATAAATTAATTCAAAACAAATTATTTTGTTCATACAATTAAGAACTAGGGTTCATCTTTATCTAGATGAATAACATATTAGTTCATAGTAGAGAATTGAAATAAAGAATACAAGAGAAGGTAAAGGAAACTCCAATAATCCATGGATGATGAGAAATCCCTACTTCAATCTTCATTCCTCTTCAAAATCTATAGCATATTAGATCTTCACCATGAAATTTCTGCATAGAACTCTAGCTCACCTCTTTGTGAGGATGGCTATTGAAAACCCCAGAAAGAGCTCCCTTTTTCTAATGTAAATTATGTCCTTTTCTAGTGCTTTAAGGCTTATTAGGGTTTGAATAGGTGTCAAGCATGGATTGGTCAATTTTTGCCAATTAGCATAGCTAGGATAGGTGCCAAGATACAATATTTGAATTGCATGCCAATTTTGGGTCATAAAATGAAGGAATTAGAATTTTTGGTCTGCTTAAAATTTGTAGCTCTTTCTCTTCCAATGGTACTTGAATCACCTTAACCGGACTTCTGTAGCTCAAGTTATGCTTAAAATACTATAAGGTATTCAAAGCTGTCAGACCTCTATGGCATTATGCGGCCAAGTTACTTAAATGACACAGCCATTGACACGGGCATGTCTTTAGGTGTGGCGTAGCTACTAGAATTCAAGCAAAATTACATGGTCAATGACATGGGCGTGTCCATGGCCAAAATTACCCTAAAATTGCACCGTTTCTAGATTTTTAATCGCAATTTGAGCTTAAATGATCACAACATTCCAAAATATGAATAATTCTTAGAAATTACTCTGAAAAGCACTTGAACAAACAAATTAATCCCAATTTAAAGAATAAAACATGATAAATCAAGGGGCAAAATATAGGAATTCATGCACTTATCAAACTCCCCCACACTTGAGTATTTGATTATCCTCAAGCAAATTAAATCATAACAATAGTGAGAAAAACAAAATATGCCCCCTAAAGTTTAAAAACTATAGTTGAGAACAACTCATTATTAGTAAGGCTTAAAATCCTCAATTAAGAATTAATTTTCAACTGTAGTAGCAAAAATCAAGAAAGTTTCATGACAAACTTGTAAACCAAAAACTTGAAATATAAAGTTACAAATGTGAGCAATGAATTCTAAAGTAACAATGGTCTTGGTATAGTAGGTGCATAAATGTTTTTCTCCTAGGTGCATGACCATCCTTCTTGAATTTCAATTTTCTCATATGCACTTGCATTTAACTTTTTACATTTAATTTTCTTTTCAATGCACAATTTATGGAGCCTGACTTGTTTGAACTATTAAGTTAGCCTTTTTACATGAGTGTAAACATTTGTGATGCTGACCCCCAGTTACTCAGCTAGAATATGTTCAAATGGCTACTACCACTATTCATGATCTCAGCCCTCTATTGTTTTAAAAGAGTTAGAATAGTGGAATAGGTTTTATTTTCGAAGCTCCTTATGCAATTACTTATTTTCTTTTATATTTAAGGAAAACAATCACACAAACTAGGATATTAAGTATTTCTACATAACCAAAACCAGTGTAACTATGGAAAAAGATTTTTTTTTTTTTTTGAAAACTTTTGTTCTTAGAAATGTAACTAAAGTTTCAAAGGTTAGAATTTGCAAAATTTGTCAATTTCATTTCCTAGAAAAACTACCACATTCCATCATTAATAGATGACCAATTCAATTAAGCCAAACATTAATAAGTCATTATCATTCACAATTTAACAAATTTCATTTCTAAAGAGGGCTAATTTGAAATCATACCATTATTGCAATTCAATTGACTTGGATTTAAGATAAAACAAGGAAAAAGATAAACAATAAAAGCCTTGCCCCCACACTTAAGTAACACATTGTCCCCAATGTGTTATAGACAAATAAAATAAAGAAGGGTGAAGGGAAATTACCCTAAATATTTTTCGAATCGATGTTAGGATCCCCTTTTCCAAGAATTCTACCATGATCAAATCATCCTGTGAATAAAGAGATATAGTTCTAAAGAAAAGGTGAAGATTAAATCCACAAAACAAAAATAAAAATAATAAAAATAAAACAAACAAAAAAGTAAAGCAATAAAAATTTAAATCATCAATGGATTGCCTCCCATTCAGCGCTTCTTACATTATCATTATTCACATTCCACCAAGGGAGTGGAGGATTCCCTATACTAGATACCTCCATAAATCAAAACAAAGAAGAGTATGAAAAGGTGGTGGCCCTTATATAGCCTTTTTTTAGCAAATAAAATTATTTTGGTTCTCCATTTCATGCAAACTTGAGCTTGCGAGTTATAGAACCATCATTCAAGAGTTTTACCCAATGGTTTGGGATGGGGAATTCTGGTTGGGGTGCCAAGAGTTTGAGCATAGGAAGGGTAGGTGTTGGTATTATAGGTGGGCTATTGTCATTCTCTTCAAAAAGTGGGAGGGCTAGAATGATATAGGATATATGATTTTCAGCATGCATAGCTTTCCCCTCTATGCTCTCCCATAGCTCACTATCATCGGAAAAGAGTTCTTCAACACTTGACTCCAGTCCATTCATGTCCCACTGCTAGATTTGGGGTTGCTTACTTAAGCAATCATCAAATTCTATGTGCAGTAGCCCTAAATTATCCTTACCATTATCTTCGTGATCACCATCATCATTCCACAACAAAGTTATGGTAGTGGTCCTTTGTTGTTCTACATAGTTGGGCAAATTATCTTCTAGTTGAGCACTTAGAAACTCCAAAATCTGCCCAACCTAAATTTCTAAGTTGTGAGGAGATGCCTACTAGTTCTCCAAAGTTGTTTCAATGCTCTAAAATCTTTTATCCATTGCTGATTCTAAAGTCACAAACATCTCTTCCAACCTCTGCTCCTCTTGTGCATACTTGTCATCCTCCAATGTGATGCCTACTTCAAACTAAGTTGGGAAGCTAGCTACTAACGTATTATTTTTGCTGCTCTCCACTTTCTTGGCCCAACTCTTCGTAGACCACGTGAATCTTTTCAATGCAAGCTTAAAGGATGACCTCTTTTTTAGTGTTTCCCCTGCATATTCCTCTAGAAAATCAATTTGATATATGTATCCATGATCGTGATACTAATTTTCTTGGTATTCCCATTCTTCATTTGGGCAATAACTCCACAGATGATAATTCCACTCAACCATGGAGAATTTTCTTTTTATCTGAAACATAAAAACTCAAAAGAAACAAAAACATAAAATAGAAAAAAAATAAAAATAGATGAAAACAAACAAACATGAAAATAAAACTAGATCAATAATCTCCATCATATTTCTAATGCTATATATAAGTGTTCTCGGCAATGGCACCAAAAACTTCATGCGTATTTTGTGACACTAGGAGTTTTACATTTATGATAGCTCAATGACTAATTCTACCCTGGTTCTAGGTAAGTACACCTATTGTTTAGGTAGTATAGCAGTAACGAGGTCGATCCATAGAGACACCGATACAAGTACTAGTTCAAACATAAACTATTGTCTAGTTAAACCAACTTCAAGGTTAATTAAACTAAAATATTTAAAACTAATCTATAAAAGCAATAAAGGATAGATGACAAAAAATCAATAGTGAAGTTCATCTAGATATTGAATTCTCCTAGCCTCTCATGCATGTCAAGAACAATGGTATGAATCATTCAAACAATGAATTGAATTAGACTCTCACTAAATTAGATAAAAACCTTCCTCAAGTGGTTAAATCCCTAACTTCCTAAGTATTATAGGGGAATCTCTTCTCAATGTATAATCAAATAGGAGCAGTATTAAATTCAAGAGATTAACATCCAAAAAAGTCTTGTAGGTCTATCTCTAACACCCCAATCAACCCTCAATTACCATGAGTGATGTATCTATATTAGGGTATCTCTACTCATCCAATATAGAAATAATATCTAAGCAACAAATTGGTAATTGTCAATCAGACTAAATATCATAAATCATGAGAACAAAACAATCCAAAGATAAATTGATTCAAAATAAATTATTCAGTTCATACAATTAAAAACTAGGGTTCATCTTTATCTAGATGAATAACATATTAGTTCATAGTAGAGAATTGAAATAAAGAATACAAGAGAAGGTAAAGAAAACTCAAAAAATTGATGGATGATGAGAAATCCCTTCTTCGATCTTCTTTCCTCTTTAAAATCTGCAGCATATTGGATCTTCACCATGAAAATTCTGCACATAACTCTATCTCACCTCTTTGTGAGGATGGCTGCTAAAAACCCCAGAAAGAGCTCCCTTTTTCTAATGTAAATTATGTCCTTTTATAGTGCTTTAAGTTTTATTAGAGTTTGAATAGGTGTCAAGCATGGATTAGCAAATTTTTGCCATGTCAGCATAGCTAGGCTAGGTGCCAAGATATAATATTTGAATTGCATGCCAATTTTGGATCACATAATGAAGGAATTAGAATTTCTCATCTTCTTAAAATTTGTAGCTCTTTCCCTTAGCTTTCCAATAGTACTTGAATCACCCTAATTGGATTTTTGTAGCTCAACTTATACTTAAAATACTATAAGGTATTCAAAGTTATTGGACCTCTGTGGCATTACACGGCTGGGTTACTTAAATGACATGGCCATTGACACAGGCATGTCTTTAGATAAATGACTATGCTAACTTATTTACATGAGGGAGAGGTAGCCTCAAACCAAATTCTAACTCTAAACCCAGTACTTATAAAGTTGTGAAACTGATTAGGCTCCACGGCTAGAATTGCCCCTTTTAGCTAAGGTGGATACACAACCCCTATCCATCGTGTTAAGACTATATGCACAGGTTTCGATGATTACCTGCATCAGCATGAGGATTTCTACATAAAGGGTTAAAGGTACCATATCTAGAGCTAATGGTAATCACAAATAATAATATCACATTAGGCAACAATAACATTCACATTCTAATTACAACATTAGGTTAAGATACCTTAAGTATATTTTAAGTATACCAAAGTGCCTCTAGGCTTGTCTAGCGTCATTACTTCAACAAACATGCAATTTTATCATTTATTATACATACATACATGTCAATAATCATCAAAACACATTGCATAAAATTACATACATTAGGATAAAAATACCCTAGTAGGCCGAATGCATCATCAAGGGAAAAACTGAATTTTTTTTTACTTTTGCACTTTCTGTCTATTACAGTAATATGTAAAAATATGGATTGAACTAAGATTTTTTATATAATCCAAACAAAAATCATTTTAGAACACAATGATATATGAATCAGCTCATATATAAATCCATATGCATGAAAATTTCTAACTTTAGATTCTAGGATGAAAAATCATGAGTTTTCTTGTTTCCAGTACTTTCCAATCATTACAGCAAAATGTAAACAAGTAGTTTAAACCATTACTTTTCATTTAATCATAGAAAATATCAATTTAGAACATCCACATGTATGATTTGGCAGCCATAGATTATAATTATGCATGAAAATTTCAAAGTTTAAGGCTTAGGGTGAAAATCATGAGTTTTCGTGTTTTCTGCGCTTTTTGTTTATTACAGTAATATGAAAAAACATGATTTAAATCATTCTTTTTCACCTGAAGAAAACAAATATCAATTTAGAATATTAAACATCACAATTCAGCAGTTATAGAGTTATCAAACCAAAGAATTTTCCAACTTTCAAGTTCTAGAACGAAAACCTTGAATTTCCTTGTTTTCTAAAACTTTTCGGTCATTACAAAAATATGTAGAATTATAGTTTAATCCAATATTTTTCATCAAAATGTATCAAAAATCAGTTTAGATATTATTCATGCAAGAATCACCCCCCTTGATATGGTCTATGCATAAAAATTTCAATTTTGAGTTACAAGATTCACCTTTGGAGAAATCGCGTGGAGAGGTTCGTGCTTTTGATAGAAAAATTGATTTTTCTCTCAAGAAATTATCTATTCCAAATTTTATTAGTAGAAATCAATAAGTATTTAGTTCAAAATAGTTTTTCCAAGATTAGTTTCATAAAAATCAAATAGCAAATTGAAAGGAAAAGAAAAACTTACAAAACGATCGCGAAATCTCAAGTTTGAAAGGATTTTTATGAATTTCGGTAGAGAGAAATATTTTGAGAGAATTTTTCTACCAAAATGATAAAATAACATAATGGTGGCTGTTGGAATGAAGGGCTGGCTGAAATTTAGGTTAAATATTAGGATTTTAGGTGAATTTTCCAATATTACCCTTAATGAGCTAGGTTATGAGTGTTTTAGCGTAGTAGGCTTTTGGGTATTTAGACTTTTTAATTAATTTTGGGCTGATTATAGGTAATTAAAAATAAAATAATTTTTTTATTATTTTCTATAAAATTCCCCCATAAACATTTGTTTAAAAAATTATTTTAAAATACTCATAAAATTATTTTTATGCTTAAAAATCATCTTTTTGCATGAAAATTCATTTTACGAAGAATAAATTATTTCATGCTAATGCATTTTATTCAAATCATTTATTTCACAATAATAATTCATATTAGCCATATTAAAATTAATTTAACATGCCCCAAACTCATAAATCATGTCACACATGAATTTTCGTAAAACCAAATATTTTGTCGCAGTAACTCTAAATTTAAGCAATTTGTCATGAAAACTCCTAGGGTAGATGTGGGTTGTTACATTCTTCCCCCCCTAAAAAAAATTCATCCTTGAATTTTAAAATCTAATAGCATAACACATTCTGCTTAACTTCTCTGCCACACTTCTGCTGCGCCACTCAAACTCATTTTCTAACTATAATTAACATATCGAATATAGTAAGGCTCATACTCACAATTTATAAAAATCACACTGATAATCCTTCAGCTTAAGCTACACCTATGTTAACTCTTATTCAAATAAATCTTAAAACTAATCTTTAACAATTTTGTATCCCTTAACCTTAACAAAAGAAATAGAACCTTTAATTTCACCTTTAATCACATATAATCCCAAGCATTTCTTTTCCTTATATCTCTACTATTGTTAACATATATAATAAAACCTTACTCACTACTTCCATTCATTATTTATCACATTAGTCCTATAAGAGTTAAGCAAATAAGTACAAATTAATAACTCCAATTGATATTCGATAATTCTCTTCTCATATTAATAATTATTACTTAATCTATTATATCCTCAATAAATATTTTCATGTTTAATACCTTACTAACTGTATGATTTCTACACTCCCATCATTCATCAATTAAAACATATTTAAACTTAACAAACATTCCTAAATATATCATATCCCAAATGAACTTGCATTCTATTAATTTATAATTCTAAATAGACTTCTTATAACTATTTCAGACTTACTCTCTTTTTGTATGATATATATACATTATTATCATGACTTAATTACCTAATGCCTCACAATTTTTATACATTTAGTAAGTAATATCACCTCACTTAGGTTTTCCACTTACGTCTCGCTATACTTCACATTCCTAATCATTTAACTTATCCATATTAAAATAATAAACCTTCTAATACCATTACTATTCAATAAAATCTTTGTGAAACTCTTATATCTTTCCAAATCTATGCCATTTTAGGTTATCTCAATAAAAATTCTTTCTATACTAAAGATCACTGTCGAATTTTCTAGTAACCTCAATTGAACATTATTGTATCTAATGTCTTAAAACATTTCTCATCTAGATGACTCAAATCCCTTCCAGGTATATTCAAAACTATTAAATTTTCAAAATTGCATAGCATCATTTGTAAGAATCAAAACATTTTCATTCTTATATGTATCATACAACCTTAATGCAATGCTTGATGCTATTCATGATATATGATTCCGTAAAGCAAAACTCGATGCCTATAGGTAGACATACTCGACACTAGTCCATAATCAAATCAAATCTAGAACATTTTATCTTAAAATCATTTTATACCCTTATAGATCAAGTCTTTATAGATCCTTAAATTTATAGTTCATATGGCCTTAACATCTATCATCTTATAAAAGTTCACATCCTTATACTCTGATTGCACCCAATGTACTCAAAGGAATCTCATCACTAAAGAATCTCTACTAGCATCATACTTATCCTTTTTATGTCTCCCCCTCTTAAAAGAAATTTGTCCTTGAATTTCAATACTTGTTCACATGTTCTTGAAAAACTAGGAATGCTTCTACCGCATTCCTTCCTTGGCTTTCTAAGTTTACTTATCCATTCCATGATTATGCTAGTAGACCTTAATCATAAGAATCTCCTTGATACACAAATTTCTCCACATCCTTAGCTCAAAATTCTATTTGCTTTCCTCTATAGTCAATATAAGCTCCATACTCATATAGCCAATCTATTCCTAAGATCATATCAAATTTTAGGACATCAAGTTCTAATAACTCCATAGGAAGTTTTCATCCATCAATGTCTACCTCACCATCATTAACAATACCTTACTTCCATCATTACTTCAAAGGGGTTGAAACTACTAAAGGTTCCTTAATTAATTCCTTATCTCTATCGAGACTCTTTGCTAAATATAGAGACACAAATGAATATGTAGTACTAGAATCAATCAAGTATCTTGTACTTAGAATTTCGAATGGGAATAATACATTCTTCTTTTTAAATCACACTAGATTAATATTCTTCTTTTGACTATACTTGATATTTACATAAGTGATAGAGAAATCCCTCACTTTCTTATTATTATAGTCCATATGGTAGCATCTAAGCCACAAATTCCTTAATATACCTCATTTACTTCATACCATATACTTATGTATAAATAATGCAACTGATTTGTTTCGTTCTCCTACTGATCATTACTAACTATCATTTCTCTTCTTACGGCATCAATCACAATTATCATTTAATAACTCCATATAATTCATATATCAAACCATTGTAACATATAAGCATTTCATACCTCATAACATTATACCTATCAATCATTAGTCTCAATTGAATCAAAGCTTAGTCAACTTCTTTTTCTAATCCACTTAACCCCACTATCAAAATGTCATACTTAGCATGCCTTTAACATGAACACCCATCATATAATATCACATCATATATCACATAGCATTTATCACATGCCATGGCATGTATCTTGTATCATAATTATGTACCATATAACTTATAGCATCATGAATTTCCCTATCATATTTAAGTTAGTCATGTCATAGGCAATAAAAGAAATCAATGCATACTAAGTCGCTAGGCAATCAATTAACATCATTCGCATCACAAAAGTCTTCTTTTACTTGAGGTGGATCACAGGCACGGCCTTCTCGAACATCTCTTGCCATGTCCTCTTGCATGCCACACGCGGTGCTCTAGGTCGTGATCCTCGAGTAGGGGTAATCTTCTTGGTCCTCTAGTAAAAGAATCGTAAGGCACACAAGCAAACAATACTAAAGAGTACCATAACTTATTAGGATTTTACAAAACTAAACTAATGATAAACTACAAGTGACATGAGAGGAAAATTCTTATGCTCTAGGATTATACTTACTTAACTTAACAAATAGATAGTCTAAACTAGACTTTAAAAACTATAGCTTTGATACCACCTTTGTCACATCCTAACTTTAGAGATATGACGGTCCTAGAACATGGGGAGATATAAGGTCACCCATAACCCCATTTATACATATTCAATTCATACCTAGGATTGCACCAAACCTAATGCATTAACTTAAATATCTAATAATATAAGAACCTTAATATGTGGAAAAATAGTTTAGTAAAACACTTGGGAAACATCTCATAAGAAAAATAACATTTAAAGTTTTAAGACAAATCATCAATAACTAATATCCCAAAATAAACTCTCGGAGCATCTACAAAAATATCTTTATAACATAATATTATTAAAGACTTTGACAAGGAATCCCCAAGTAAAGTAGAATGCTTGAGCCATCCTTTGCCTCCTCATATTGCTCATATGGAACCATACAAGAAAATGGGGTGAGAGAGATGATCTCAATGAGTAAACAATATAGCGTAAATAATATTATATATCCCATTTTAAGGAAAACCCATTGCATATAACATATAGTTCATGATTTTAAAATCATGGTTTCACAGTTTTCAATTTAGCAAGATGTTCATTTTAGCTGGTTTGTAGAAATCACACTTGTAACACTTATTATCCAATAAGAGTAAATGACTATGCTAGCTCATTTACATGAGGGAGAGGTGACCTTATTCCAAATTCCAACTCCCAACCCAATACTTATAAAGTTATGAAACTGATCAGGCTCCATGGCTAGAACTGCCCCATCTAGCTGAGATGGATACACAACCCCTATCCATCGGGTTAAGACCATGTGTATAGGTTCCGATGATTACCTGCATCAGCATGAGGATTTCTAGATAAAGGGTTAAAGGTACCATAGCTAGAGCTAATGGTAATCATAAATAACAATGTCACATAAGGCAGTAATAATAAGTATCCCAATAGCAATAGTAGTTTAACTTTCGAATAAGAGATACAATGATAGTGTAGTTCTAGAAAGAATATAAGTTAAGGTAATAATCATAGGTTATTGTCATTGGATAGTCAAAAATGGTTTTGGACCAAATGTCCTTTAGCAACCCAAGCTTAACAAAGAAATCACATAGTTAAATATAAAATGGAAATGAACTTGGGTTTCAAGAATCTCAAAGGTTCCCATAACATAATCATGATAGCTTGAACTTGTAACAATAGCATAATGTTTACTCACTTTGTGGTTCATTTGCTCCTATTTCACGTAGCCCCTTTGAAACTCTAAAGCTCCTCAAACCCCCCTAAAGCTCTAAAGCTCCTCAAACTCTATCATGATATTTAATTCAATACTTAGTATTTATTTAATCATGATGCTATCTTGTCACATCCCAAGCTTAGAGATATGACGGTCCTAGAACATGGGGAGACATAAGGTTACCCACGCCCGTAGAACCCACTTACATATAAACATATCATGCCTAGAATCTTACCAAACCTCTTTCATTATCTCATTTAAAACATTTAGATGAATACCATAGTTTGCGGAAGACTTAAAATAAATCATTATATATAAAATCCATAAGGAAAATAATATATCTCAATAAGTATCAATCAACATTCCCGGAGCATCTAATGACAAGACTTCATAAAAATTGTATTATTGATAACTTGGACAATGAATTTCCTAAGCGAAGTAGAATGCTTGAGCCATCACCTTGCCTCCTCACATTTGCTCACCTGGAACCACACAAAGAAAAAGGGGAGAGATAAATGATCTCAATGAGTAAACAAAAGGCACATACACTATCACATATTCCTTTGAAAGGAAACACATAGCTTATACACATAGTTCATGATATATAATTCATGAATTAGGTTGCCATTTAGCAAGGGTTCAATTTGGCAAGTTTGCAGAAATCACACTTATAACACATAGTAAGTGAAGGCTATTGCTTTATCACTTGAACACATAGAGGAGAGGTGGCCTTATACCAAATTCCAACTCTTATCACGTAGAAAGCGTGAAGCTGATTAGGCCCCAAGGCTAGAATCGCCCCTTCTAGCTGAGGTGGATACACTACCCCTATCCATCGGGTTAAGACCATGTGCACAAGTTCCGATGATTACCCATATCAGCACGAGGATTCTGCATAAAGGGTAAAGGTACCATAGCTAGAGCTAATGGTAATCACAATTAACAATATCACATATGGCAACAATAACATGTATTTCAATAACAATAGTGATTTAGCTTTCAAACAATGATATAATGATAGTGTAGTTCTAGAAAGAATACAAGTTAGGGTGTTAATCACAAGAATTTCTCATTGGATAACAAAATAGTTTTGGACCAAATGTCCCTTGGAAACCCAAGCTTGTCATAGAAATCATATAATAATATTTAGAATAGAAGGAACTTGGGTTTCAAAGATCACAAGGGCTCACATAGCATGTTATCACATATTTTTAGCATAACAAAATTTTACTTGCACTTGTAACATGAACATAGTGTTTACTCACACTTGAAGAATGAATACGATGTTTACTCACACTTGAAATGGGAATATAGAGTTTACTCACCTTGGGGTTCCTTTGCTCCTAGTACATGTAGTCCCTTTGCACTTCTAAAGCTCCTCAAACTCTAACATAATATTTAATTTAATACTTAGTATTTATTTACTCATGATGCTCCTATCCCATAACTACCAATGTACATATAGCATACACATTAGAGTTCACACATAGGTGTACTCATTACTTGCACATAGCACGTTGACTTTGAAAGTCTTGCATACTTGGCCTTATAGGCGCTCATGAAAACACATTGCAATCACATTAATACCTTTTTAAGGTCATCACAATATTATTACCTTAATATTAATTCACTTTATCAATTATCTTTAGTTGAGTTCACACTTCTATACATGTCAACTTGATAATTAACCTTTCACGCGTCATGCTTAACTCTTATGATCCCTTTCACTTCATTAACTCATAATCATATGTTTATCATTAACTCATCATAACATCTAGTTCCATATTTTCCGATCACATTTGCATTCTAATCACAATATAAGGTTTAGATACCTTAAGTATATCTTAAGTATACCAAAATGCATTTAAGCTTATCTAGGATCATACCTTCAACTAGCATGTAATTTTATCATTTATTATACATACATACATGTCAACAATCATCAAAACACATCACATAAAATTGATAAAAATTTGGACAAAATTGTTCATGTAGGCCGAATGCATCATTAAGGTAAAAACCAAATTCTTCTTCTTTTCGTATTTTCCATCTGTTTTAGAAATATGTAAAAATATGGTTTGAACCAAGATTTTTCATGTAAACATAACAAAATCATTTTAGAACTTAAATCCATAAGAATCGGCCACTATTGGTGTTAGTAATATATAAAAATTCAACCTTTTGCATTATAGAACACAAAACCATAAGTTTTCTTATTTTAGGTATTTTTCGGTCATTTCAGAAATATGCAAACAGGTTGTTTAAACCATTATTTTTCATTCAATCATAGAAAATATCAGTTTAGAACATATTCCTTCATGAATTGGCAGCCATAGATAGCGTTTATACAAAAAACTTCCAAGTTCAAAGGCTTAGGTGAAAAATCATGAGTTTCCGCGCATTTCGTTCATTTCAGCGATGAACAGATACATGATTCGAATCATTATTTTTCATTTAAACAAAACAAATATCATATTAGAATACTTATTCATGCAAATCAGCAGCCATGTGATCATGTAAAAAATAAAAATTTCCAACTTCCAAGTTCTAACACGAAAATCTTGAATTCCTTTGTTTTTCGAAATTTTTGGTCATAGCAGAAATATGCAAAAATATTATTTAATCCAATATTTTTCATCAACACAGATCAAAAATCAGTTTAGAATACATCCATGCACAAATCGCCCCCCCTTATGATGTTTATGCATAAAAGTTGTGATTTTAAGTTATAGAATTCACCTTTGGAAAGATCTTGCGGAAAGAATCGTGTTTTCTGTAGAAAATAAATTTTCTCTCCCAAAAATTCATGCAAACAGAATTGAATTTATAGAAATCAGTAATCAAATAGTTCAAAATAATTTTCCCATAATTTATTTCATAGAAATTGGTTTAGAAATCAAAAGAGAATAAAAACTTACTATTACAGTCATGAAATCGCGAAACGGTATGGTGTTTTCAACATTTCGGTAGAGAGAAATATTTTGAGAGAATTTTCTATGAAGATACATAAAGAATAAGAGAATGACTATTGGAAATCCTTGTTGGCCAAAATTGATAATAAATATTCGGGTTGGAGTGGAATTTCCACTAATACCCTTAATGAATTAGGTTAGGAGGATTTTGGTGTGGTGGGCTTTTAGGTATTTGGGCTTTTCCTTTAAATTTTTGGCTGAATAAGATTTAAAATAAAAAAAAATATTTTTCTTATTAATTCTAGAACATTTCCCTCAAAAATGTTTATTTTAAAATATTTTAAAAATACCTATAAAATTATTTTATGCTTAAAAATTGTCTTATGCATGAAAATTCATTTTATTTAAAATAAATTCTTTTATGCAAATGCACTTCATGTAAATCATTTATTTCATAATAGTAACACATGTTATGCATATTAAAATTAATTTAATATGCCACATACTCATCAATCACTTAGATCACCAATTTTCACACAAGCACACATTTAACCTTATTAGTTCTAAATTAAGCAATTTATCACGAAAATTCCTAGGGTGGGTGTGGGTTGTTACATTCTCCCTGCTTAAAGAAATTTGTCCTTGAATTTAAACCCTTACCTAGTTTCTCTTGAAAATCTGAGGATGCTTCTATCGCATCTCCTCCTCTGCTTCCCAAGTGCACTCATCTATCCCATGATTTTGCCACTGAACCTTAATCATAGGTATCTCCTTATTTCTTAACTTCTTTACTTGTTGATCCACTATAGCTATCGGTGATTCCTCATAGGATAGTTGCTTATCTAATGTAACGTCTGGAGGTAAAAGAATGTGAAATGGATCTGACACATATTTCCTTAACATTGAGATGTGGAACACTGGGTGCACATGCACCAAAATTAGAGGCAGGGCAAGTCTATAAGACACTTCTCCAACCTTATCTAAGATTTCAAAAGGACCAATGAAATGAGGTGATAATTTTCCTTTCTTGCCAAATCTCATAACTCCTTTCATTGGCAAGACCTATAAGAATACGTGATCTCCCATGGCAAATTGGACTTCCTTTCGCTTAGGGTTCGCGTAACTCTTTTGCCGACTGAATGCCATCTTCAGTTGATCTTGAATTATTGGTACTTTCTCGATGGTCTCCTTAAGCAATTCAGGCATTTCTACATGCTTGTCTCCAGGTTCAATCCAACAAATTGGAGAACAACATCTTCTCCCATACAATGCTTCGTATGGTGCCATGCCAATGGACGAATGATAGTTATTATTGTAGGTGAATTCAATCAAGGGTAAATACTTATCCCAGCTACCGCTAAAGTCTAAGAAACACATCCTTAGCATGTCCTCGAGTGTCTAAATCATTCTTTTAGACTAGCCATCCGTTTGAGGGTGAAATGCCATACTAAAATCTAGTTGTGTTCCTAATGCTTCTTATAACTTTTGCCATAACCTTGAGGTAAATTGAGTTCCTTGATCGGAGATGGTAGAAATTGGCACTGTATGTAGTTTCACGATCTCATCTATATACAACTACGTATACTGAGCTACAAAATATGTGGTCTTTACTCCTAGGAAATGAGCAGACTTTGTCAATCTATCTATTATGACCCATATAGAATCATGTCCTTTGGAGGTTCTAGGCAAACCAACAATGAAATCCATAGTGATGCGCTCCCACTTCCATTCAGGTAGTCGAATCTCTTATAGTAATCCTGGGGGTCGCTGATGTTCATATTTGACTTGCTGTCAAGTTAGGCAGGACGCTACAAACTTAGCCACATCCTTCTTCAATCTAGGCCACTAATAATTAGCTTTCACATCATGGTACATCTTGGTAGTTCCAGGGTGAGCACAATAAGGTGTCTGATGTGCCTCCTTCAATATCCTTTCCTTAATCCATCCACATCAGGCATGCATACTCTGTTCTTACACTTTAAAATTCCATTGACTACCTCAAACTTAGAGTTCTTTCCTTCTCTCGTCTCATCCTTCAACTTCACCAAGTATGGGTCCCTATCTTGTGAATTCCTTATTTCTTCTATTAACTTAGATCTTACTTGAAAATGAGCCAATAAAACTCTTGATCCTCCAATCTCCAATTTCAATCCTTGATTAAACAATTTCTTTAGTTCCTTCACGATCGGCCTCTTTCTCACATCCACATGGGCTAGCTTCCCATCGACTTTCGACTCAAGGCATCTGCCACCACATTCACCTTTCCGGGATGATAGAGAATCTGACAGTCATAATCCTTCAATAATTCAATCCATCTCCTTTGTCTTAGATTGAGGTCTCTTTGGCTCAAGATGTACTGAAGACTCTTATGATCCGTGTAGATCTCACACTTCGTTCCATACATGTAATGTCTCCAAATCTTTAAAGTGAACACAACTGCAGCTAATTCTAAATCATGAGTAGGGTAATTCACTTCATGTTTCTTTAGTTGTTGTGATGCATAGGCGATGACTTTACCATTTTGCATCAAAACACACCCAAGTCCTACTCTCGAAGCGTCGCAGTAGACCGTGAATCCTTCTTCTCCTTCTGGTAATGTCAAAATTGAAGTCGATACCAAACACTCCTTGAGCTTCTGAAAACTCTTTTCACAAGACTCTTCCCAATTGAACTTAACTTGTTTTCTTGTCAATTTTGTCAATGGGGCTGCTATCTTAGAAAAGTCCTATATGAATCTACGATAATATCCCGCCATGCCTAAGAAACTTCGCACTTCTGAGACTGTCATGGGCCTTAGCCAATTTGCTACTACTTCAACTTTCTTAGGATCAACTTGAATTCCTTCCTTACTTACTACATGTCCAAGAAAGTTGACCGACTCCATCCAAAACTCACACTTAGATAACTTAGCATAGAGTTGGTGATCACGTAACATTTGAAGCATGATCCTCAGATGTTCTTCATGTTCTCCTTTATTCTTTGAGTAAATTAGGATGTCGTCAATGAATATGATCACAAACTTGTCAAGGAATGGCTTGAATACTCAATTCATTAAGTCCATGAAAGCAGCAGGAGCATTCATCAAACCGAATGGCAAAATCATGAACTTGTAGTGTCCATATCTAGTATGGAAAGCAGTCTTGCAAATATCTTCTCCTCAGATCTTTAGTTGATGATAGCCAGACCTTAAGTCGATTTTGGAGAAGTGACCAGCTCCTTGCAGTTGATCGAAAAGATCATTGATCCTCGGCAATGGGTATCTATTCTTCACAGTGCTTTGTTAAGTTGATGATAGTCGATGCACATTCATAATGAGCCATCTTTCTTCTTTATGAACAACACTGGAGTGCCCCATGGCGAACTATTTGGTCAAATGAAGCCCTTATCGAGCAGGTCATGCAATTGCATCTTTAACTACTTCAGCTCCATTGGTACCATATGATATGGCGGTATCGATAACAGTTGCATACCCGGTAGCAATTTGATGTTGAACTCGATCTCACGATCAGGGGGTAATCCAGGTAAATCTTTTGAAAAGACATCCATAAACTCGTCCACCACTGGAATGGTCTCGTCTCAAATGGGAGCTTCTTTGCTAGTGTCGACTACGTGGGCTAGATACGCTTGGCATCCTTTTCTTAACATCTGCCTCGCTCTTAAGGCTGATATCAAGTTCAGGGTATTCTCATTCCTATCTCCTTGGTACACAAACTCCTTCCCATCTCTAGTTCGAAACTCAACATGACGGTCCTAGAATATGGGGAGACATAAGGTCACCCACGCTCGTAGAACCCACCTACATATAAACATATCATGCCTAGGATCTTACCAAACCTCTTTCATTATCTCATTTAAAACATTTAGATGAATACCATAATTTATGGAAGACTTAAAATAAATCATTACATATAAAATCCATAAGGAAAATAAAATATATCAATAGGTATCAATCAACATTCCCGGAGCATCTAACGACAAGACTTCATAAAATAGTATTATTGATAACTTGGATAAGGAATTCCCCAAGCGAAGTAGAATGCTTGAGCCATCACCTTGCCTCCTCACATTTGCTCACCTGGAACCACACAAGGAATTACTAGCCAAAATTTTCATTATATATTAGGGTTTGGGGTGCAATTTCTAAGTTTGCCTTTAATGAGCTAGGTTAGGAGTGTTTTAGTGTAGTGGGCTTTTGGGTATTTGGGCTTTTTCTTTAATTTAGGGGCTGATTATGGGTAATTAAAAATAAAATATTTTTCTTATTGTTTTCATTAAAATTTCCCCAAAATATTTATTTAAAAATATTTTAAAAATACTCATAAAATTATTTTATGCTTAAAAATCGCCTTTTTACATGAAAATTCATTTTATGAAAAATAAATTATTTCATACTAATGCATTTTATTCAAATAATTTATTTCATAATAATAATTCATATTAGGCATATTAAAATTAATTTAACATGGCCCAAACTTATAAATCACGTCACACATGAATTTTCATAAAATCAAATATTTTGTCACAATAACTCTAAATTCAAGGAATTTGTCATGAAAACTCCTAGGGTAGATGTGAGTTGTTACATTCTCCCCCTTTAAAAGAAATTCATCCTCGAATTTCCAAATCTAATAGCACAACACACTTTGCTTAACTTCTCCTCCACGCTTTTGGTGCGCCACTCAAACCCAATATCTATCTTCAATTAACTTATCAAATACAGTAAAGCACATACTCACAATCTATCAAAAAGAATCGCATCGATAAACTTTCAGCTTAAGCTATACCTATGTTAATCTCTTATTCAAACAAATCTTAAAACTAATCCTTAGTAATTTGTATCCCTTAACCTTGAACAAAAGTAATAGAACCTTTAATTTCACCTTTAATCACATATAATCTCAAGCATTTCTTTTCCTTATATCTCTAGTAATGTTAATATTTATAATAACACCTTACTCACTACTTCCATTCATTATTTATCGCATTAGTCCTGTAAGAGTCTAGCAAATAACTCCAAATTAATAATTCCAATTGATATTTAATAATTCACTTTCTTTATTAATAATTATTACTTAATCTATTATAACCTCAATAAATATTCTCGTGTTTAATACCTTACTAACATTACGATTTTTACATTCCCATCATTCATCAATTAAAACATATTTAAACTTAATAAACATTCCTATATATATTATATCCCAAATGAACTTGCATTATATTAATTTATGATCCCAAATAAACTTCTCATAACTACTTTAGACTTACTCTCTTTCTGTATAATATATACATCATTATCATGATTTAATTACCTAATGCCTTGAAATTTTATACATTTAGCTCGTAATATCATCTAACTTTAGATTTACCACTTACATCTTGCTATATTTCACATTCCTAATCATTTAACTTACTCATATTAAAATAATAAACCTTCAGATACCTTTGCCTTTAAATGAAATCTTTATACAACTCTTATATCTTTCCAAATCTATGCCATTCAAGGTTATCTTAATAAGAATTCTTTCCGTACTAAGGATCACTACTAATTTTTTTTTTCTAGTAGCCTTAATTGAGCATTATTGTGTTTAACACTTTAAAACATTTCTCATATGAGGACTCAAATCCCTTTCAAGTATATTCAAAACTACTAAATTTTCAAAATTGCATATAATCCTTTATAAGAACTAAAACATTTTCATCCTTGCATGTAACATGCAACCTTAATGCAATGCTTGATATAGTTCATGATGTATGATTGATGATGTATGATTTCATAAAGCAAAACTCAGTGCATATAGACAGACACATTGGATGCAAGTACATAATCAAATCAAATCTATAACATTTTATCTTAAAATCATGTTATACCCTCATAGATCAAGTCCTTATGGATCCTCAAATTTACAATTCATATAGCCTTAACATCTATCATCTTATAAAAGTTTGAATCCTTATACTCTGATTGCACCTTATATACTCAAAGGAATCTCATCACTAAAGAATCTTCCTTTTATCAACATTACAAGTCTGATAATACTTATACTTTTATATCTCCCCTCTTAAAAGAAATTCGTCCTCGAATTTCAATACTTACTCACATATTCTCAAAAAAACTACGAATGCTTCTACTGCATCCTTTCCTCAATGTCCTAAGTATACTCATCCATTCCATGATTACGCTAATAAACCTTAATCATAAATATTTCTTTGATACACCAATATCTCCCATCCTTGGCTCAAAATTTTAATTGCTTTCCTCTATAGTCAATACAAGAAGTTTTCATCCATCAATGTCTACCTCACAATCCTTAAATAATACCTTACTTCCTTCATTTCACCCCAAAGGATCAACACTACTAAGGGTTTATTAATTTATTCCTTATCTCTACCAAGACTCCTAGCAAAATACGGAGACACAAACAAATTTATAGCATTAGAACCAATCAAGCATCTACTTTAAATGGGAATAATACTTTCTTATTTTTAAATCACACTAGATAAAAATTCTTCCTTCGACTATACTCGATATCTATATAAGTGATAGAGAAATTTCTAGCTTTCTTGTTGTTCTTGTCTATAGGGTAGCATCTATGCCATAAATTCCTTAATGTACTTCACTTACTTCATCCTGTATACTTATATAAAATGTAATTGATTCATTTTATTCTCCTACTAATCATTAAATATCCTTCCTCTTCTTTTGGCATCAATCAAAATTACCATTTAATAACTATATTTAATTCATATTTCAAACCATTGTAACATGTAAACATTTCATATCTCACAACATTATACCTATCAATCGTTAATCTAAATTGGATAAAACTTAGTCAACTTCTCTTTCTAATCCACTTAACCCCACTATCAACTATCATATTTACCATGCATTTAACATAGGTACTCATCATACCATATCATATCACAAGGCACATGTCACATATCACATATCGCATAGCATATATCACATAGCATATGTCACATATCACTTATCACATAGCATATATCACATATCATAATCATGTAATATATATCTCATAGCATGAAGAATTCTCCTATTATACAAAAGTGAATCATGCTATAGGCAAAAAGAATCAATCCATACTAAGACACCGAGTAATCAATTAACATCATTCACATTGCAGGAGTCTTCTTTTTCTTAAAGTAGATCATAAGCATGGCTTTCTCGAACATCTTTCGCCATGTCCTCTTATATGCCATATGTGGTGCTATAGGTTGCGATCCTCCAGCAGGGGTAATCTTCTTGGTCATCTAGTAAAGGAATCACAACGCATATAAGCAAACAATAATAAAGAGTACTATAACTTATTAGGATTTGGCAAAACTATACTAGCGATAGACTACAAGTGACATGATAGGAAAATTCTTATGCTCCAGGATTATACTTAGTCAAACCAATAAGCAGACAAGTCTAAACTAGACTTTAAAAACTACAGCTCTGATACCGCCTTTGTCACATCCCAACCTTAGAGATATGACAGTCCTAGAACATGGGGAGACATAAGGTCACCCACGCCCGTAGAACCCACTTACATATAAACAAATCATGGCTAGGATCTTACCAAACCTCTTACGATAACTCATTCAAAACATTTAGATGAATACCTTAAATTGTGGAAGTCTAAAATAAATCATTTCATATAAAATCCATGAGGAAAATAATATATATCAATAAGTATCAATCAACATTCTCAGAGCATCTAATGACAAGACTTCATAAAATAGTATTATTGATAACTTGGACAAGGAATTCCCCAAGCGAAGTAGAATGCTTGAGCCTTCACCTTGCCTCCTCACATTTGCTCACCTGGAATAACAGAAGGAAAAAGAGGTGAGATAGATGATCTCAATGAGTAACCAATAGGGATTGTACAATAGCACATATCACTTAGAAAGGCTCATAGCTCATAACTTATAGTTCATGATTCATAGTTTGCAGTTTAGAAAGGTTTGCAGAAATCACACTTATAACACATAGAGTGAAGGCTACTGCCATAATCACTCAAACACATAGAGTGAAAGCTATTGCCATAATCACTCGAACACATAGCCGATAATTACTCACATCGGTATGAGGATCACATAGCCGATGATTACTCACATCGGTACGAGTAGCACATAGCCGATGATTACTCGCATCGGTATGAGGAGCACATAGCCAACGATTACATGCATCGGTATGAGAAGCACATAGCCAATGATTACTCGGATCGATATAAGGATTTTTGCATAAAAGGTAAAAGGTACCATAGCTAGAGCTAATGGTAATCACAATTAACAATATCACATAAGGCAACAATAACATGTAATCCAATAACAATAGTGGTTTAGCTTTCAAATAAAAGATACAATGATAGTGTAGTTCTAGAAAGAATATAAGTTAGGGTGTTAATCACAAGAATTTCTCATTTGATAACAAAATAGTTTTGGACCAAATGTCCCTTAGCAACCCAAGCTTTGTCAAAGAAATCATATAATAATATTTAGAATAGAAAGAACTTGGGTTTCAGTGATCACAAGGCTCACATAATAGTATATCACATTCTTAAAACACAACATAATGTTGTTTACACTTATAACATGAATATGGCGTTTACTCACATTTGAAGAATGAATACGATGTTTACTCACAATTGTAGAATGAATATGATGTTTACTCACACTTGTAGAATGAATACAATGTTTACTCACCTTGGGGTTCCTTTACTCTTAGTACACGTAGTCCCTTTTGGCACTTCTAAAGCTCCTTGAACTCTAACATAATATTTGATTTAATACTTAGTATTTATTTACTTATGATGCTTCTATCCCATAACTACCCATACACATATAGCATACATAATAGAGTTCACTCATAGATGTACTCATCACTTGCATACAGCACGTTGACTTTAAAGTCTTGCATACTTAAGCCTTATACGCTCACATGAAAATACATTGCAATCATATCAATACCTTTTTAAGGTCATCACAATATCATTACCTCAATATCAATTCACTTTAACAATTATCTTAGTTCACTTTACACTTCCATTCATGTCAACTTAACAATTAACCTTTCAAGCGTCATGCTTAACTCCTATGATCCCTTTTACTTCCTTAACTCATATCCATATGTTCATCATTAAGTCATCATAACATCTAGTTCCAAATTTCCCAATCACATTTGCATTCTAATCACCATATAAGGTTAAGATACCTTAAGTATACCTTAAGTATACCAAAATGCATTTAAGCTTATCTAGGACCATACCTTCAATTAACGTGCAATTTTATCATTTATTATACATACATACATGTCAACAATCATCAAAACACATCACATAGAATTTATAAACATTTGGACAAAATTGTTCATGTAGGCCGAATGCATCATTAAGGTAAAAACCAAAATCTTCTTCTTTTTCTACTTTCCGTCTATTTATGAAATATGTAAAAACATGGTTTGAACCAAGATTTTTCATGTAAACATAACAAAAATCATTTTAGAACTTAAATCCATAAGAATCAGCCACTACTAGTGTTAGTAATATATAAAAATTCAACCTTTTGCATTATAGAACACAAAACCATAAGTTTTCTTATTTTCGGTATTTTTCGGTCATTTCAGAAATATGCAAACGGGTTGTTTAAGCCATTACTTTTCATTCAATCATAGAAAATATCAGTTTAGAACACATTCCTTCATGAATCAGCAGCCATAGATAGGGTTTGTACAAAAAAATTCCAAGTTTAAAGGCTTAGGTGAAAAATCACGAGTTTTCGCACTTTTCGTTCTTTTCAGCGATAAACAGGCACATGATTCAAATCATTATTTTTCATCTAAACAAAACAAATATCATATTAGAACACTTATTCATACAAATTAGTAGCCATATGTCCATTCAAGAATAAAATTTTCTAACTTTCAAGTTCTAACACGAAAACCTTGAACTCCTTTGTTTTTCGAAACTTTTCAGTCATCACAGAAATATGCAGAAAGATTATTTAATCCAATATTTTCCATCAAAACAAATAAAAAATTAGTTTAGAACACAACCATACACAAATCGCCCCCCTTATGATGTTTATGCATAAAAATTGTGATTTTAAGTTATAGAATTCACCTTTGGAGAAATCTCGCAGAAAGAATCGTGTTTTCGGTAGAAAATAGATTTTCTCTCCCAAAAACTCACCCAAATAGATCTATAGAAATTAGTAATCAACCAGTTCAAAATAATTTTTCCATAATTTATTTTATAGAAATCAGTTTAGAAATTGAAAGAGAAGAAAAACTTACGATTACGGTCAAGAAATCGCGAAACGAAAAGGTATTTTCTTAATTTCGGTTGAGAGAAATATTTTGGGAGAATTTTTCTGCCAAGATAAAGAAAAATGGAGTGATGGCTTCTAGAATGAGAGTTCTGGCCGAAATTTTCATTATATATTAGGGTTTGGGGTGCAATTTCCAAGTTTGCCCTTAATGAGCTAGGTTAGGAGTGTTTTAGTGTAGTGGGCTTTTGGGTATTTGGGCTTTTTATTTAATTTAGGGGCTGATTATGGGTAATTGAAAATAAAATATTTTTCTTATTGTTTTCATTAAAATTTCCCCAAAATATTTATTTAAAAATATTTTAAAAATACTCAAAATTATTTTATGCTTAAAAATCGCCTTTTTACATGAAAATTCATTTTACGAAAAATAAATTATTTTATGCTAACGCAGTTTATTCAAATCATTTATTTCACAATAATAATTCATATTAGGCATATTAAAATTAATTTAACATGCCACAAACTTATAAATCACGTCACACATGAATTTTCATAAAATCAAATATTTTGTCACAATAACTCTAAATTCAAGTAATTTGTCATGAAAACTCCTAGGATAGGTGTGGGTTGTTACATCTCCAAAAATGGGATGTGCCAAAGTTGGTATTGGAGCTATAGTTTGTCCTTTGTTGCCATTTGACCAGTGTCAAGTTGGTATCAGAGCTGTAGTTTCATAGTCTAGTTTAGACTTTTCTATATATTGGGTTGGTTAAGTATAATCCTAGAGCATAGGAATTTTCCTATCATGTCACTTATAGTCTATCGCTAGTATAGTTCTATGAAAACCTAATATGTTATAGTACTCTTTGTTATTGTTTACTTGTGTGCCTTATGATTCTATTACCAGATGACCAAAAAGATTACCCTTGTTCGAGGACCACGACCTAGAGCACAATGTGTGGCTTGCAGGAGGACATGAAGAGGGATGTTTGAGAAAACCATACCTATGATCCACTTCAAGAGAGAAAAGACTCTTGATGAGGAGGACCCCATGGAATGTCTAAGTTATAAATGGATTCAGAGTAAGATGCCAAGGTTTGAAAGAGACTGGTTAAAACTGATGGAAGAAAATCGATGTCTTAGATCCCCAATGTATGATTTGAGAAGAGATGTGGAGAAGTGCTACAAGGCCGATAGAGTTGAGCGTGCTGAACATGAACAGAAGAGTAGGCATAAGGACAAGGGTCACAAAGGCTAGCATAGAGAGGGAGGAGGAGGTTTAGGAAAGGAATCTCCACTTACAACTTCAACACCTAAAAAGAATAATGGTTAATCAAAGCAGCTTCATGCCTGTGGCCATTGCGGTAAGAAACATTCTGCAGTTTGCTGGAAAGCCTCTAGCACATGTCTCAGATGTGGTCAAATGGGCCACTTTTGCAAAGATTGCCCCTAAATGAGAAAATTTAGGAAATGTGATAACTCCACCACCTGGACCATCTCAAACTTAATGGTAAGGAGCCAAGAATAAGAGACACAATTGAGACTCTCGCTAACAGATGGTAGCAATTAGCTTAGGGGCATAGGACTTATATGATACGAATAATATTATTTTATTGCCTAGTGACTTAGTATGGATTAATTCTTTTAATGCCTATGAGATGATTGACTTTAGATTATAGAATAGCTCATTATGCTATATGTTATGTGTTACATGATTAGGATACTTGATAAATTCCATGATATGTGATATAAGCTAGGTGATATGTGTCCTATGATGTAATATTGTAGGATGGGTACTAATGTTAAATGCATGGTAAGTAGGATAATTTGATAGTAGGGTTAAGTGGATTAGAAGGAGAAGTTTACTAAATCTTGATCCAACTAAGAGTAACGATTGATATGTATGATGTTATGCTGTATGGGATGCTTACAAGTGATAATGGTTTGATATGTGAATTATATGGAACTATTAAAGAATAATTGTAATTAAGGCCATAAGAAGAGGAATGACGTTTAGTAATGACTAGTATGGGAATGAAATAAATCAATTACATTATATATATATACATAAGTATATGATATGAATTAAGTGAATTATATTAAGGAAATTTTGACTTAGATGCTACCTTTGAAGGAATGGTGGAGCCAAATGTAGTGGAAGGAAGGTGGTGAGGTGAAATTTCAAAATTTTTAAAATTTTACTTCCCCCAATTTGGTCCAAAATTCATTCAAGCAATCAATTAATTTGTGTGTAAAACACATATGCATATAAAGAAGAAGGAAGAGTAATCATATTACCTCTTGTAGGTTCCTTTTTTCTTTAACAAAGAGCTTCCCAAGTATGAAGCCTCTAGATCATTGACACCTAGCTCTCCTCTAAGTTTCATCTTGATTTCTTTGGTGTTCTTGAATCCTCTCTTGGTTGCCCAAATTGATTTAAGATTTTCCCTCAAACATGTTTAGAATGTTTAAGGTTTCTTTTTGGTTTATTTTGGACTAAACACATTTTTAATTTGCAAGTAATTGTTCTTTCATAAAGAACAAAGGAGAGAATTGAAGATTAAAAGGAAAAATAAAGAAACATTTTCTTCCTTTTCTTTCTCTCTATCAACTTCTCTCTCTAAGCTTCAAATGAAAAATGGTGTTCACCATCTTTACAAGATAAAAACTCAAGGTTTTTATATGTTTCCAAGACTTAATGCTTAAGTCTTCACAAAGACCATAATATCCTTTTATATTCTTCTAGCTCACCATTTGGTGAAGGGGTTTGCTTCCTCAAATGGTGAAATGACCATTTTATCCTTTAAGGGTAAAATGGACCACTAGCCAAAAGATGTAATTACAATTTTAACCTTAGTAGAAAATTCTCTAACCCATATCATATAGGCTTATGAATAGTGAATTTTCTCTAACCCCTTAATTGCCTCTTAACCATATCATATATGGGCTTAGGCCACATCTCATGTATTAAAGGTTTTCACTAAGTTTAAAATTAAGTTTTTGATTTAGTCCAAATCAATTTTCAATTTAATCTTTCTCATTTGCATCATATACAAATTAAGATTTAATTGAATAGAAACCTTTATAGATTAAGCATTAGGACATACCGGGGTCCTTGTAAATTTAATTATATGTTTAATCATTTTACTACTAATCAATTAATTAATCACTTTAATTAATTATTATGGTCAACCTTTTACACTTGGAAGGTGATCACTATTAGGTGTGTGACTTTCTAGGTTCATGTCTAATTAGCAATGGGAATGAGAAAATAATTTTCTCTACTAATGTGAAATCCCAACTTCACACTTAGTCCCATAAGTCGTAAGAGACAGCTAGCATTCTATGTCATGACTACCTAATTAGAAATGAATATTTATAGTTGAGAACTTTAAACATCACATGGACCATCGATCATAAATTATCATGCACTAGAATCCATTTATTAAAGATCCCAATCTCGACTGGGGTAATGGTTTATGTTAAACCCTAATGTGCCTCGATTCTATGTCCTTATCTCAGTTCTAATTCTTGATAAGATTAGATTCCTACTAGAAACTCTTTCTAGTGAATCTCACTGTCTTGGCCAAGAACTTAAGTATCAAGAATGATCGGATAGCATAGGATCTTAATCTCATTTACTCAAGGTAATGAATTCTACCTTGGTGATCACTTACCTCCATACATAACAAATTAGAACCATCACATGCCATATATTCGTACATGAATAGTACGTCTATATAAGCAGTAATAAATCCTAACTTCCTATATATGAGATATAGTATCCCTCAAGTTAAAGGATTATATACACTATTATGACCTAGATGACAAATAATTAACAAGTAGTAAAACCCCATATTATTATCTATAACAATCCACATGTACCCTAGGAGTTTTCGTGACAAATTGCTTGAATTTAGAGTTGTTGCGACAAAATATGTGATTTTATGAAAATTCATATGTGACGTGATTTATGAGTTTGGGGCATGTTAAATTAATTTTAATATACCTAATATAAATTATTATTGTAAAATAAATGATTTGAATAAAATGCATTAGCATGAAATAATTTATTTTTCGTAAAATGAATTTTCAAGCAAAAAGACGATTTTTTAAGCATAAAAATAATTTTATGAGTATTTTAAAATAATTTTTAAATAATTTTTTTGGGGAAAATTTTATAGAAAAATAATAAGAAAAATATTTTATTTTTAATTACCTATAATCAACCCAAAATTAATTAAAAATCCCAAATACCAAAAAGCCCATAACACCAAAATACTCCTAACCCAACTCATTAAGGGTAATCTTAGAAAATTCACCCAAAACCCTAATACTTAACCTAAATTTTGGCTAGCCCTTTATTCTAGTAGCCACCATTCTATTATTTCATTATTTTGGCAGAAAAATTCTTTCAAAATATTTCTCTCTACCAAAATTTATAAAAATCCTTTCAAACTTGCAATTTCGCGACCGTTTCATAAGTTTTTCTTTTCCTTTCAATTTGCTATTTGATTTTTATGAAACTAATATTTCTATTTTGAAGTAAATATTTACTGATAAAATTCAGACTAGGTGATTCCTTGAGAGAAATATTAATTTTTCTACCAAAAGCACCAACCTCTCCACGTGATTTCTCCAAAGGTGCTGTAACTCAAAATTGAAAATTTTATGCATAAAACATACCAAAGAGGGGGTGATTTCTATATCATTGATTTCTAAACTAATTTTTGATGTGTTTTTATGAAAAATATTATATCAAATTATATTTTTGCATATTACTGTAATGACCAAAAAGTTTTAGAAAACAAAGAAATTCAAGGTTTTTGTGTTGGAACCTAGAAGTTGGAAAATTCTATGATTTTTTTGTACATATGGCTGCTAATTTGCATATGGATGGATTCTAGACTGGTAATTGTTTTGTTTGGATGGGAAATAATATTTTAAATCATGTGTTTACATATCACTGTAATGAACGGAAAGCGCAAAAAGCTCAAAAACTCATGATTTTCACCCTAAACCTTGAAACTTGGAATTTTCATGCATAATTATGATCAATGGATACCAATTCATACATGATGATGTTTTAAACTGATATTTGTTGTGATTGAATGAAAAATAATGATTTAAAACACCTTTTTACATGTTACTGTAATGACCATAAGATACAAAAAACAAGAAAACTCATGGTTTTGCATCCTAAAATGCAAAATTTGAACTTTCATATATGAAACATACCTATTATTGCCGATTGATGTAGATTAATGTTCTAAAATAATTTTTGTTGTGTTCACATGAGAAATTTTGGTTCAAATAATGTTTTTACATATTACTGTAATAGACGGAAAGTGCTAAAAGTGAGAAAAATTCAGTTTTCCCTTTAATGAAGCATTCGGCCTACCAAGGGATTTTTACCCCAAAGTCTATATTTTTTATGTGATGTGTTTCAATGATTATTGACATGTATGTATGTATGATAAATGGTTAAATTACATGTTGGTTGAAGGGAAGACACTAGACAAGTCTAAAGGCACTTTGGTATATTTAAGGTACACTTAAGGTATCTTAACCTTATATTAGATTAGAATGTGAATGTGATTGGTGATAAGTGTTTAATTAACTACATTTTACCCTTTGTTCTTAATTTATTTTATCCTTAAATTGAGTTTGATTTGTTTGTTTAGTGCCTTTCCAGAGTTCTTTTATGTTTTAGGGGCCATGGATCAATTTATGAAGAAGCTACGAAGCCAATGAGCGAAAATGAAAGAAAATGGGCAAAGGATTGAAGCTCATCTTTGTGACACGGCCAGTGACACGGCCGTGTCCTTGCCCTTGTCATTAAGGGCCAATTCCAATATTTCCATTAGCTTCACACGGCTTGAGACACGGGCCGTGGTGTGCAGCCATAGCGTCAACACGCCCAGAGACATGGCCATGTCGCTGGTCGTGTCCTGAACCTAGAATCGTGCCTATATAAAGAAACTAAAGCAAGAAACTAGAAGAGAGTTGACATATAGCAAAAAATGAAGATTTAAGGGTCGGCTAAGCCCTAGAGTCACGGGAGAGGCTTGAAGGCTAGAGATATTAATGATTTAATTGAATCAAAGACCAATATTGAAATGCATGTGGAAGAATGAAGAGAAGATTTCAAAAAAAATCTTCAAGATCTATTTGAGATTTCTTTCTCTTTTATTTTCTGCATCTTTGTTCTTCAATTTTAATATGAACTAATTCTATTTGTAATGAACCCTAGTTTTGATTGTATAGATTGAAGGATTTAAACTTTAATCAATTCATTTTTGGTTGTTTTATTTTCATGATAAATCTTATTATTCCAATTAGCAATTGCTAGCTTGTTGATTGGATATTATTTCTATATTGGACGAGTAGAGATACCCATATATAGATAGATCATTCATGGGAATAGAGAGTTGATTGGAGTGCTAGAGATAGACCTACAAAATTTCTTTGGTTGTTAATCTCTTGAACTTAATGCTGCTCCTATTTGATTATAGGTTGAGAAGAGATTCCCCTATAATACTTAGGCAGTTAGGGATTTAATCACTTGAGAAAGGTTTTTATCTAATTTAGTGAGAGTCTAATTCAATCCATTGTTTGATATGCATAAGCAACTAGGGAGATTTATATTTAGATTAGCTTTGCCTAGATTATTTTCATCAATATCATTTACTTGCTTTCTTAGGTTAGCTTAGTTAATTTAGCTTAGTTTAATTAATCTTCATCTTGATTATTCACTAGACAATAGTTGAAGTTTACGCTAACACTTATATACTATCCTCGCAAAGACGATACTCATACTCACTACTTTATTAGTTGATAATGACCTATGCACTTGCAGTTTGTTAGTGTGCATTTCGACACTTCAAGTTTTTGGCGCCGTTGCTGGGGATAGTTTTATAATATTAGCAATATTAATAGAGATTATTGATCTAGTTTTTATCTTTATATTTTCATATTTGTTTTTGTTTTTGCTTTCCTTGTTTTATTTGTTTTATTTTTTCTATTTTATTTGTTTTTTCTATTTTACATTTTTGTTTTATTTTAAGTTTGTGTTACCAAAAAAAATGAGAAAAAGAAAAAACTCTCCATGGCTGATCGACACTATCAGGACTGGAACTTTAAACTGAATACAGAATGGGGATATTAGGGAAATCAGTATCACGAACATGGGTACATCTATCACACTGATTTCTTGGAGGAATATGGATGGGAAGCACCAACAGAGAAGTCATCCCTTGAGCTTGCATTAGAAAGATTCACAGCATCTACTGAGAATTGGGTAAGGGAATTGGACAAAAGAAATGAGGCATTAGCAGTTGGCTTCCCAACTCAATTTGAAATGGACACTACATTAGAGGATAACTAGCATGCACAAGAGGAGTAGAGGTTGGAAGAGATGTTTGTGACTTTAGTGGAAGTTACAAAGAAAATATTTCAAAGCATTGAGACAGCTCTGAAACACCAACAGACTTCTCTTCACAATCTAAAGAATTTTGCTGGGCAAATTTTGAGACTGCTAAGTGAGAGACTTGAAGGTAATTTGCCTAGCGAAACCAAAGCCATTTTGGAAGAGAAACAAAAGACCGCTGCCATTAATTTGTTTTGGGATGATGAAAATGAAGAAGACGAGAATGGTGAGGAAAATTTGGGAATGCTACACAAAGAAGTTGACAAGGATGATTACTTAAGTGAGCAACCCCATTTCCAGCAATGGGGCATGAATGGAGTGGAATCTAGTGTTGAAGAACTCTCTTTTGACGATAGTGAGTTATGGGAAAGCATGGAGGGGAAAGCTATGCATGCTAAGAATCACCCCTCCCCTATTTTTCCAACCCTCCCACTTTTTGAAGAGAATGATAATAACCCACTCACAACCCCGATACCCACCCTTCCTTTACCCCAATTTCCATCAAATGAATACCTAGCCACACATGATCCCACACCTTTGCCACCTTTCTTTAAGTGTGTATTTGTTAGAGAATCAAGTTTGTGGTTAGTACTTATAGTCTCTAAATTTTCTTTGGAGAGGGAAATATGTTTTATGGAGGTTTTAAAGCAAAAGGTTAGTGAATTTGGGTGGAGCATCTTGGAATTGTAAGAGATGGCTACCATTGGCAATGTACATGCTTTCTTTAGTGCCAAAGCTGAAATCCCTGCATTTAATCTATGGGTAACATTGTTTGACAATGGTTCTAAACCTGGCAAGCTCAAGTTTGCATGCCATGAAGAATCAAAATTAATTATTGTTGCTGCAAGAAGGCTATGCACAGGCCATAACCTTTGGATATTCTTCTTTATCTTAGTTTATGGAGGTAGACAGCACAAGAAAACCTTCAAGCCATTGGTAGAAGATGAATAACGATAACGTCCAGCTAACACGATGTTAAAGAAGTGCTAAATGGGAGGCAACCCATTGATGGTCTATTTTAGTTTTTCTTTTAGTTTCTTTCTATTTACTTTTGTTTTTATTTTAGTTTGAATGGATCTTACTTTGGTTGTTGTTCGATTTTTCTCTATGCAGAAACATTGATCATGGTACATTCTCACTGGAAGGAGCACCAGCATGATTCATGTGGTATATCATTTCAGGCAGTTAATTCTCTCTTTTACTTTTTCATTTTCCTTATTTATAACACATTGGGGACAATGTGTTACTTAAGTATGGGGGAGAGGTGTATTATTATGCCTTACCTTTTATTGAATCCTACAATTGAGTAAATTGAATTGTGGTGATAGTTTGATTTGAAATTAACTCTATCTGGTGATTAATTAGTCTAATTTTGCTATGACACTGACTTGTTGCAGTGTGGATTGAATGTGGTGGTCATGATTAGGAAATTAAAGTTCTGCAAATCTTTTTACCTAAAATTTGAAACTTTAGTTACACTTTTTAAGCTTATTTTATTCCATTGTTACTTTTGTTTTAGTTTATTAGAAATGCTTAATACCTTAGGTCGCTTGACTATTTTTCTTGAAAAAAAAACATAAGTATAATAAAAAAAAAGATTATGCAAAGGATCTTTGAAAATGTTTATATATTCCGTTATTCTTGACTCTTTAAACATAAGGGATTGAGAATATGAATAGTGCTAGTAGCCATTTGAATGTGTGATTCTAGTTGAGTAACGGGAGGCCGGCACCACAAGTGTTTGCATTCACGTAAAAAGGCTAGTATGACGGTTCAAACAAGTCTGCCTCCTTAAGTAATTAAAAAGAAAACATGAATTGAAATGCATAGTCAATGAAAAGTCAAGTGAGTAGTTAGGCACCTAAAGGAAAAATCCTTATAAATCTACTTTTCTGTAACTTTTGTCTCTGGGGAATTATTTGCTCAAACTTGTAACTTTAGAATTTAGGTTTCAGGTTTTTGAGATTTGTTTTTGAGATTTCTTGATTTAGCTACCATGTTTGAACATTGTTGACTTCAAGTTGTCAATCTTTTTGAATTTCTTTAACTAGAGAGGGTAGGTTTTATTTCTTATTGTCGTTACAATTTAATTTGCTTGAGGACAAGCAAATACCTAAGTGTGGGGGAATTTAATAAGTGTTTAATTAACTACATTTGACCCCTTGTTCTTAATGTATTTTACCCTTAAATTGAGTTTGATTTGCTTGTTTAGTGCCTTTTTAGAGTTTTTTTATATTTTTAGGGGCCATGTATGAATTTATGAAGAAGCTACGAAGCCAACGAGCGAAAACGGGCAAAGGATTTAAGCTCATCCCTGTGACATGACTAGTGACATGGTCGTGGTCCTGCCTATGTCATTAAGGGCCAATTCTAATATTTCCAGTAGTTTCACACGGCCTAAGACATGGCCGTGGTGCGCAGCCATAGCGTCGACATGCCTAGAGACATGGCCGTTTCATTGGTCGTGGCCTGAACCTAGAATCACACCTATATAAAGAAACTGAAGCAAAAAACTAAAGAAGAGTCGCCACATAGCAAAAAATGAAGATTTAAGGGTCAGCTAAGCCTTAAAGTCATGGGAGAGGCTTAAAGGCTAGAGATATTGATGATTTAATCGAATCAAAGACCAAGATCCAAGTGCATGTAGAAGATTGAAGAGAAGATTTCAAAAAAACATCTTCAAGATTTGTTTGAGATTTCTTTCTCCTTTATTTTCTGCATCTTTGTTCTTCAATTTTAATATGAACTAATTCTATTTGTAATGAACCCTAGTTTTGATTATATAGATTGAAGGATTTAAACTTTAATCAATTCATCTTTGATTGTTTTATTTTCACGATAAATCTTATTATTCCAATTAGCAATTGCTAGCTTGTTGATTGGATATTGTTCCTATATTGGACGAGTAGAGATACCCATATATAGATAGATCACTCATGGGAATAGAGAATTGATTGGGGTGCTAGAGATAGACCTATAAAACTTCTTTAGATGTTAATCTTTTGAACTTAATACTGCTCCTATTTGATTATAGGTTGAGAAGAGATTCCCCTATAATACTTAGGAAGTTAGGGATTTAATCACTTGAGAAAGGTTTTTATCTAATTTAGTGAGAGTCCAATTCAATCCATTGTTTGATATGCATAAGCAATTAGGGGGATTTATATTTAGATTAGCTTTGCCTAGATTATTTTCATCAACATCATTTACTTACTTTCTTAGGTTAGCTTAGTTAATTTAGCTTAGTTTAATTAATCTTCATCTTGATTATTCACTAGACAATAGTTGAAGTTTGCGCTAGTACTTATATACTATCTTCATGGAGACGATACTCATACTCACTACTTTATTACTTGATAACTACCTATGCACTTGCAGTTTGTTAGTGTGTGTTTCAGTATATAAATTGGGAAATACGGAAATAGATGTTATGATGACTTGATAATTAATTAATGGTCTTGAATTGATGAAGTGATCGATCAAATGAATGGATCATAAGGGTTAAGCATGACACTTGAGAGGCTATTGATAAATTGACATATGTGAAAGTGTTAAGTGTACTAAGTTAATTGTTAAAGTGAATTGGTATTAAGATAATGATATTATGTTGACCTCATAAAGGTATTGACATGAATTATGATGTGTTTTCATATGGGCCTATAAAGCCTAAGTGTATGAGACTTTTAAAGTCAACATGTTATGTGCAAGTAATGTGTGCACTTTTATATGCAACTTTAAGTGTATATGAATGTTTTATTTAAATGGGGTAGTTATGGGATAGGATAGCATGATGATTAAATAAATATTAAGTATTGAATTAAATATTATGTTGGAGCTTAAGGAGCTTTAGAGGTTCAAAAGTGCTATGTGTACTAGGAGCAAAGGAACCACAAGGTGAGTAAACACTATATTTGTGCTACAAGTGTGAGTAACAATATGTTTTGTTACAAATATATGATATCATATTATGTGAGCCATTGACATTCTTGAAACCCAAGTCCTTTCCATTCTAAATGTAATTCTATGATTTTTTTGTTAAGCTTAGGTTACCAAAGGACAATTGGTGCGAACCATTTTTGTTTATCCAATGATAATTCCTTTGTGATTACTGTCCTAACTTATATTCTTTCTGAAACTACACTATTCTTGTATCTTTTATTCAAAACATTAAACTACTATTATTATTAGGATACATGTTATTGTTGGATTAAATGTTATTGTTATATGTGATTACCATTAGCTCTTGCTATGGTACCTTTAACACTTTTTATGTAGAAATCCTTGAACCAATGCGAGTAATCATCAGCTATGCGATCCTAGTACCGATGTGAGTAATCATTGGCTATGTTTTAAGTGATTATGGCAATAGCCTTCACTCTATGTGTTATGTGTTTGAGTGATTATAGCAATAGCCTTCACTCTATTTGTTTAAGTGATTATGGCAGCAACCTTCACTCTACGTGTTATGTGTTGTAAGTATGATTTCTGCGAACCTTTCTAAAATTACAAACTATGAATAATTAACTATAAGTTATGTGCTATCAACCCTTTCTAAGGGATATGTGTTATTTTATAAGCCCTATTGTTTACTCATTGAGATCCTCTATCTCACCCCTTCTTCCTTGTATGGTTCCAAGTGAGCAAATGTGAGGAGGCAAGGTGATGGTTCAAGCATTCTACTTCACTTGGGGATTCCTTGTCCAAGATAATTAGTTTAATATGTTATGAAGAGTTATCCTTAGATGCTTCGAGAATATTTATTTTTGGATGTTTATTTTGAAATGTTATCATTTGAGGTGTTAATTGGTTTCTAAATATTATTTCCCTATGGATTATGTTTAAAGTATATTTTAACCATGCTTCTGCAACTTAAGGTTTTCAAAAATAAATAAAAAAGGATTTATTTAAGTTAATGTAAAAGGTTTTGGTATGATCCTAGGTAGTATTTGTATAAGTATAAGTGGGTTTTACTGGCATGGGTGACCTTATGTCTCCCTATGTTCTAAGACCATCATATCTCTAAAGTTGGGATGTGACATTATCATCTAATGTCACAATTCAACTATTCATCCTATGAATATCCATGTGTTTATATTGACATCGCATGTCAAGTAGCATGAGACTCACTGCCTCTATAATCATCCGTATCACATACTAATTATAGAAAACAAATAGAGGTGATGGTCTTTTGGAATTAATGATACCCAGTCATTAATCCTATGACCATGAGCATATTTAAAATATTTGTACAAGAGTGATCTATCTCTTATATTCTCAACACTTGAGAATAGATCCTCTTATAAATACTTATGGACTATATTCAATAATATGAAACTCTTTTCACATTATGAATATATTATCGTGCCATTGGGAATTAAAATCTACTATTACATAACTACTATAGGGCTCCTAGGGCACATATGCTATCAACCTTATAGGCTAGAACAATAAGAAAGCTAGGGATTTCTCTATCATTTATGTAAACATCAAGTATCATCAAAGGAAGAATATTAATCTAGTGTGATTTAAAAGAATAAGGTATCATTCCCATTCAAAATTCTAGTGCAAGATGCTTGATTGATTCTTGTGCTATGCATTCATTTGTATCTTTATGTTTTGCTAAGAGTTCAGGTAGAAATAAGGAATTAATTCATGAACCTTTAGTAGTGTCAACTCTTTTGGGAGTAATGATGGAAGTAAAGTATATGTTTAAGGACTGTGAGGAAGAATTGATAGACAAAAACTTCCAATGGAGTTATTAGAACTTGATGTCCTAAAATTCAATGTGATCTTAGGAATGGATTGGCTATATGGGTATAGAGCTATCACATCCTAACTTTAGAGATATGATAGTCCTAGAACATAGGGAGACTTAAGGTCACCCCTGCCTATAGAATCCACTTACATATATACAAATCATGCCTAGGATCGTACCAAACCTCTTACAATAACTCATTTAAAACATTTATGTGAAAACCTTTAGTTGCGGAAGACATTAATAAGATACTTCGCATATAATCCATAAGAAAATAATATTTATAATCCAGTTGAAATCTTAACAAAACATGAACTCATCATCATCAAAATAATTATTCCTAGAGTGTCTAATGATTATCCTTCATATCACAGTATTATTAAAGACTTTGGATAAGGAATTCCCCAAGCAGAGTAGAAACGCTTGAGTCATCACCTTGCCTCCTCATACTACTCACCTAGAACAACACAAGGAAAAATTAAAAGGAGTGAGATAGATGATCTCAATGAGTAAATGATAAAACACATACATTAACACATATTCCTCTGAAAAAGGAAACTCATAGCTTATACACATAGTTCATGATTTACAATTCATGAATCAGGTTGCAATTTAGTAAGGGTTCAATTTAACAAGTTTACAGAAATCATACTTATAACACATTGAGAGTGAAGGCTATTGCTCTATCACTCGAACACATAGAGGAGAGGTGGCCTTAAACCAAATTCCAACTCTAATCACATAGAAGGCGGAAGCTGATTAGGCCCCACATCTAGAACTGCCGCTTTCTAGCTGAGGCGGATACACTACCCCTATCCATCAGGTTAAGACCATGTGTATAGGTTCCAATGATTACCCGCATCGGCTCGAGGACTTATACATAAAAGGGTTAAAGGTACTATAGCTAGAGCTAATAGTATTCATATATAACAATAACATTTAAGACAGCAATAATATGCTTCATGATAATAATGGCAATTTAACTTTTTAACAAAAGATACAATGATAGTGTAGTTCCAAAAAGAATATAAATTAGGCAATAATCATAAGGAATTATCTTTGGATAACAAAATGGTTTTGGACCAAATATCCTTTGGCAACCCAAGCTTTACAAAGAAATCATTTCATCATATTTTAGGATAAGAAGAACTTGGGTTTCAAGAATCTCAAAGGCTCACATAACATGATATAACATATTTGTAACATATTATAATGTTACTCACACTTATAGAATGAATACAATGTTTACTCACACTTGTAGCATGAATACAGTGTTTACTCACCTTGTGGTTCCTTCACTCCTATTTCACATAGCCCCTTTTGAAACTCTAAAGCTCCTCAACCTCTATTATGATATTTAATTCAATACTTAGTATTTATTTAATCATAATGCTATCCTATCCTATAACTACTCTATGCATATATAACATTCACATACGCTTAGAGTTGCACATATAAGTGTACCTCATCACCTGCACATAACATGTTGACTTTAAAAGTCTTGCACACTTATCTTTAATAGGCCCATATGAAATCACATTATAAATAATGTCTATACCTTCTAAGGTTAACACAATATTATTATCTTAATATCAATTCACTTTAACAATCATCTTATAACACTTCCATATATGTCAACTTATCGATAGCCTTTTAAGTATTATGCTTATCTCTTATGACCAATTCCTTCAATTAATCACTTCATTAATTCAAGACTATTAATTCATTGTCAATTCATCATAAAATCCATTTCCATATTATGCAATCACATTCACATTCTAATTACAACATAAGGTTAAGATACTTTAAATATACCTTAAGTATACCAAAGTGCCTCTAGGCTTGTATAGGGTCATACCTTCAACTAACATGTAATTTTATCACTTATCATACATACATACATGTCAATAATCATCAAAATACATCCCATAAAAATTATTGACATTGGGATAAAAATCCCACAGTAGGCCGAATGCATCATCAACAAAAAAACTGAATTTTTCTTATCTTTCGTACTTTTTTGTTTATTACAGTAATATGTAAAAACATGGTTTGAATCAAGATTTTTCATGTAAATATAACAAGAATAATTTTAGAACATTAAATCACATGAATCAGCAGCCATATGTGTGACATGTACGTGAAAATTCCAAATTTTAGGTTTTAGGATGTAAAACCATGAATTTTCTTATTTTTGGTATTTTCTAGTCATTACAGTAATATGTAAACAGGTGGTGTAAGCCATTATTTTTCATCCAATCATAGCAAAAATCAATTTAAAACACCTTCATGTATGATTCAACAGCCATAGATAATAATTATAAAAAAAAATTCCAAGTTTTAAGGCTTAGGGTGAAAATCATGAGTTTTCGCACTTTTTGCTCATTACAACAATATGCAAACACATGATTTAAATCATTATTTTTCATTCAAACAAAACAAATATCATATTAGAATCCATTCATATACAAATTAGCAGCCATATATTTAAATAATAATAGAATTTTCCAACTTCTAAATTCTAGCACAAAAACCTTGAATTCCTTTGTTTTCTGAAACTTTTCAGTCACTACAGAAATATGCAGAAATATAATTTAATCCAATATTTTTCATCAAGACACATCAAAAATCAGTTTAGAAATCATTCATGTAGGAATTGCCCCCTCCCTTGTACCGTTTATCAATAAAAATTTTAATTTTAAGTTACAGGATTCACCTTTAGAGAAATCACGCGGAAAGATTTATGTTTTCGATAGAGAATTAAATTTTTCTTTCAAAATCTCACTCAAAGAGAATTAATCTATAAATATCAGTAAACAATCAGTTCAAAATAATTTTCTTATAATTTATTTCATATAAATTAGATAGGAACTTGTTAAGAAAGAAAAAATTAAGAATACGGGCGAGAAATCGCAAAATTGAAAGGTGTTTTCTTAATTTCGGTAGAGAGAAATATTTTGGGAGAATTTTTCTGTCTAAATATAGAAAATTAGAGTGATGGCTGCTGGAACATTAGGGCTGGCCAAAAATTAGGTTTTTAAATGTAGAGTTTTGGACAATTTCCACTAATACCCTTAATGAGCTAGGTTAAGAGGGTTTTTGGGTAGTAGGCTTTTAGGTATTTGGGTTTTTATTTAAATTAGGAGCTAACTATAAGTGATTAAAATAAAAATATTTTTCTTATTATTTTCTATAATATTTTCCCCAAAAATATTTATTTAAAAATTATTTTAAAATACTCAAAATCATTTTATGTTTAAAAATTGCCTTTATGCATGAAAATTCATTTTATTTGAAATAATTTATTTTATGCTAATGTACTTCATGAAAATCATTTATTTCACAATAATAACTCATACTATGCATATTAAAATTAATTTAATATGCCATATGCTCATTAAATACATAGAATACAAATTCTCATAAAAGCACACACTTAACCTTAATAGTTCTAAATCAAGCAAATTATCATGAAGATTTCTAGGGTACGTGTGAATTGTTACAGGAACTTGTATTGACTATAGAGAAAAGCAGGTAAAATCTTAAGCTAAAGATGAGAAGAAATTTATGTATCAAGGAGATACCTATGATTAAGGTCCACTAGTATAATTATGGAATAGATGAGTATACTTAGGAAGCCGAGGGAGGGATGCTGATAGAGATCAAGGAGCTGTGATTATAAGATCTTCCCAAGATCATTTGCAAGGAATTGGAAGTCCAATGACAAGGGCAAGAACAAAGAGAATGAATCAAGCATTACAAGGGTTGATCATGGAGATGCAAGATAAAGAATCAACATTAGAAGGCCTCCATACTATCCAAAAGATGTCAAAACCCTCCAAAGGTTGATCACCTATTCTTGGATACAAAATGGAGGTGAAGAATAAGGAAATGGTGAAGGCTAAAGGTGTCATGCTAGTAACACTCTCATCACGGTCATGATGGACTAGATTACAGAATGTCATCCGAGTGCACCATTAGTGTGGGCACAACAGTGGGCAAGCTTTGCTCGTGTTGCTAGCACGACGGGCTTCTAGCTGCTATGTTCAAGTTTTTATGTCTTAAATGTATTCTTTGCATTTATGGGCCCTGGACTTGATATATTAGTACGTCCATAACATATTTAATTTAGTTGGCTTGATTTTTGGAGCTAATCTCTTAATAAGGAATCCATTTTCAATAAGGATTTCTTAATTAAGATTCTATGCTCAATAAAGATTCTTGTTTCCATAAAGAATCGAATTTCTTAGTTATTATCTGATTCTAGGGTTGGAGGCTAGGAGGTTAGTTTTCATATAAATTAAAAACCTCCATTATAAAGGACACATTTTTTTTTTTATGAATAATAATCTTCTTTGAATTTTTTTCAAGTGAGAGATTCTTCCAAGTTCTTATTTGGAACTTAAATCTGAGCTTATCAAGGTAACTTGTGGTGCTTAACCTTTTATTGCTTTAGTTCTCTTCAACAGGTGTGAATTGGATCAAGCTTTTCTTTTGTTCTTGTTTGATTGATCCTTGGGTTTTGATTCAATATAATCGGTTCCTAGCTCTTTGTAGCTAGTGGGTCGCATCATTTGGTATCAGAGCTTTGGCTCTTCAAATCAAGAATATGTATCCTTTATTTTCTTGTTCATGAAATTGTAAAAAAAAAAAAAGTTGAATATGAATTCTTCTTATTCTTATGCCCTTATTGATCCAAATATATTAAAAAAAAAAAAAAGAGTCAAATCTAATCATGTTCTTATGCCCTTATTGATCTGAATATATTTACACAAAAAAAATTCAAAACCTGCACTTTTAATTCTTTCATCACACCTTTGTTCTTTCATTAAAATTTCATACCTCAAATTTTTTTTTGTTTATTACTTGTTATCTTCGTAAGGGCATTGATAGAGTTCTTTATAAGAGCTAGTACAAGAACCTAAAAGAGTGGTAAAAGGCTTGAGTGGTGAGCTTAATTCAAAAAAAAGCCATAAAAGAAGAGAGAAACACGAGTGGAGCGAACGTTTCATGAGTGAAACACATGAGTTGAGTTGGTGAGGAACCAATCTATTTTTGCACTAACCCTTTTTTTTTTTTTTTTTTTGCTGGTAAACTCATACTGAGCAATAATGGTACTAAACATCAAGATCCTGAGATAAAGTTATGGATGAGGGCTATGATGGATCAAATGAAGATGCTTAATTCAAGGATAGATGATTTTCAAACTCCAAACAAATTAAAGCCTTTGAGAATTCGAGAGTATAAGGAAGATGATGAGGTTGAATCAAATAAGGGAGAATCTCATTTTGGGAAAGGAAAGAGGGTTGTTGATAAAAGAGACAACAATTTAGGAAGCATTAAAATGAGGATTCCTGAGTTTCAAGGTAAAAATGATCCTGAGTTATATTTGGCATGGGAAAGGAAGGTCGAGCTTTTATATGATTGCCATAAATACTCCGAGGAGAAAAAGATGAGGTTGATAGCTGTAGAATTCACTGATTACACAAGTACTTGGTGCGATGATCTTTAACAAAAGAGGAGGAGGAATGGAGAGAGGCCTATTCGATGTTGGAAGGACATGAAGATAGTCATGAGGAAGTGATTTATCCCTAGTCATTATTATAGGGATGTGCAAAGGAAGCTTCAAAGTTTTGTCTAAGGCTCCAAGAGTGTAGAGGATTGATGTGTATTCTATAAGTATAAAGATTGCATAAGTAATATAGTAGTGAGTGAGTTATCATTCCATTGGAGACTTTAGGTAAGTACTAGCTCAAATGTCTGCTAATGTCTAGTTAATCAAATTGGTGTTTGATAAGAATGATTATAGTTATATTCAAACTAAACTAAAATGTAATTTAAGTAAAATAACAAAAAGGAAAAAGGAGATGAAATAAGGGATAAAGGCCTATTCAGGTATTGAATCCCCATAGCCCCTAATTGTGTATCATGAATTACACATCAATCAAATTCATTCCATAAGTTGAATTAGCATTTCACTAAATTAAATAAAAATCTCTCTCGAGTAATTAAATCCCTATTTCCTAAGAGGAATGCAAGGAATCTCTTCTCAAGCAAACTCAATTAGGTCATGCATTAGATTTGGGAAACTATCTACCAAAGAAGTCTTGTAAGCCTATCTCTAGTGCCCTAATCAACCCTCAATCTCTATGAGTGATCAATTCATATAAAGCTATCTCTAGTCAATTATGTGAAAAACAATCCCCAATTAACAAGCAGGCAATTATCAATTGGTAAATAAGCAATAATAATCATAAAGATAAAACAACTCAAAGAATGATTTAATTGAATAAAAACTAATTCAATTTATGCAAAAGGTTTTAGGGTTCATTAATACCCAAATTGGAAAGAATTAGTTCATATCACACATTAAAACCGAGAATTAAAGAAGTAAGAAATGCTAAACAATTCATGAATAAAATATAGAGAAATCCTGTTCTTTGATCATCAATCTTCAATATCTTCTTCCCCTTACTATCCTCTCTCTAATCCCTCGGCAACCCCTTCATAAAATGCTGTTAGATCTGGTTTTATATTTCTAAAAATTTTCACACCATTAAAACCACAGCCGGGGTTCCAGTCATGGCAATGGAAAAATTAAAATACATAACTTCCCACAGGTGAAACCTCAGCCGTGCCTCCACCCTTGGGAGGCTACTAGATAATTTGCCATTTTGCTCTATCACATGGCTGGAATACCAGTTGTGGCTCAACCTATGGTAGCCCATAGTCTTCCAAAAATCATCATTTTGGCTTAGATCTTCACCATCTTAGGTCACATTTGGATCATGGCATCATTTGACACTAGATTAACTAAAAGAATTGTGAAAGCACTAAAACAAACAAGTTAAACTCAATTGAATGCATAAAATACATTAAGAACAAGGGCCAAAATATAGTGTTTTCAGCACTTATCAAGGATTATTACAAAGAGATGGAGATTGCAATGATTAAAGCTAACATAGAGGAGAATTGAGAAGCTTCAATGGTCAGGATCATTGGAGGGTAACATGGAGAGATTACTGACATAGTGGATTTACAACACTATATGGATATGGAGGAGCTACTACACAAGGCTATTAAGGTGGAAAGGAAACTCAAGTCCAGGAGTTCAAGAGCTACTTCATCTTCTAGCCAATCATGGAAGTCAAATTGGAAGGACAATAAAATTGTGTTCAAATCAAAGGAGGAACCCAATTCCAAAGAATCTAATGTTGTACCCAAAGGTAAAATTGATTCAAAAACTCCTACTAAGACTTATGACATTAAGTGTTTCAGCTACTAAGGCTTCAGGCATATTGCTTCTTAATGCCTAAACAAGCGAGTCATGTTGGTAAAGGACAATGGGGAGATTGAAAGTGCAAGCTCTAGTGAGGATGAAATGCCTCCCTTAAAAGATTGCTCGAATTTTGAAATTGCAAGACCAATGAAAGGGGACTTATTTGTAGCTAGAAGAGCTTTGAGCATTCAACCAAAGAAAGATAGTAATGAGGAACAAATAAAGTAGATTTTTCATACAAAATGCTTGGTAAAAGACAAAATCTACCCAATGGTCTTTGATAATGGGAGTTGTACTATTGTGACTAGTACTTTATTGGTGGATAAGTTACAATTGAAGCCTATGACGCACCCAAGGCCATACAAGCTGCAATGGTTAAGTGACTGTGGGGAAATCAAAGTAACTAAACAAGTATTGGTTTCGTTCACCATTTGGAAGTATGAGGATAAAGTTTTATGTGATGTAGCCCTAATGCATGTTGGTCATATTCTTTTAGGATGTCTATGGCAATTTAATAGGAAGGTCACTTATGATGGTACAAAAATCAATATACCTTTGCCTTTAATAACAAAATTTTTATACTAGCCCCTCTCTCTCCTATGCAGGCTTATGAGGATCAAGTGAGGATAGCAAAAGAATGTAGATTGAGAGAAAAACACTAGAGTGAGATGGAGGAAAAGAAAAAGAGGTAGAGTGAACAAGAAAAGAAAGAAAATGAGCAAGAGAAAAGAAAAGGTGAAATTGAAAAAAGAATGAGGGAAAGGGAGAGAAAGACAAGAAAATGAGTTCATTTGCTGGAAAAAGTGATGTTAAAAATTTTTTAATGTCAAGGTCCTAATTACTTATAGTTATGTATAAGGATGTGTATTTTTCAGCTAATGAGCTTAACCCCTCTTTGCCAAGTGTTGTTGTTTCTCTATTATAGGAATTTGATGATCTATTTCCCAAGGAGATTCCATATGGTTTACCTCCCTTGAGAGGTATTGAACATCAAATTGATTTCATGTTTGGAGTTTTAATTCCAAACCGTCCAGCTTATAGGGCCAATCCGGAAAAGACAAAAGAGATTCAAAGGCAAGTGGATGAATTGGTGGAGAAAGGGTTCGTAAGGGAAAGCCTTAGCCTATGTTCAGTTCCTATCATCTTAGTTCCAAAGAGAGATGGAACATGACGCATGTGTGTGGATTATCGAGCCATCAACAAAATCACTGTAAAGTATAGACATCCAATCCCTAGATTAGATGATATGTTGGATAAATTGCATGGATCTTATTTGTTTACTAAAACAGATTTAAAGAATGGCTACTATCAAATTAGAATGAAAGAAGGTGATGAATGGAAAACTACATTTAAAACTAAACATGGGTTGTATGAGTGGTTGGTAATGTCATTTGGTTTGACTAATGCACCTACTACATCCATGATGTTAATGAATCATGTGTTGCATACTTTCATTGGAAAATTTGTGGTAGTGTACTTTAATGACATTTTAGTGCATAACAAAAGTTTGGATGAGCATATAAATCATTTGCATGCTGTCTTTTGCGTGTTGAGGGAGCACAAGTTGTATGTTAATCTTAAGAAGTGCGCATTTTGCTTGGAATCTGTGGTATTTCTTAGTTTTGTTATGAGTTTGCATGGAGTTTGTGTTTATGAGGAAAAGATGAAGGCAATTAAGGAATGGCCTACACCAAAGAATGCAAATGAGGTAAGAAGTTTCTATGGTTTGGCAAGTTTTTATTAAAGGTTTGTTTAAAATGTTAGTTCTATTTCTGCACCTTTGAATGAACTTGTTAAAAAGAATGTTGTGTTTAAGTGGGATGATGTGCATGAAATAGCTTTTAATACTTTGAAAGATAAATTAACAAATGCACTATTGTTGAGCTTGCCAAATTTTGATAAAGCTTTCAAAATTGAATGTGATGCATCTGGGATTGGGGTTGGAGTTGTTTTCATGCAAGACTCTAAACCTATTGCGTATTTTAGCGAAAAGCTTAATGGGGTAGCTTTGAATTATCATACTTGTGACAAAGAATTGTTTTCATTAGTTAGGACTCCACATACATGGTAGCATTTTCTTTGGCCTAGGGAATTCATCATTCATTTTGATCGTGAAAGTTTGAAAATTTTGAAATCCTAAGGTAAGCTTAACAAAAGGCATGCTAAATAGCTAGAGTTTATAGAAACATTTCCTTATATGATTAAGTATAAACATGGAAAGGAAAATGTTGCCGATGCTTTGTCTAGGGGGTATGCATTACTTTCATCATTGTAAACAAAATAACTTGGTTTTAAGTTTCTTAAAGAGTTGTATATGAATGATGCTGATTTTGGCCAAGTACGAAATGCATGTGATAAGTGTGCATTTGGAGAATATTATAGGCATGACAGGGTTTTTGTTTAAAAAGGATAAATTATGTGTGCCCATATGTTCTATACGAGAGTTGCTTGTAAAGGAAATTCATGGGGGTGGTTTGATGAGGCACTTTGGTGCTCAAAAGACTTTAGACATCTTGCATGAACATTTTTATTGGCCTAGTATAAAGCATGATGTGTAATCTATTTCTGATAAATTCATTTCTTGCAAACAAGCAAAGTCAAATGTCAAACCACATGGTTTGTTTACCCATTTACCTGTAACTTCTCATCCTTGGACTGATATTTTAATGGATTTTGTGTTAGGGTTGCCTAGATCTCAAAGTGGTATGGGTAGCATATTTGTGGTTATTGACAGGTTTAGTAAAATGGCTCACTTCATTGCTTGTGCTAAAACTAATGATGCCAAATATATTATTGATTTGTTCTTTAAAGAAGTAGTTAATTTGCATGGATTGCCTAGAATGATTGTGAGTGATAGGGATGTCAATTTCCTAAGCCATTTTTGTTGCACTTTATAGGGAAAATTGGGAACCAAATTACTGTTTTCTACTATGGCACATCCTTAAATGGATGGGCAAACCGAGGTAGTTAATAGAACACTCTCTACCTTATTGTGTGCAATCATACAAAAGAACTTGAAATAATGGGAAAATGCCTACCGCACTTTGAGTTGCATATAATAGGAATGGTCATTCAACTACCTCCTTTTCACCTTTTGGGATTGTGTATGGGTTTAATCCTTTGACACCTTTAGATATTTAGCCTTTACCTACTAATGAACATATAGATTTGGATGGTATAAAGAAGGCTAAATTTGTGAAGGATCTTCATGCCAAGGTGCGACCTAACATTGAAAGAAAGAATGAACAATATGTAAGACGAGCAAATAAGGGACGGGTTAAGATTGTGTTTGAACCTAGAGATTGGGTGTGGGTTCACATGAGAAAAGAATGATTCCCTGCCCAAAGGAAGTCCAAGCTGCAACCTAGAAGAGATGTACCATTTCAAGTCTGGGAGCAAATCAATGATAATGCCTACAAGCTAAATTTGCCAAGCAAATATAGTAATGTAGTACTACATTTAATGTTGCTAATCTTACTTTGTTTGATGAAGGTGATTCAAGGACGAATCCTTTCGAAGAGGGAGGGAATGATAAAGATCATGGAGCTGTGATTACAAAATCTTCCCAAAATCCTTTATAAGGAATTAGAAGTTCAATGACAAGGGCAAGAATAAAGAGAATGAAACAAGCATTACAAAGGTTGATTATAGAGATACAAGATAAGGAATCAATATTAGAAGGCCTCCATACTATCCAAAAGATGCCAAAACCCTCCTAAAGGCTAATCACCTATTCTTGGCTACAAAATAGAGGTGAAGAATAAGGAAATGGTAAAGGATAAAGGTGTCACGGTCACAATGGATCAGATTGCAGAATGTCATACAAGCGCACCATCAGTGTAGGCATAATAGTGGGCAAGCTTTGCTCACATCGCAGGCGTGACAACCATCATGGGCACGATAGGCTTCTAGCTATTATGTTTGAGTTTTTATGTTTTAAATGTATTTGTGGGCCTTGGACTTGATATATTAGTAGGTCCACATTATATTTAATTTATTTGGCTTGATTTTAGAAGTAAGTCTCTTAATTAGGAATCTATTTTCAATAGTGATTTCTTAATTAGGATTCTACATTCACTAAGGATTCTTGTTTTTATAAAGAATCAGATTTCTTAGTAATTATCTAATTCTAAGGTTGGAGGTCAGAAGGTTAGTTTTCGTATAACTTGAAAACCTCCATTGTAAAGAAGACAATTTTTTTTATCAATATAATCTTCTTTGAATTTTCTTCAAGTGAGACATTATTCCATGTTCTTATTTGGAACTTAAATTTGAGCATATCAAGGTAACTTGTGGTGCTTAACCTTTTATAGCTTTGGTTCTCTTCAATAGCTGTAAATTGGGTTAAGCTTTTCTTTTGTTCTTGTTTGATCGATCCTTGGGTTTTGATTTAATATAATCAATTCCTAGCTCTTCATAACTAGTGGGTTGCATCATATTCGATAGAAGCATCCCCAACTTTTTGAGAATCTATGAGTAAGCATTTAAATTTGAGGATAAATTTCTTTTAAGAGGAGGGAGAAAAAAAAGGATAAGTATTCTCATACTTATAATGATGATAAAAGGATAAGTATGATGCTACATAGTTTTGAATATACCTGAAGGGATTTGAGCCCTCCAGATGAGAAATATTTTAAGGTGTTAGATACAATAATGTTCAATTGAGGTTATTAGAAAATTTGGTAGTGATCTTTAGTACGAAAATAATTTTTATTGAGACAACCTATAATGGCATAGATTTGAAAAGATATAAGAGTTGCATAGAGATTTCATTAAATAGCAATGGTATTAGAAGGTTTATCAATGTGACTTTTTATAGATTGTGAGTAGGTGCCTTATTGTATTTGATATGTTAATTGTTGTTAGATATTGTGTTTGAGTGGCACTAGAAGCATGGTAGAAAAGTTAAGTAGATTATATTATGCTATTAAATTTAAAGATTCGAGGATGAATTTTTTTTAAGAGGGGAGAATGCAACAACTCACACCCACTCTAGGAGTTTTCATGACCAAATTGCTTGAATTTAGAACTATTAAGACTAAGTGTGTGTTTTAGTGAAAATTCATGTATGGTGTGATTTATGGGTATGTGGCATATTAAATTAATTTTAATCTACCAAATATGAATTATCATTGTGAAATAAATGATTCATATGAAGTAAATTAGCATGAAATAATTTATTTTACATAAAATAAAATTTCATGCAAAAAGGAGATTTTTAAGCGTAAAATAATTTTATAAGTATTTTTAAAATATTTTTTAAATAAATATTTTGTGGGAAATTTTAATGAAAATAGTAAAAAAAATATTTTATTTTTAATTACCTATAATCAACCCATAAAATAAATAAAAAGGCTAAATTCCTAAAAGCCCACTGCACCAACACTCATCACCTAGCTCATTAAGAGTAATCTTGGAAATTGCCCAAAATCCTACATATTTAATGAAGAATTTGGCTAGCCCTAGCTTCCAGCAGCCACCATTCTATTATTTCATTATTTTGGCATAAAAATTCTCTCAAAATTATTCCCTCTACCGAAATTCACAAAATACCTTTAAACCTTGCGATTTCTTGACCATATTCGTAAGTTTTCTCTTCTTTCGATTTATTATTTGATTCCTATGAAACTAATCATAAGAAAATTATTTTGAACTGAATAATTTACTGATTTTTATTTATTAAATTTAGCCTAGGTGAGTTTTTGGAAGAGATCAATTTTTCTACCAAAAACACAAATCTCTTTAAGCAAATCCTCCAAAGGTAAATCCTAAAACCAAAATTGAAATTTTCATACATAAACAAAAGGGGGGACTGCTAATTTGTGCATATTTGTTCTAAATGGATTTTTGTTGTGTTTAGATGAAAAATATTGATTTAAAACAAATTTCTATATATTACTGTAATAACCGAAAAGTTTCAAAATACAAGGAAATTCATGGTTTTCGTCCTAGAACTTAAAAGTTGAAAATTTTCATGTGTGTGAACCCTAGGGGCTGCCATTTTGTATGATTTTGTATCCTAAAATAATTTTTGTTATGTTTGGATGAAAAATAATGGTATAAAGCATGTGTTTACATATTACTATTCAAAAAGTACCAAAAATAAGATAGAAGTATGGTTTTCATACTAAAACATAAAGTTGGAAAATTTTCATACATATATATCTATATTGGTACTGATTCCTATGGTGTAGTGTTCTAAAATGAATTTTATTTTTATTACATGAAAAATCCTTGTTTAATCCATGTTTTTGCATATTACTGTAATAAATGGAAAGTATGAAAAGTAAGAAAATTCAGGTTTACCTTTAATAGGGCATTCAGCCTACTTGGGAATTTTTATTACAATATCTATAATTTTTATGTAATGTATTTTAATGATTATTGACATGTATACATGAATGATAAATGATTAAATGCTATGTTGATTGAAGGAATGACTCTAGACAAGCCTAGAGGCAATTGGGTATACTTAGGGTATTTTAACCCTGTGTTGTGATTAATATGTAAATGTGATTAAGTAATATGGAAATAACTTTTATGATGAGTTAATAATGAATTAATGATCTTGAATTGATGAAGAAATTGATTGTATAAATTGGTCATAAGAGATAGGCATGATATTTGAAAGGCTACTTGATTAGTTAAAGGTGTCAAGCATGTTAAATTAAATTGATATTAAAATCGTGATATGTTGTATTTGACTTTAGAAAAATCTTGATATGAGTTATTATGAGCTTTTCAAATGGGCCTATAAAGGCAAAGTATGCAAGACTATAAAATAAATATGTTATGTGCAAGTGATGAGTGCGCTTCTAAGTGCAACTCCAAGTGTATATGAATGTTATATGTGCAAGGGGTAGTATGGGACAAGGTAACATGATGTTAAATAAATACTAAGTAGTGAATTAAATACTATGGTAGAGCTTGAGGAGTAGTAGAAGGTCAAAGGGGACTATAAGTAATAGGAACAAAGGAACCATATGGTGAGTAAACATTATGTTTCAAGTTACAAGTACAAGTTATCATGTTTGTGAACCTTTGATATCTTGAAACCCAAGTTCTTTTCTATTTTTAATTATGACTATATGATTTCTTTATAAGCTTGGATTGTCAAAGGACAATTGGTCAAAAACCATTTTGATTATCCTATAATAAAGAACCTTGTGAATTATTGCCTTACCTTACTTTCTTTATGGAATCACACTCTTATCTTATCTTATCTTATCTCTTGTCATGTCTTCTATGTATACAAGTGAATTAAGTAAGAGTCTTCACTCACAAGTAAATTTAAGTAATTGAGCAAGAGTCTTCACTCATTAGTAATAAGTGTAATTTCTACGAACCTTGCTAAATTGCAAACAATGAACCATGATTGATGAATCACGAACTTTATGTTATAAGTTATGGGTCCTTTCTAAGGAATATATGTTATTGCATAAGCTATATTATTTACTCATTAAGATCATCTATCTAACCCTTTTTTTTTTCTTGTGTGGTTCCAGGTGAGCATTATAAGGAGGCAAAAGGATCACTCAAGCTACCTACTCCGCTTGGGAAATTCCCTTATCAAAGTTATAATAATACCATACTATATTAAGTCCTTAGATGCTATTGGAGTTATTATGGGAACTTTATTTTGGAATATTATGTTGGTGATGTTATTTGGAGTCTTATTATTATTTTCCTATGGATTGTATTAAAATATATTTTTAGCTTCCGCAACTTAAGATTTTTCCTTTAAAAAAAAAAAAGAAAGGGTTTTATTAAGTTAATGCACGAGGTTTGGTATGATCCTAGGTAGTGATTGTATGTTCATCAGTGCATTCTACGGCCATGGGTGACCTTATATCTCCCCATATTCTAGGACTGTCATGTCTCCAAAAATGGGATGTGACAAAGAACTTTGGCAAATTAAAGCTAATCAAAGTGAGAAAATTATGATCATCTGCTATTTTCTATGTTCTAAGGTTAATTTAAAGTAGGTTGATTATCTAAAAACCTCTTTTATACCATTGAAGAATTTAGCCAACCTAGGGTAATTACACGTAAGATATGGTTTTGAATGATTCAAGCTTTGAAAACGTTAAAGGTATAAGCATAGTTAAAAGAGAAACTTGGTGTTTTAATCATAGATTGTGATAGTTAAGTAATCATATATGTCATATGTTATGTTAATTTCATATTCCTATGATCAATTTGATGATTTGATGAGAAATTATGAGTTTTCTCTAAATTTGAAATAAAAGGGACAAGTTAGGGTTCATATGAATAAGAATAAATTAATTCAAATTAATTAATGAGAATTGATTGTCTAGATGATAATTTGATGAATCTATAGCCAATTTGAGGTTTGAAAGTGAAATTGATAGTTTCCATAAATTTTAGGATTTAAGGAACAATTTGGGAATTTTAAGATTTAGCCTTGGAATTATGAAATTGAATGAGGAATTTAGCTTGGAATTGCTTAGAAATAATAAGTGTAAATATGTGACTGACACAATTGATACATCTCTATGGTAAGTTGAAATGATGAAATAAGTAAAAGATATGGTTAGTAACTATGATGCCTTGCCTGAACACTAGCTTGGTTTGCTAAAGGGAATGAGAATGCTCATTCGGGTTTAAACTCATGATGTAACCTTCTGGTTCGGATTGGTTGATTTGAAAATGATTTTGGGAGTCACCACCTTAATTTTATTTAGTTGGGAAAAACTAAAGAAAAAACCCAAATTGACTCTAATTCATTAATTTTTAATTAATTTGCCCAAGGATAAAAGTCACTAGTCTTTGAACCTGGTTGAGTTTGGGGACTAGGTTTTTGGTTTTAAATAATCTAAATTTAGCTCTTAAGTTTAATTTAACTTAAAAATTAATTTGATGGATGGCAAATATTATATAAAAATTATAATGCATGAGCATGGCATGAGTGTAATGAGAAAATCAAAATGAAGCATTCACAAATTACATTAATTAAAAAGGGAAAAAGGGATTGATTGGTATTTAGATTTGAGGTTTGGATTTAGATTCCAAATGTGCCTACGTACCCATTGAATGGGGATCAAAACCCACGTAGTTCATCCCACGATTAAGTGGAGGGGTTTAGGAGTTATTCAGATTGATTTATTTGATTTGGGTTTGAGAGGAAAATGCTGATACCTTAGCTTTTGATAGATGGAGGGTTTTAGCATACTGAAGTTCCATTTTATTGAGATCGAGTAATTAGACTGATTGGGAGATTAATTAATTAATTAAAAAGATTAATTAACTAATTACTATGATGAAAAAGATAGATGGATTAATTAATTAAAAAGATTAATTAATTAATTTGGATGAAAGTTGGATTGAGAAAAAGGATTAATTTGATTTTGGAAAAAAGTGATTAATTAATTAATTAAAAAGATTAATTAATTAATTAATTGAGTGATTAATTTTAATTAAAAAAAGAGTTTTAGTTAATTAAAAATATTAATTAACTTGGTTAGGGTAAGATAATTAATTAATTAATTGGAGAGTGGTTGGAGGGAGAAAAAGAGAAGAATTAGTAGATAACCATCAATACTAACTCAAAAGGTGTAGAGAAATGAGGAAATGGGGGGCCTATTTATAGGCAAATGGTGTTGAGGGTAGTTTAAGTAGTGAAAATGTGAAAAGACCATGAAGGTAGAGCTAGAAAAAACTAAAAAATCATATTGGGAGGTATTTTACGGACTGCAGGTGGGCAGTGGGGCCTGCACCACTGGAGGCCCTAACAGTGTTGTAGGTAAGGCAGGCAACATGCTGCCCAAAGGGACGTTGGTGCCACTTGGTGGCTCGATAGGCATGCCATCTGAAAGTTTATTTTCTTTTTGGTTAGGTTTTGAGATTTCTATGTCTATTTTTGAGAGTTACAGAGCTCAAAAATTTAATCGGTCTATGTCGATATACTTGGAATTAATTTTAAAACAATTGAACAATCAGTATGAGAAAAGATCCGATCAATTTTGAAAAAATACTATCTGATATAGAAGGTCTAGTCAGGGTAGGAAAAGTTCCAATGTTTGAAAATTAAACATCCTCGTACTAATATGACTGAAATTCCTTTTTCAACTCCAAGGGTGTTGCTCCCTTGACCCCTTGCCGCTAACCGACTAGTGGGACCGTCGTGCTAGCTCTGCGTAGTGCACTAATCTTAGTAGGTGTCAAGCTGCAGTCAGATGATGAGGTATAAAATTAAGGATTCACAGCTGCCCCCTCATCAAAATTGGCTTTGAACAAAAGGTGATTCTGATGATAGTGAATGTTGGGAAGAAGTGCCATATTAGACTCTGGCTTGTGTGTTCTTGTCAGGTCATCTGGGAGTAAACCTTTTATGATAAATGAGGTTTTATCAATGGCTATTGGTCTGGCCTTGATGTTAGATGCAAGAATGGTCTTGGTAAATTTCAAATAAGGCTATATGTTCAGCCCTGATATTAGAAGACAAAGAAGGTTTTGTGAATTTCAATCAAGGCTATCTATTCGGCCTTAATATTAGAGATGAAGAAGGTGTGTTGAATTTCAATCAAGGCTATCTACTTGGCCTTAATGTTGGAGATAAAGATGATTTAGGGTAAATCTCAATCAAGGCTATTTGTCCGGCTTTAATGTTAAAGGTAAAGAAGATTTGGGTAAATATCAATCAAGGCTATTTGTCTGGCCTTAATATTAGAGGTAAAGATGATTTGGGATAAATCTCAATCAAGACTATCTATTTGGCCTTAATGCTAGAGGTAAAGAGGATTTAGGTAAATCTCAATCATGGCTATCCATTTGGCCTTAGTGCTGGAGGTAAAGAAGATTTGGGTAAATCTCAATCATGGTTATCTGTTTGGCCTTAACACTAGAGGTGAAGATGATTTGGCTAAAAGAAAGTGAAAAGTGGAACCATATAGATGTTTGGGTGATCATTTCTAGACATTTATGGGTGTAGTTAATGGATTTGGATAAAAGAAATGGAAAAAGAACCACATGGAAGTCTAGGTGACTATTTTTAGACCTTATGGGTGGAAGAGAATTTTGTATAAGATAATTTAGTGAAAGGAAAGCCTTGACCTATGGTGAGTTAGCTCGAGAGATTCTGATAAGATTTTAATAAAAGAAGAGCCTCGACTTATAGCAAGTCAGCTCAAGAGATTCTAAGAGATTTTTGTAGGAGAGCCTCGGCTTATGGCGAGTCGGCTTGAAAGATTCTAACAAGATTTCGATATAGTAAGTCAGCTCGATAGATTTTAACAATATTTTAGTAAAGAAAGAGCCTTGGCTTATCATGAGTTAGCTCAAGAGATTCTAACAAGATTTTGGTTGAGCTAAAGAAAGTTAGGCTTCTAAATACGAGGGGTTGGTCATTTCAGAAGGCTTAAAGAAACTTTGCTAGGAGTAAAGGGACTATGGAAGTCATACTTGATTGATTAGATCTAGAACGATATCATTTAGCTTCAAAGAGACATTGGTCAACTTTAGGAGGTATCAGTAAGCTTTGAGGAAGTACTAGTTAGCTTTAGGAGAAGCTAGTGAGGCTATTGGCTCACCTTATGCATGATGGTGCATAATTACAGATGATTGCATAGATGCTAGTACATAGATGATGCATACATGGTTCATAATTCATAGACCTTTTATTTGACTTCTATGCCATGCATGATTTGTGATCATCATTAAATGAGACATCTTTTATTTTTGCTCTAATTTCTATCTAAGCTGCCCTTTTAGGTTTTCAGCTTAGTGAGCATTCTTCTTTTTTTTCTTTTTTTTTTTGTTTAGGCAAAAGAATTAAGTAAATGATGTACTAGGAACAAAGAAAATGAGAATGTGGTGCAAACAAAATATTTTGTATTATGATTTGGACCACACCCGAGTCGGGCTACCTACATATCTCTGACATCACTTTTCTATCATTAATTTTTCTCATTTTTTAGGGAGAATCAGGTCCACGTAGTTTTGATTACATATGTGTGAAAAATAGAAATGAAATGCAGATGTCATGTTTAGCTGATGTATCATTTCAGCTAATCCAGATTGCTAGGATGGGAGAATTTGCTTCCGTCCACGTCCATGAAGATTGTGCTTTTGTTGGATAGGATCTTCTTGAGCATATACTATCTAGCCTAGTTTAGTTTGAACTTCTTCTTGGATTATGAATAAGGGTTTGGGATTTTTCCCAGAACTAGATTTCCTTCCTGTGAATCCTTGTCTCTCACCTTATAGTTCAAGTACTCAGCTAGTCTCCATTAATGACCCTAATTTTTGTATAGAGCATGAATTCTCTTTTCATTAATGGCATTCAATTGGTCATGATATCTTTCAATCTATTCTTTCTTCATTCTTCACAACTTCTCCTTGATAGGCTTCTTATAGGTCAGGACCTTATAAACTATGATGCTTAGAGCATTCCTATCATGTCTTTATCTCATACAAAATAGCTTATAAGCTTTTTCACTATTGCCATGCAAGTGTAATGTATGTGATTTTTTATTATTTTCCTTTGTGCCATAATTAATTAATCTTTTTGCCTTTTCATTTTTTGTATTTTTCATTCATTTCCTTTTAAGATGTCCCATTTAAAGAAGAATAAAAAAAAATCAAAGTAAATCAAAAAGTTCAAACTTTTATTACTGATAAAGTCCTATTAAAAGTATATTAAAGGATAAGCCTTGAAGGTAAAATACAAACACCAAAGGGTAAGACCTACTAGACTCAAATTCAAAGAAAGATTTAATAGAAATATACTCAAAAGACTCTGACTCAGGTGACTTAGACACGGACTCAAATGACTCAAACATGGACTCAGAGGACTTGGGTAGGAGCACAACAGGGCGGCATTCTTCTCAAAGTGCCAATTATCAAGTGAAGCTTAAAATGGTCAAGTGAGCTTGGTGGTTCAAAAAAGGATTGGTGGTTGTGCTAGACTTTGGGTGTAGGTGTAATGATGTCTTCGTTATCAATAAGGTCTTAAATTTTGTGCTTTAGAGCCTTGCATGCAATCAGTTTTATACCTTGGCCCTTGATGAAAGTTGCAGTGCTCATTAGCATTATAACCTTTGGGTAAGGGATTTGGAAGAGGTCATGGTTCTAAGGGCTTAACCATATTAGCATCTAACGCTTTCTTGAAAATGATACTGAGAGGCATGCCTAGGTCAGAAAAAGTCCACCTTTCCAACCTCATTGGTTAGTGATAAGACACAGCATTTACCTCCCCTTCTCTTTTGGTAGTGGAGTTAGTGGTGTAATTATTATTTTTATAATACCTTGAACTAGGGGATTCATCTTTGATTTATCCTGATTGAATCAAATCCTTGATCTTGGAGGCAATGGCAATGAGAGCTTTGAAGCTGGGAAGGTATTAAGTTTGTAAATGAGCCTGACATTGAGGGAGGACATTTTTTATGATGATGTCAATTTGATCTACTTCAGATGGATGGTTCATCATTTGTGCCACTTTTTTCCTACATCTTATAAGGAACGTGGTGAAGGACTCTCTTGGCCTTTGTTTGGTGGGTTCCAAATCTCGATGGGTGACATCCACCTCGATGTTATAGTGGTATTACCTAACAAATGCATTGTAGATGTCATCCCAAGTCTTCTTGTGATTATGGTTGGGATCTAACAACCATTTAATGGTGGCTTCAGTTAAGGACTATTGGAATAACTAAGTAAGAAGCTCATCATCCACACCAAAGGGTCTCATAGTGCCCACATACATTTTAAAGTGAGTTTTGGGGCATATGGTGCCATTAAACGTGTCAATAATCGGCATCTTAAATTTTGGAGGAACTTGTGCATTCGGGAAGAGAGCTAAGGAGTCAACATGTATCATGTCTTCATGCTTTTTGATGTTCTTGAGTGTTCTCTCCATGGCCTCAATTTTCTCCATCAATTTCTTAGCTTCAGGAAAGTTAGAAAAATCTCCACTTTCAAAATGATTCACAATGTAAGATAAAGTGGTTGCGTTTAAGTCCACAACAAGAGAAGTTGGAGTTTCTAATGCTTTCCCATTATCAGTTAGATCGATAATGGGAAGAGTAAAAGTAGGGGCATGGATAGTCCTGGCTTAGGCAGATGCAAGCTCAACATGAGCAGGAGGAGAAGTGACAGTGGCATCGGTCATTTCCTTGACCTCATTAATGATTGACTGGTATTAGGAGTTGAGGGCATTAGAAAAGGTGGCAGACTGGGCGTTAAGAGCATTGGTAAAAGTGTCGGCTTAGGTTTTAAGGGCGATGGTGAGTGCATCTTAAAAAGTTTCCTCTTGTTTCTTAAGGAGACAAGTGAACAAGGTGCTTATTGCTTCTTGGTCAAAAAGGGGCTAGGGGTATTGGCCATTAGTACCTTTAAACAGAAAACAGATATAAAAAAGGATAAGAATACAAAATTATGAAGGAAAAAATGGCATGAATGTGAAGATATGTCGGGAAAAGGATTCCCTCCACATGGTTGGGCATCGAATTTACATGTTTGATAGGGTGAGTGTGTGAGGTGTTTTAGGGTAATAGACCACCAGTTTAGGTCTTTGAGGTTTTGATGGTTTACCTTATTAAGTTTCTCATGTTATATATGCATGATTATGATGTAATGCATGCCGAAAAAGGGGTCATGAACATGCAAGAGTATCGATTATTATGGTATATGGAACCTAAGGTCAAAGGCTAGGGTGACTACATGCACAAAGGTGAGGGGTAGTTTGATTTAAGGATCCCCATCCCACTAGAGCATTACCATATGCGAGGCAAAGAGACTCACATCCAATAGTATTGATCGCTCATTACACCACCAAAATGATTGGGGATTCGTTACAGGATGGAATGCTTTTGCTTTCTCCCAACATACTCAAAGAGAGCTGTCAAGGCAATGCTACTTGCAATCCAAAAGTTAAGGTTTAGGCAAGGAGCCTTTACTATGCAATGTGATGCATGAAAGTCAAATTATACTTAATGAGCCAAATGGAGATTATTTTGGAAAAATTTTTCCTTAACCAAATAGTAATCCTCTTATTTTCCTTTTTATTTTAAAAAAGGTGGCAGCCAGTCTTCAGTGGAGTCGCCAGTTATGAGGCCTCACCCAAGCACTGGCTCAGTTTACTAGAGGGAATCGAGATGCTCACAATAACACCATTAGTTACTAATTGATACAATTACAGTGGAATGGGTGTAGAACTTCAAGGTAAGGGCAAAGAAATTGCTCAAAATCATGAAGGACAATAAGAAAATTTGAGAATGAACAAACTATAGGAGTAAAGGAGTTAAGGTGAGTATAATATAATGTAATTATGCCATGTTGTTTGCAACTATTGATTGAAATGCCATCCTTCGATATATGCCCAAAAAGGGACATTGAATATGTGTTACCTATGAATTGTGAGCCTTTGAATTCAATATTCTTCTTATATGATAATTTGAACATAATGAGCCTCTTACATTGATGCCATTTGTGCCCAAGGATTGATATGCCATCTATTTGCCATTGAATACTTGATATAGATTTTGAATATGCCTTCATGAATACCCATGACTAAGCAAAAATCCACTCTGATGTGAGGAAAGACATCATACCTTATGCACTTGGTATAAGCTTGTAGGTAGGGTGAGAGTACCCGACCTCTTTTAAGGGGGAATGCCTAACTGTAAGACCTGATCAATTTTACATAATCTGATGTATACAATGAGCAAGGTTTAGATCGCCACTCTAATATTTATGTGTGGAAAGTTTTCCACTTCCAAGACATTATTATTTCTGATAAAATGCATTCCAAAGTTCAACATGGTCAATTTTGATTAACATCACTCCATTGCTATCTTGAATTAACCTAAATGATAACATCCTATATTACTTGCATGTTATGTTATATTATTTTGAACTCATTAAGCTTGTCTCATCTCGTAGTTGTTTATAATTTTCCAGGTTGAGTTGATCCATTAGCAAGGTAAACTCCAAGCTACGATTCTTCGCTTAGGACTTGCTAAAGTATTATTTTTTCTTGCTTGTGCCATTTTGATGATAAACAATCTAAAGCTCCATGGTATCTTAAGGCATAGTGTTAAAGTATGTTATGTCAGAGAATAATATAAACATTTAATGATATTTGTTATGTATAAGTACTTATGTTTGCAAGAAAGAATGTATGGATAACATTGGATAATACTTATGAATGAGGTTCTATTCATGATCATGAGATGGCACTAAAATATAATGGATATGAATAAATGATTGAAGTAATAATAGGAAACAATAGAGAATGCATGTGTTTTCGATCTTGGGAAAGATCACATGATGGAATATATATATATATAATGATAATTTGATTAATAGTGTTCCAAGGGTTCAGGTGACCTTATGTCTCCTTAAGCTCTAGGATAGTCATAATCTAGAAATTGGGTCATGACAAAACCCGAGTTCCTTTCTATCATTAATTATAATTGTATGATTTCCTTATTAAACTTGGGTTGCTAAAGGACAACTGGTCTAAAACTAATATTGATCATTCATTAATAAGAAAAGAGCCTTTGTGATTGTTGATTTGCTTTACATTCTTGCTAGAACCACATTATTGTTTATCTTTTGTTCAATAAGCTAAACATCTTTTGCTATTATGTTATATGTTAAGAGTTAGAATTTGGCATGATGCCACCTCTCCTTTATGAGTCCGAGTGAATACGGTAGCAGCATCCACTCTATATGTTATAAGTTACGAGTGAAAATAGGAGTAGCCTTCACTCTATAAGTTATAAGTTACGAGTGAATATGACAGTAGCCTTCACTCTATATGTTATAAGTTATGAGTGAATACGGCAGCTGTCACATCCCAATTTTTAAAGATATGACAACCCTAGAACATGGGGAGACATAAGGTCATTCACACCCATAGAACCCACTCATACATATACAAATATTGCCTAGGATCATACCAAAATCTCATGCATTAACTTAACTAAACCATTTATAAGAAAACTTTAAGTTGAGGAAGAATAGTTAAAAATATAGTTTAACTACAATCCATAGATAATGTTTGAAAATAAATTCCTAAAATAAATATTCCTAGAGCATCTAAGGATGACTCTTCATAACACAACAAGGTAAATAAATTGGACAAGGAAATCCCCTAAGCGAAGTAGATTGCTTAAGCCATCACTTACCTCCTCATAATGCTCACATAGAACCACACAAGGAAAATGGGTGAGATAGATGATCTCAATGAATAAACAATATAGTTTATTCAATAACATATATCCCCATAAAAAGGGCCCATAGCTTATAACACAAAGTTTATGATTTAAAATTCATTATTCATAGTTTGCAGTTTAGCAAGGTTTGCGAAAATCACACTTATAACACTTATCACTTATGAAAAGTTGACGACTATTTTAGCTCATTCACTCTAGGGAGAGGTGCCATTATACCAAATTCTAACTCCTAACCCATAACCTATAAAGAGTCATAAAACTAATCAGGCTCCACAGCTAAAACCACCCCTTATAACTAAGGTGGATACACAACCCCTATCCATCTAGGTAAGACCATATGCACAGGTTACGATGATTACCCGCATCAGCATGAGGATTTTTGCATAAAGGGTTAGAGGTACCATAGCTAGAGCTAATGGTAATCACTTATAACAATAGCATTTAAGAAAATAATAAGATGTAGCATAATAGCAATAGCAATTCAACTTATTGAACAAAGATAAGATAATAGTGTGGTTCCATAAAGAAATTAAGGTAAGGCAACAACTACAAAAGATCTTTCATATCATTGAATAACAATAATGGCTTTGGACTAATTGTCCTTTGGCAACCTAAGCTTAGAAAAGAAACCATATAATTAAAATTAAAATTAGAAAAAGACTTGGGTTTCAAGAATCTCAAAGGTTCCCATAACATAATCACTTGTACTTGCAACATGAATATAATGTTTACTCACTTTATGGTTCCTTTGCTCCTAGTACTTGCAACCCTTTGAACTTCTACTACTCCTCAAGGTCTAACAAAATATTTAATTCAATACTTAGCATTTGCTTAATTATCACACTGTCCTATCCCATAAATTCCCTATGCACATATAATGTTTATATAAACTTGGAGTTGCACTTAGAAGTGCACTCATCACTTGCACAAAACATGTTGACTTTCAAAGACTTGTACACTTAGCCTTTATAAGCTCATTTGAAATCACATTATAACTCATACTATGACTTTTCTAAAGTCAAATACAATATATTTTCATCTTAATATCAATTCCATTTAACATTCATCTTAATACATTTAACACTTTACATATATATCCACTTAATAAATAACCTTGAAGGGTCATGCTTATATTTTTTGAATAAATCATTCCATCCATCTCATAGTCAGTGTAAGATCATTAATTCACTATTAACTTATCATAAAACCTATTTGACTTGTAACTTAATCATATACACATATTAATCACATAGCAATAGAGTTAGGAAACCCTGGTACACTTAATTGTCTCTAGACTTGTCTACAGTTATTCCTTCAACCAACATACAATTTAATGATTTATCATTCATATATACATATCAATAATCATTAAAATATATCACATAAAAATTATAGATATTGAGATTAAAATCCCTATGTTGGTCGAATATACCTATCAAAGAAAAACATGAATTTTCTTACTTTTGGCACCTTTCGCTCATTACAGTAATATGCAAAAGCATGGTTTAAACTAAGATTTTTTATGTAAACATAACAAAAACCATTTTAGAATATTCAAACATAGGAATCAATAACCATATATATATATATGCATGAAATTTTCCAACTTTAGGTTTTAGGATGAAAATCATGAATTTTCTTACCTTTCATACTTTCTGATCATTACAAAAATGTGTAAACACACGATTTAAACCATTATTTTTCATCCAAACATAACAAAAATCAATTTAAAACACAATGATACATGAATCAACACTCCTTTAAGGTTTATACACATGAAAACTCTAACTTTTAAGTTATAGGATGAAAACCATGAATTTCTTTATTTTCCATATCTTCAGATCATTACAGTAATTTATAGATATATCAATATTTTTCATCTAAACATGATGAAAATCAATTTAGAACACAATAATATATAAATTGGTAGCTCCCCTTGTCTTTATGTATGAAATTTCAAATTTTGAGTTTTAGGGTTCACCTTTAGAGGATTTGCATAGAGAGGTTGTGTTTTTGGTCGAAAAATCTATTTCTCTTTCAAAAATTCACCTAGGTTGAATTTAATCAATATAAAATCAATAAATACATAGCCCAAAATAGTTTTCCCATGGTTAGTTTCATAAAAATCAAATAATAAATTGAAAGAAGGAAAAAACTTATGAAAATGATTGCGAAATCGCAAGGTTTGAAAACACCTTGTGAATTTTGGTTGAGAGAATGTTTTTGAGAGAATTTTTCTATCAAAATTATGAAGAATAATAGAATGGTGGCTGTCTAACAAGGGGCTAGCTGAAATTAGCTTTAAATTTGTAGGCTTTTGACAAAATTTCATGTTTACCCTTGATGAGTTAGGTTAGGAGTGTTTTGGTGTAGTGGGCTTTCAGGAAATTGAGCCTTTTATTTAATTTATGGGCTGATTAAATGTTATAAAAAATAAAATATTTTTCTTATTATTTTCATTGAAATTGCCCCCAAATAATTATTTAAAAATATTTTAAAAATGTTCATAAAATTTTTTTTTATGCTTAAAAATCACTTTGTGCATAAAAATTCAATTTATGTGAAATAAATTATTTTATGCTTATACATTTCATATAAATCACTTCACAATAATACTTCATATTATGCATATTAGAGCTAATCTAACATGCCACATACTCATTAATCACATAACACATGAATTATTATAAAAGCACACTCTTAGCCATAATAGCTCTAAATTCAAGTAATTGTCATGGAAACTCCGAGGGTGGGTGTTGGTTGTTACATTCTCCCTCCCCCCCCCCCTAAAAGAAATTAATTTTTGAATTTAGGTACTTACTTATATGATCTCAAAAAGCTAAGGATGCTTCTACCGTATCTCCTCCTCGACTTCCGAAGTACAGTTGTCTATCCTATGATTTCACCACTTAAACTTGATCACAGGTATCTCCTTGTTCCTTAATCCTTTTACTTGTCAATCCATTATAGCTATTGATAGCTCCTCATAGGCCAGTTACTCATTTTTTATAATGTCTAGCAGTGAAAGGACATGGGATGGATCCGAAAAAACATTGAAATATGAAACACCGAGTGCACATGCATCATGCTTGGGGGTAAGGCAAATCTATATGACACTTCCCCAACCTTATCCAAGATTTTAAAAGGACCAATGAAGTGAGGTGATGGCTTTCCTCTCTTGCCAAATCTCATGACACCTTTCATTAGGGAGACCTTCAAGAAGACATGACTCCCATGGCAAAATGAACATCCTTTCTCTTGGGGCCAATATAGCTCTTTTGTCAACTGAAGGCTGTCTTTAGCCAATCTTGAATCAAAGTTACCTTTTCAATAGTCTCCTTAAGTAATTTTGGCATGTCCACATACTTTCTCTAGGCTTAACCCAACAAACTGGAGAATGACATTTCTTGCCATATAATGCTTCGTATAGTGCCATGTCGATAGATGAATGATGCCTGTTGTTGTAGGCAAACTCAATCAGGGGTAGGTACTTATCCCAGCTACCACCAAAGTCCAAAACACACATCCTTAGCATGTCCTCAAGTGTCTAAATTATCCTTTCAGGCTATCCATCCATTTGAGGGTGAAATGTAGTACTAAAATCCAATTGCATTCATAATGCTTCTTGTAGTTTTTGCCAAAACCTTAAAGTGAATTAAGTGCCTTGATATGAGATGATAGAAATCAATACTCCGTGCAATTTCATGATATCATCTATGTACAATTGCGCATATTGGGCTGTATCTTGACTTGCAGAAAAGGGGCAGACTTTGTCAGTTGGTCCACTATGACTCATATATAGTCATAAACCTTGAAGGTTCTAGGTAACCCAACTACGAAGTCCATAGTGATATGCTCCCACTTCCATAAAAGTAGTTAAATCTCTTAAAGCAGTCTAGATGGTCGTTAGTGTTCATACTTGACTTATTGGCATGTTAGGTAGGATGCCACAAACTTAGCCATATCTTTCTTTAGTCCAGGCCACCAATAATTTGCTCTCACATCATGATACATCTTAGTAGTTTCAGGATAAGCATAGTAAGGTGTCTAATGTGCCTCCTTTAATATCCTTTCCCTCAATCCCTCTATATCAGGCACACATACTCCTTTTCCACACTTTAGAATTCTAATGACTACTTCAAATTTAGGGTTCTTTCCTTTCTTAATTTCATCCTTTAACTTAACCAAGTATGGATCCTTATCTTTTGAAGCCTTAATCCCCTTCACTAGCTTTGACTTCACTTGAAAATGAGCCATTAAAGCTCATGATTCTCGAATCTCTAGCCTTAAACCCTGACAAAAACAATCTCTTTAAATCCTTCACGATCAACCTCTCTCGTACGGTCATATAGGCTAGGCTTCCCATTAATTTTTGACTCAAGTCGTCTGCCACTATGTTCGCCTTTATGAGATGGTAGAGAATCTAGCAGTCATAGTCCTTTAATAGTTTGACCCACCTCCTCTGCCTTAGGTTAAGGTCTCTTTAGCTTAGGATGTGCTGAAGACTCTTATGATCTATGTAAATGTCACACTTCATTCCATACATATAATGTCTCTAGATCTTTAGAGCGAACACTACTACGACCAATTCCAAGTTATGAGTAGGGTAGTTTACTTCATGCTTCTTGAGTTGTCACGATGCTTAGGCGATGACTTTACCATTTTGCATTAGGACACATCCAAGTCCCATTCTCGAGGCATTGTAGTAGACTGTGAACCCTTATTCACTTTCAAGTAAGGCCAAAATCGAAGCTGATATTAGGCACTTCTTAAGCTTTTGAAAATTCTCCTCATAAGACTCTTCCCAATTAAACTTAAATTATTTTCTGGTCAACTTGGTCAATGGGGCTACTATCTTAGAAAAGTCAAGTACAAATCTTGAAAACAACTAGACATACCTAAGAAACTCCAAACTTCATAAGCCATTGTGGGTTGTGGCCAGTTTGCAACTGCTTCAACTTTCTTAAGGTCAACTTGAATTCCTTCTTTAGTTACTATATGCCCAAGAAAGTTAATAGACTCTATCCAAAACTCACACTTAGATAGCTTTACATAGAGTTAATGATCTTACAATGTCTGGAACATGATCCTTAAATGCTCTTCACGTTCTTCTTTACTCTTAGAGTAAATTAGGATGTTGCCAATGAAAATGATTATGAACTTATCGAGGAAAGGCCTGAATACTTGATTTATTAAGTCCATAAAGGTAGTAGGAGAATTCATTGGCAGAATCGTGAACTTGTAATAATTATACCTTGTATAAAAGGCAGTCTTGTAGATGTCTTCTCCACAGATCTTTAGTTAATGATAGCTAAACCTCAAGTCGATCATGGAGAAGTAGCCAGCTCGTTACAGTTGATCAAAAAGATAATCTATCCTTGGCAAAGAATACTTATTCCTCACAGTAACTTTATTGAGTTGGCGATAATTAATGCACATCTAGAATAAGCCATCCTTCTTTTTTAAGAACAACACTGGTGCACCCTATAGCAAACTACTCAAGTGGATGAAACCCTTATTGAGTAGGTCATGTAGTTGCGTCTTTAATTTTTTCAACTCCATCGATACCATACAGTGTGGCAGTATCAATATGAGCTATATGCCCAATAGCAGCTCGATGTTGAACTCAATCTCATAATTCGGTGGTATTCTAGGTAGATCCCCAATAAAAATGTCCATGAATTCATCCACCACTACCATGCTTTTGCCTCGAATAGCATCCTCTTTGTTTGAATCAACAACGTGAGGTAAGTATGCTTGGCACCCTTCTTTAATATCCTCCTTCCTCCCAAGGTTGATATCAAATTCAGAGGTTTCTCATTCCTATCTCCTTAGTACTTAAACTCCTCCCCATCCTTAGTTCGAAATTCCACTAACTTTTCTCTACAATCGATATAAGTTCTATGTTCATAAAGCCAATCTATTCCTAAGATCACATCAAATTCTAGTACATCCAGTTCCAACAATTCTATGAGAATTTTTTGTCCATTAATGTCAACCTCACAATCCTTAAATACATATTTCACTTCCATCACTTCTCCTAAAGGGGTTGTCACTATTAAAAGTTCAATCATTAATTCCTTATTTCTACTAAGACTCTTAGCAAAACTTGGTGATACAAAATAATGCGTAGCACTAAAATCAATCAAACATCTTGCACAAGAATTTTGGATGGGAATGATACATGTATTCAATTTGAAGACTCGACCCATGCCCTTATTCTCTGTTACCGATGCATTCCCAACTGCTGGCCCCTTGTCTTTGGCTCTTTGCCCTTGAGGTTAAAATGATTTAGGTTGTGGAGGTGCTGAGGTCGCATTTCCCGGATTCCTAGTTTGAAGGCAGTCCTTAATGAAATGACCTATTTGCCCACACTTTAGGCATACAGTAGAAATTCTTTGGCACACTCTAGGATACTTCTTTCCACACTTGCCACAAATGGGAAGATCTTACTTAGCTTGACCATTTTGTGGTCCAAGTGTTGAAGATGCTGAAAATTCCTGCCTTGGGCCTCCTCCTTCTTTATGTTGGTCTCTATGACCTTTATTCTTATGCTTTCCTTTCTACTCCCATTCAGCTCATTTGGCTCTTTCAGCCTTATAACTCTTCTCTACTATCTTGGCCTTGTCTATTAGTTTGGCCAAGGCTGATAACTCAGTTGCTGCCAATGAGTTGAATAGGGGTGTAACTAATCCCCTCAACAATCGGTTGATATGGCTTGCTTATATAGGAACAATATTAGCAGCGAACCTGCTAAGTTAGTTAAACTCTTTAGTATAATTTGACACTGACATTCCCAATTTTACTTTAGCCACTTAAATTATAGTGCCCTATCTTGCCTTTCACCTTTAGGCAAGAACTGATCCATCATTTCTTATTTAAACTTTGCCCAAGTAGGTGGGTCTACTCCATAATGTCGCTCCTTAATATTTCTCTCATGCCAATGCCAAGCCTCCTTCTTAAGTTAGAGTCCTACCAATTTAATCACTTAGGCATCCAAGTAAGATAATCAATGGACTAGCTTATCCACCTCATCCAAGAACTCATGAGGGTCATCAGCCTCCTCACCATAAAGGTAGATGGCTATAGCTTTTTGAATTTTGAGACAATCATCCCTTCGTCAAGTAGTCGCTTTCTTTCCCTCCGTGCAGGTGCCACTACTATAGGAGGTGGAACTCCATTTCTGTAACATCTAGGAAGTTTGAGACTCATTTTGTTTGCAAATGACATTAAAAGATTAAACTTGTGAATGACAGGATGGTATGTGGATTATAATGAAATGGGTAGTAGTTTTAAGACATAATGTGTGATGTTTGCCTAGCATGAAATTTTAGTGTGCTCTAATGATTAAAGTAGAATCTATATGACAATTAAAATAGTAGGTATAGAAGTTAAATAATGCAATTTGAGAAGTTACAATGAAAGGTATGGGAAAGAATTGTATAGGAAAACTTCTAAGCTTGTTTTGGGTTTATGGGCTTGTTAGTGGGCCTTGAAGAAGAAGGAGCCCAAAATTTTAATGGAAGGCTAGCCATAAGGGATGAAAGCATCATTTTAGCTAAGCTAAGAAGTTAAATAATGGGTCCAAGGTAGTAGACAAAGGATATGTAGAGTTGAGATTTTAGGTGATAATTTTTAGTCACCAAAGTTGGCCAAGTCAGAGGCTTCATCAACCAAAATTCTTAATGCTTCTTATACAAGAGTCAAGTGTCTATTGGCACACCTATCACCTTAGGATAACTCTCACCCTTTTGTAGAGAGAATCCTAGCCCTCCATATTGACACCATCTTAACCATCCATTATGAGTAAAACCTAACCATTAGAATTGTTTTGACAAAAACTCACCATCTAATTCATTAAATATATAAGCAAGAATTATGTTGAGAAATTCATTTTTCTCACTTTCTCTACACCCAAATTCTCTACAAAAGAAGAATTCGCTCCATTTCTAGCTACTTCAAGAGTCCTAGCAAGATACACTAATCAAGGTGAGGAATTACATTTATCCTTTCTTTTATTTTTTTTTTTAAAGTGGACTTTAGGATAAGATTGAGTGGAAAATAGCTTGTGCATCACCTAGGGAAGTTCAGCCAACATGAATTAATTATGCCTAGAATATGTTTTTGAATAATCATAGATGATGGAAATTGATTTAAAAAAGGGTGAATAAGCTTTGGGAACATGATTGAAGCTTTAGAAAGCTTTAAAGCATAAATATGGTTAAAGGAAGAATTTGGTGTTGTAAGACTATGTGGTGGTGATTAGGTGACTATATGTTTTATATACTATGTAAATTTCAAATTCTTACAATTAAATTAGGGAATAGTTGAAAATTTTAGAATTTTCCCAAAGATGAGCTTAGATGGAACAAGTTAGGGTTATGGAATGATTTGGGAATTCAAGGTTTAGGCTTACAAGCATGTGATTGAGGAAAATCTAGCACAAAATAGAAATGACTATAGTACAATTGATATATTTCTATTATTAGTTGCTAATTGTTGTGCATTTGAAAAATGATGGGTGTAGAAATACAAGGCAAGGGCAAGGAGGTTGCTAGAGGTCGTGAGGAACTTTAATTGACCAAGTGTAATATGCATTGGGAGCAAAGGAGTAAAAGTGAGTACTTTATAATACAATGTAATTGTGCCATGTTATTTGCTATTATTAGTTGAAATGCTATTCTTGATAAATAACCAAAAAGAAAAGCATTGTATATGTGTTGCCTAGCGAATGTAACCCTTGAATTTTAAATTTATCCTATTGGATATTTTGGGCATGAAAAACCTTATGCATTGATATTATATTGTACCACATGATTGTATATCGATTACTTGTTATCAACTACTTGATACCAACTTGAATGTGCCCTACATGGATACCCAAGACTAAGCAGAAACCCTTTTTGGTATAGGGAAAGATACCAAATCTTGTGCACTTGGTAAAGCCTGCGGGTAGGGCGAGAGTACCCAACCTCTATTAAGGGGGAACGCCTAACCATAAAACTTGATCAGTCTTACATAATGTGATATTTGTGAATGAGTAAAGCTTATGCCACCACTTTACAACTTATATGTATGGGAAGCTTTCCGCTCCCAAGACATCTCTATTTTTGCTAAAGTTAACCCCAAAGTTCAATATGGCCAATTTTGGATAATATCACTCTATTATTATCCTGTAAACCTCATGATGACCATTTATATCACTTGCTTCTACATTATATTAATTGGTACTCACTGAGCTTGTCTCACTTTGTAGTTATTTTTAATTTTTCCAGGTTAAGGTGTTTCTTTAGCAAGGTAAACCAAGCGATGCTTCTTAACTGGAATGTGCTAAGATTTTGTGGAGATGAATTTGTGTCAATTTGAAGGCTTACAAGTTAGAGCTCTATGGTGACTAGAGGCATAATGTGTATGAGTATCTTATGTAAAATCAAGTATAAATACTTGGTAACATGTATTAAGTATATGTATAATTATGAAATTAGGCATGAGTGTATGAATGATGTTTATGAATATCCAAAAATGTTATTCTATTTTCCAGCATGGTATAGGATATATGTATATTGCATATAATAAGGTAGTTAAAATAGTCATTGAGAATTGGAAATGATTCATTAGTTTTGGTCTTGGATGTGATGGCTTTAGTGTTCTAATAGTCTAGGTGACTTTGTGTCTCCCTAAACTTTAGGATAGTTATAGCCTAGATTTAGGGTCATGATAATTTCCTTCTTGTGTTGGCAACACATCCCAACATTAGGCTTGCAGCTCATCCAATTCCTTGTGCAAGTCTCTCATTTCGTCATGATAAGGTTTAGGTCAGGTCTAGTTTTAGGGAAGGTTAGGTCTAGCAATTGGGTTGTTTAATTATGGCCTTTTGGTTTTAGCTTTAGGGGAGATTTGTTTAGAATGAGTGCATTATCTTAGAAGGCTGAGTCAGATTCAGCTAGGTTCATTTGGAAGCTTAGTCTGGTTTGGCTTCATGAGATATTAGATTAGATGCTTGGTCAAGTTATGGCCTTCTAGTGAGTTCATTCGGAAGGCTTGGTCAGAGAGATTAGGTTAGGATACTAGACTTAAGAGGCTAATCTTGGCTTAGAGGAAAAGGTCATGCTAGGCAATTGTCACATCCCAACCTTATGAGATACGACGGTCCTAGAACATGATGAGACATAAGGTCACCCATGCCCGTAGAACCTATTAACATATAACAATCATGCCTAGGATCTTACCAAACCTCTTTCATTAACTCATTTAAAAACGTTTAGATAAATACCATAATTTGCGAAAGACTTAAATAAATCGTTACTAAAAATTTCCATAAGGAAAGTAATATAAATCTCTAAAATTATCAATTAACATTCCTGGAGCATCTAAAGACAAGACTTCATAACATAGTATTATTGATAACTCAGATAAGGAATTCCCTAAGCGAAGTAGGATGCTTGAGCCATCACCTTGCCTCCTCACATTTGCTCACCTGGAACCACACAAGGAAAAGGGGTGAGATAGATGATCTCAATGAGTAAACAAAAAGGCTCATACATTATCACATATTCCTTTGAAAGGAAACACAAAGCTTATACACATAGTTCATGGTTTATAACTCATGACTCAGGTTGCAATTTATGCAAGGTTCAATTTAGCAAGTTTGCAGAAATCACACTTATAACACTTATAGAGTGGAGACACTACTCAATCCACTCTAAACACATCGAGGAGAGGTGGCCCTTGCCAAATTCCAACTCCCATCACTTATAAAGTGTGAAACTGATCAGGCTCCATGGTTAGAACTGCCCCTTCTAACTGAGGTGGATACATTACCCCTATCCATCGGGTTAAGACCATGTGCACAGGTTCCGATGATTACCTGCATCGGCACGAGGATTCTGCATAAAGGGTAAAGGTACCATAGCTAGAGCTATTGGTAAACACAATTAACAATATCACATATGGCAATAATAACATGTATTTCAATAACAATAGTAGTTTGCTTACAACAATAATACAATAAAAGTGTAGTTCCAGAAAGAATACAAGTTAGGGTGTCATTCATAAAAAGTTCTCATTGGGTAATAAATTAGTTTTGGACAAAATGTCCCTTGGCAATCCAAGCTTGACAAAGAAATCATATAATAAAATAAAAATGGAAAGAACTTGGGTTTCAAAGATCACAAAGGTTCACATCACATATCACATAACACAACATGATGTTGTTCACTTTTGTAACAAGAACATTTTGTTTACTCACACTTGTAGAACGAATTCAACGTTTACTCATACTTGTATCAAAAGCATTGGGTTTACTCACCTTGGGGTTCCTTTGCTCCTAGTACTTGTAGTCCTCTTTGCACTTCTAAGGCTCCTCAAACTCTAACATAATATTTTATTTAATACTTAGTATTTATTTACTCATGATGTTCCTATCCCATAACTACCCATACACATATAGCATACACATTAGAGTTCACTCATAGGTGTACTCATCACTTTCACATATCATGTTGACTTAAGAGTCTTGCATACTTAGGCCTTATAGGCTCACATGAAAACACATTGCAATCATATCATTACCTTTTTAAGGTCATCACATTATCATTACCTCCATATCAATTCACTTATCAATTATCTTAGTTCACTTTACACTTCCATACATGTCAACTTAACAATTAATCCTTTAAACATCATACTTAGCTCTTATGATCCCTTTTTACTTCATTAACTCATAACCATATATTCATCATCAAGTCATCATGACATCTAGTTCCAAATTCCTCAATCACATTTGCATTCTAACCACAATATGACATCAAGATACCTTAAGTATACCTTAAGTATACCAAAACACATTTAAGCTTATCTTGGATCATACCTTCAACTATCATGCAATTTTCATCATCTACTATACATACATACATGTCAACAATCACCAAGACACATCACATTAAATTTATAAGCATTTGGACACAATTGTTCATGTAGGCTGAATGCATCTTTAAGGTGAAAACCAAATTCTTCTTCTTTTCGTGTTTTTCCATCTATTTTAGAAACAAGCAAAAACATGGTTTAAACCAAGATTTTTCATGTAAACATAACAAAAATCATTTTAGAACTCAAATCCATAAGAATTGGCCACTATTGGTGCCATTGATATATGAAAATCAATCTTTTGCATTATAGTGCACAAAACATGAGTTTTCTCGTTTTCGGTATTTTTTGGTCATCTTAGAAATATGCAAACAGGTTGTTTAAACCATTATTTTTCAATCAATCATTGAAAAATATTAGTTTATAACACATTATCTCACAAATTGGCAGCCATAGGTAAGGTTTATACAAAAAAAATTCCAAGTTCAAAGGCTTAGGTGAAAAATCATGAGTTTCCGCGCTTTCCGCGCATTTCATTTATTTTAGTGATAAACAGACACATGATTCAGATCATTATTTTTCATCTAAACAAAACAAATATCACATTAGAACATCCATTCACACAAATTGACAGCCATGTATTCATGAAAGAATAGAATTTTCCAATTTCCAAATCCTAACACGAAAATCTTGAATTCCTTTGTTTTTCGAAACTTTTCGGTCATCACAGAAATATACAGAAATATTATTTCATGCAATATTTTTCATCAAAACAAATCAAAAATCAGTTTATAATGCAAATAAACACAAATCACCCCCCCTTATGATGTCTATGCAATAAAATTGTGATTTTAAGTTATAGAATTCACCTTTGGAGAAATTTTGAGGAAAGAATTGTGTTTTCGGTAGAAAATAAATTTTCTCTTCCAAAAATTTACTCAAACAGAATTGAATCTGTAGAAGTCAGTAATCAAACAATTCAAAATAATTTTCCCATAATTTATTTCATAGAAAACAGTTTAGAAATCGAAAGAGATTAAAAACTTACGATTACGGTCACGAAATCGCAAAACGGTAAAGTATTTTCGATATTTCGGTAGGGAGAATTATTTTGAGAGGTTTTTCTGCCATAATACAGAAAGAATGAGGGAGTGGCTACTGGAAAACCCTTGCTGGCCGAAAATTTGAATATATATAAGGGTTGGAGTGGAATTTCTACTATTACCCTTAATGAAATAAGTTAGGAGCATTTTTGTGTAGTGGGCTTTTGGGTATTGGGCCTTTTTCTTTAAAAATTTTTCCTAAAGTGTTTAGAAATAAAAATAATATTTTTATTTTTTAATTCTGGAATATTTCCTCAAAAAATTTATTTAAAAATATTTTAAAAATACCCATAAAATTATTTTATGCTTAAAAATTGTTTTATGCAAGAAAATTCATTTTATTTAAAATAAATTCTTTTATGCAAATGCACTTCATGTAAGTCATTTATTTCACAATAGCAACACATATTATGCATATTAAAATTAATTTAATATGCCACATACCCATCAATCACTTAGATCATAAACATTCACACAAGCACACACTTAACCTTATAGATTCTAATTCAAGCAATTTATCACGAAAATTCCTAGGGTGGGTGTGGGTTGTTACAACAATCAATTTTGAAGGCTCAATTAGATTTTGCCTTAGAGGAGATCATGGGTTTCATAAATGAAGGCTTTTTGGGAGTGGGCTTCATGGTAAAGGATTTTTAGGAGTGAGCTTTATGGTGATGGCTTCTTGGTTTGGATTTTATGGTGAAGGCTTCTTGGTTTAGGCTTCAAGGTGAAGGCTTATAATGTTGAGGATAGTTTTCTATGAGGGTGCTTTGGATGGCTGGCTTTGGCTCAAGTATGGTGCTCCAGGTTTTGGTCACAAGGATACCATAGGCTCATGGATTAGGGTTTGCCCTTTGGCATGGTTACATCAGAATAGTTTGCAGGCTTTAAAAGGCTTTGAATCTCAGGGATTATATTCTTTTGCCAATTTAATCTTTCAAAGATCATGAGATATTTCCCAAAAAGGCATGAGATGGGGCTTGATTGGTTCAAGTCCTTCTTAATCAACTTGAGGATGATAGGATTTAGGAGATATGCCTCGAGTTATGGTTTTGACAAGGAAACTGAATTTGAAGATGATGAGTCTTGAGAGACTTGGGATTTTTGGTTTTGCCCATGATGAGATTTTGCCAAAAAAAGGGTGGTATGTGACTTGAGCTTAAAATGGTGATATGATTTGCAAATGAGGCTTGGGATAAAAAAGTTTGAGAATGGTTTGAAGGTAGGCTGAAACTTCTGAAAAGAATCATAGAGGTTGTATGGTTTTGCTTTTTGTAGCATAAATCATGGAAAAGAGCGAGTCAAGCTTTTCTGGTTATTTGAGGTTGAAGAGACTCTTGGAGTGACACTTAATTAATTTGACTTGATGACACACTGATTGCACTGGTTAAAACAAAGAGCCCTTAAGAATGACTAAAGGGCTAGTGGAGGAAGACAACTTAGGGATCATGGTCCCGAATGAGAGATAAGGATGTGATGGACTAGAGATATGTATTAACTCTTTAAACTAAGTGATGGGATGGACTGATAATAAATGATGACGTTCTAGGAAGACATAGCCCCATTGTAAGATAAGGGTATAGAAGATAGCATAAAGAATGAGCCTTTGATGAGGAAGGATTACTTTAGAGACATGAGACTAGACAAATTGATAATTTAACAACTTTCGACATGAAGGAAGGTGACTTGGATGAGCTTTCTCTCTTTCTCTCTCTCTTTCTCTCTCCTTTTTTTTAGCTCTATCTTTTGTCTAAGCTGCCCTTTTATATTTTAAACTTGGTGAGCTTGGATTAATGAAATTTGGGAGAAAGCATTCCACCATGATTTGCTATTTTTTCTTCATGTTGAAAGGCTCTGATCTTTGATTTATGGGTTTGACGGAGGTCTTCTTTGAACTTGTCGCCTCTTATTGAGGTTTATCATTTGATTACCCAATTATGCAATAAGTAATTACATTTATTTGCTCCTTATGCTTCAACTATTTGATGAGAGGTCCTTTTTTTATTAGGAGCTTGTGAAGCATTTATTGATTCAAGAGAATGAGGACACCTCACATTTTGATCTATGCTAATTGTGGTGGATTTAATCTTTACCCCTTTTTTCTTCATTTTCTTTTCTTTTCTTTTTTTCTTTTTTTTTTTTAGGCTCATCCGTGTTAGACTCAATCAATGAAGATAAGTGTAACAACCCACACCCACCCTAGGAAATTTTCGTGATAAATTGCTTGAATTAGAATCTATAAGGTTAAGTGTGTGCTTGTGTGAATGTTTGTGATCTAAGTGATTGATGAGTATGTGGCATATTAAATTAATTTTAATATGCCTAATATGCATTGCTATTGTGACATAAATGATTTACATGAAGTGCATTTGCATAAAAGAATTTATTTTAAAATAAAACGAATTTTCATGCATAAAACAATTTTTAAGCATAAAATAATTTTATGGGTATTTTTAAAATATTTTTAAATAAATATTTTTGAGGGAAATATTCCAGAATTAAAAATAAAAATATTATTTTTATTTCTAAACACTTCAGCCGAAATTTTTAAAGAAAAAGGCCCAATACCCAAAAGCCAACTACACAAAAATGCTCCTAACTTATTTCATTAAGGGTAATAGTGAAAATTCTACTCCAACCCTAATATATATTCAAATTTTTGGCCAGCAAGGGTTTTCCAGCAGCCACTCCCTCATTCTTTCTGTATTCTGGCAGAAAAACCTCTCAAAATAATTCTCTCTACCGAAATATCGAAAACACCTTACCGTTTCGCGATTTCGTAACCGTAATCGTAAGTTTTTAATCTCTTTCGATTTCTAAACTGTTTTCTATGAAATAAATTATAGGAAAATTATTTTGAACTATTTGATTACTGATTTCTATAGATTCAATTCTGTTTGAGTGAACTTTTGAGAGAGAAAATTTATTTTATACCGAAAACACGATTCTTTCCGCAAGATTTCTCGAAATGTGAATTCTATAACTTAAAATCACAATTTTATTGCATAGACATCATAAGGGGGGGAGATTTGTGTTTATTTGCATTCTAAACTGATTTTTGATTTGTTTTAATGAAAAATATTGCATGAAATAATATTTTTGTATATTTTTATGATGACCGAAAAGTTTCAAAAAACAAAGGAATTCAAGATTTTCGTGTTAGGATTTGGAAATTGGAAAATTCTATTCTTTCATGAATACATGGCTGCCAATTTGTGTGAATTGATGTTCCAATGTGATATTTGTTTTGTTTAGATGAAAAATAATGACTTGAATCACGTGTCTGTTTATCACAGAAATAAACGAAATGCGCAGAAAGCGCGGAAACTCATGATTTTTCACCTAAGCCTTTGAACTTGGAATTTTTTTGTATAAACCTTACCTATGGCTGCCAATTTGTGTGATAATGTGTTCTAAACTAATATTTTCAATGATTGAATGAAAAATAATGGATTAAATAACCTGTTTGCATATTTCTGAAATGACTGGAAAATACCGAAAACAAGAAAACTCATATTTTGTGCACTATAATGCAAAAGATTAAATTTTTATATATCAATGGCACCAATAGTGGCCGATTCTTATGGATTTGAGTTCTAAAATGATTTTTGTTATGTTTACATGAAAAATCTTGGTTTAAATCATGTTTTTACATATTTCTAAAATAGACGGAAAACACGAAAAGAAGAAGAATTTGGTTTTCACCTTAAAGATGCATTCGGCCTACATGGACCATTGTGTCCAAATGTTTATAAATTTAATGTGATGTGTTTTGATGATTGTTGACATGTATGTATGTATAGTAGATGATGAAAATTGCATGCTGATTGAAGGTATGAGCCTAGATAAGCTTAAATGTGTTTTAGTATACTTAAGGTATCTTGATATCATATTGTGGTTAGAAAGCAAATGTGATTGAGGAATTTGGAACTAGATGTCATGATGACTTGATGATAAGTATATGGTTATGAGTTAATGAAGTGAAAGAGATCATAAGAGTTAAGCATGATGATTGAAGGATTAATTATCAAGTTGACATGTACGGAAGTGTAAAGTGAACTAAGATAATTGATAAGTGAATTGATATTGACGTAATGATAATGTGATGACCTTAAAAAGGTATTGATATGATTGCTATGTGTTTTCATGTGAGACTACGAGGCCTAAGTATGCAAGACTCTTAAGTCAACGTGATATGTGCAAGTGATGAGTACACCTATGAGTGAACTCTAATGTGTATGCTATATGTGTATGGGTAGTTATGGGATAGGAACATCATGAGTAAATAAATACTAAGTATTAAATAAAATATTATGTTAGAGTCTGAGGAGCCTTAGAAGTGCAAAGAGGACTATGAGTACTAGGAGCAAAAGAACCCCAAGGTGAGTAAACGCAATGCTTTTGTTATAAGTATGAGTAAACACTATATTCATACTACAAGCGTGAGTAAACATTGTATTCATGTTATAAGTGTAAATAACATTTTGTTGTGTTACAAGAATGTGATATCGATATGTGAACCTTTGTGATCTTTGAAACCCAAGTTCTTTCTATTTTAAATTTTATGATTTCTTTGTTAAGCTTGGGTTGCCAAAGGACATTTGGTCCAAAACTATTTTGCTTATCCGATGAGAACATTTTTTTGTGATAAACACCCTAACTTGTGTTCTTTCTGGAACTACACTTTTATTGTATTATTGTTGTAAGCCAAACTACTATTGTTATTGAAATACATGTTATTGTTGCCATATGTGATATTGTTAATTGTGTTTACCAATAGCTTTAGCTATGGTACCTTTACCCTTTATGTAGAATCCTTGAGCCGATGCGGGTAATCATCGGAACCTATGCACATGGTCTTAACTCGATGGATAAGGGTAGTGTATCCACCTCAGCTTGAAGGGGCGGTTCTAGCCGTGGAGCCTGATCAGCTTAACGCTTTATAAGTGATGGGAGTTGGAATTTGGCAAAGGCCACCTCTCCTCGATGTGTTTAGAGTGGATTGAGTAGTGTCTCCACTTTATAAGTGTTATAAGTGTGATTTCTGCAAAACTTGCTAAATTGAACCTTGCTTAAATTGTAACCTGATTCATGAGTTATAAACCATGAACTATGTGTATAAGCTATGTGTTTCCTTTCAAAGGAATATCTGATAATGTATGAGCCCTTTTTGTTTACTCATTGAGATCATCTATCTCACCCCTTTTCCTTGTGTGGTTCCAGGTGAGCAAATGTGAGAAGGCAAGGTGATGGCTCAAGCATCCTACTTCGCTTAAGGAATTCCTTGTCCGAGTTATCAATAATACTATGTTATGAAGTCTTGTCTTTACATGCTCCGGGGATGTTAATTGATACTTATAGAGATTTATATTATTTTCCTTATGGAATTTATATGTAATGATTTACTTTAAGTCTTCCGCAAATTATGGTATTTATCTAAATGTTTTAAATGAGTTAATGAAAGAGGTTCGGTAAGATCCTAGGCATGATTGATATATGTTAATGGGTTCTACGGGCATGGGTGACCTTATGTCTCCCTATGTTTTAGGACCGTCGTATCTCATAAGGTTGGGATGTGACAATAAGAAAGTTAATGCATAAATAATGAAAAAAAAACATAGATTCATTACTATAAAGGAAAAAAAAAAGGGACTGATATGGTTGACAAAATAAAATAAAATGACAAACTCAGACTCAGACTTTTAGGCTTAGACTCAGACTCAGACTCAGACATGGAATTCAACCTCAGATAGGTCAAATTAGCTAGGCTTGAACTCCTTCATGTTTATACTACTCAGGGTTGAATTAAGGTCTTGGGTCTTGCTTTAGGGGGATGATGTATTCACTATCGATCAGATCCTGGATTCTATGTTTCAAAGCTTTATATGCATTGATTTGGTGCCCCGCTCCTTGATGATGTTCACAATACTCATTGGGGTGGTAGCTTTTTGGTAAGGGATTAGGAGGGATTCTTAGTTCTAGGGATTTTACCATTCTTGCCTTTAAAGCCTTCTTATAAACTGCTGCTAATGGAACTCCCAAATCTGTGAAAGCCCTTCATTGAGATTTCAACCTACTAGTCATGCCAGCTACCTCTATACTCTCTCGCTTGATATCAATAAGGGGAGTATAGGTGTCCATATCCTTCCATTCAGTAGAGGCAAGGGGAGTAGAGGTATTGCTCTTCTTGCACCCGTTTTCCATTATGAGGGTTTGCTCTAGTGCATCAATGTTGAGGTTTAAAGGTCTTTTAATAGCATAAGAGGTGGGGTTTTCCTTGCTTTGAAAAGGATTCAAAGAAGAGGCAAGGTTAGTATCTAAGACTGATGGCATGGTTGAGGCTAGAATGGCATTAGTGTTTGAGATTGACGATGTAAAATTATGATTCATGTTAATGGTAGGTGCAGTATTGATGTGCTTAGCTTGGTTCAACATTCCTCTCACTTCATCGATGATAAGTTGGTGTTGGAAACTCAAAGCATTAGTGAAAGCAGAAATAAGATGGATTAGGGCATTATTAAAACTAGATTGTTGGGTATCTAAAGACTGATCAAAATTGAAATTGGCTCGTTGAGCATCTAGGGCGGAGATGAGAATAGCTTGAAGGTTCTCTTCTTGCCTCTTGAGTAGGTTTGTTAGAGCTTCCATGTCAATCAAGCTTGCCATTGATACCTTTAAAACAAAGTTAAAGAATAAGGTAAGTGCTTAGAAAAGAAGCAATGAGATAGGTATGCACACTTTTAGGAAAAAGTCTCCCATTGATGTTGTAAGTTGACTGCATTTGGGCTTTTGATGATTTTCTAATGTTGCATAGGTCAAGGACTCAGGCTTAAGGTATCAAGTTGAACCATCTTAGGCTTAAGGTATCAAGTTAAACCAAAGGTATTGGACTTAAAATAGTGTATTGGGCTAAAGGTATTGCCTTTAAGGTATTATGCTGGGACCAAAGGTACTAGGCTTAACGTAGTGTGTTGGGCCAAAGGTATTAGGTTTAGGGTATTGTGTTGGCCCAAGGGTATTGGGCTTAAGGTAGCGTGTTGGGCCAACGGTAGGTTATTGAGCCAAAGGTATTAAGCTTAAGGCAGGCTTATAGGCATTTGTCAATTTAGGGGGAATAGATTGGTTTTGAAGGTAATGGGCCAAAGATGTTGGGCTTATAGATGATGGTGTCTTATGGCTAGGTTGGCAAGGTATGAGTTAAAAGGAGGGTAGAGGTGTGCGATGTTAGCTAGGTAGGTATTTAGCTAGGGGAGCTTGATCAGATTTTATCTTTGGGTGGCTAGGTCAAATTTTAGCTTTAAGTGGCTAAGTCATATTTTAGCTTTTGAGTAGCTAGGTCGAATTTTAGCTTTTGAGTAGCTAGGTCAGATTTTTAGCTTTGAGTAGCTAAGTCAGATTTTAGTTTTTAAGGAACCAAAGTTTAGTTAGGAAGGCTAGGTTAGAGTTTAGCCTCAAGTAATTGGATTTGCAATTTATGGATGGTTTAGTATAGGTTTAAGGATAGAGGGACCATGGGTTTTGTGACTGGGTTATGGATGTACCATGGGCATGGTGATAGTTAGACAAGGGTGGACTAGACCATAGGCTTAGATAGAAGCATGGGTTTGGATAGTAATGTTGAAGGTGAAACCAAGTTAACATTTAGTTTGGGTAATGATTAAGGATAAGAGTGAAGCTAGGCCAATGTTTATCTTTGGTAAGGACTATGAAAGATGAAAGTTAGGTTAGTATTTAACTTGGGTAAGAGTTATGAAAGATGAAAGCTAGGTTAATGTTTAGCTTGGGTGAAGGGTGAAAGGTAGGTTAGTGTTTAGTTTAGGTAAGAATTGTGAAGGATGAAAGTTAAGCCAGTGTTTAGCTTGGGTAAGAATTGTGAAAGATGAAAGCTAGATCAGTGTTTAGCTTGGATAAGAATTATGAAGGTTGAAGCTAGAATAGAGATAGGTCAATGTTTAACTTAGACAAGGATTGTGGATTTGGATAAGGGTACCATTTATGGGTTTATTTTTACCATGAGTTTAACATGGATTTCGGTAGGATCGGACTATGGGTTTAGATGAACCATGAGTTTTGGGTTTTGACCATGAGTTTAGGTGGACCATGGATTTTGGGTTTTGACCATAGGTTTAGGTGGACTATAGGTTTTAGGTTTTGATCGTAGGTTTTAGGTGTGAAGGTGTTTGGATAGGTTTTAGACTCTTTACAAGGTTCAATCTATACATGCATGTATGAATGAATTATTGAAAAAGGTTTCATGAAATACCAAGTTTAGTATTATGGTTCATACAATCCTAAAGGAAGGTTTTATGAGTCATTACATGAAAGGGCAAGGGTGGTTTAAAAGGAACCCATCACACTAGAGATGCGATATTCCTAACCACATGTGAGCTATGGAGCCTCATATGGGTCCAATGGTACTTACATACTTGTTACACCTCTAAAAGGATTGGAAGATATGTCGTGGGCTAGATGATTTCACTATCTATAAGTAGACTTAAGGAAGGTTGCCCACTCAATGTTACTTTTTATCTTTTGTTTTCCTAAGAAACTAGAGTTTTGGACAAGGAGCCCAATATAGTTATGTATGAAAAGCTACTTTGTACTAAAAAGCCAAACTTTTTGTTTTTCCAAGAGTAGACCACTTTTATCTTTTATTTTGAACAAGATTTTGAAGTCCCCAGTGGAGTTGCCAACTGTGAGGCATCACTAGAGCACCTGGTCAGATCCACTAAAGAGGAATCGAAAATGCCCATTTGGGAGAAACATCACGATTGGAACCCACAATGAGTTTAGAAAATTGTATTTTGTAAATTGTAATTTGCAAAAGGAGTTGCCACTTTAATTTTGTTTATTTTAGTTGGGAAAATTAAAGAAAAACCCAATTTGATTGACTCTAAAATTATACCATTTATCCCAAGGAAAGCACTAGTCCTCGAATAAGCAAAGAGGGTTCGGGGACTAGGTTTTGGTTAAAACAATACAAAAAATTAGTTTGGCTTAAATATAAAATAGCTTTTGTAAAAAGAAGTTTTTTATGTATACATGAATAGATATAATATGATCATGAAATAATATTACTCATGAAATGCATGGCAAATATGGAATAATGACAATTACAAAATGTGAAAAATAAAGGAAATCTACTTAAAACTATTACAAGTTAAAATATCAAAATCAGGGGATCTTTCCTCGAGCCCTTATGGATTCTAAGAAAAGCACACATTCCCCAAATATAATCTAAACAACTAAAATATGAAAAAGTGATAAAACAATTGTAATAAAAAGAACTAAAAGTTAGACTTTTATTTAAGAAAAATAATTTTGATCCTAGACTATATGAAGAAGGTAATAGAGAGAAGAAGTTGATAATTTTAGTGGAGTTGAATGCCTTAGAGACGGCAAGCTTGCGTATCCCTTTAGATAGGAATCAAACCCCATGCAGTTCTTCCTTCTTGAGAAGGAGGGATTTTTAAGTCATTACCATTGTTATTATGTTTTGATTGATTTTAAAGGTTTAAAGGATTTGTTAATTAGATTAGATTTTAATTAATAAAAATTACATTAGATTTTAATCAACAAAAATTAGATCTTTTTAGATTTAGATCTTGAAATTGGAATTGAAAAAAAAGGGAAAAGAAAGAACTTTTACCTTTAGATTTCAGCAGCGAGGAATGTAGGGAGCACTCTTGGCGCCGGATCTAAGTTCCACCTTAACTTAAGGATAGCACGAGCACTCCTTTTGGAAGAAGGACTATTGAATAGTGCAAACTCTTCTTCAAGGGACTTGGGTCACACTTTTGCTTGATTGGCACAAGTTTCCTTTGAAAGAAATAACTTGAATCACACCTTTTCTTGATTAGGAAACTTAGAGATAGGGTTTAAGGTGATTAGGAGGCTTGTGAATAAGGTTTATGGTGATGGAAGAAGTTTTGGAACGGGGTTTTAGAGATTTGGAGGTTTAGAAAGAGAGTTTTGATGATTGGAAAGCTTAGGAATAGGGTTTAGAAAGCTTTAAGGAGAGTATAGAAGCATATAATTGTGTGTGGAAGTTGTTAGGGGGTGTAAGGTATTTATAGGGAAAGTTTGGGGGCTCAAAACTATGAATTTTTGGTGTGGGAACCATAAAAAATGCACTGCGGTAATTTGTCCTGGGCTGTGGTAACCATAAAGGGCTTTGCAATAATTGTACGGCCCACTATGGTAACTAATTGGCTGTGATAACTACTGCAGAGGCTGCGGTAACCACAGTTGGCTGTGAGTTGCCGCAACCGGCCTGTAAGTTGCTGCAACTTGTTTTTCATCCCGCTCTCACCCATTTTTTATCTGATTTAAGCCCAATTTGATTTTATAGGTTTGTAATTGGTTGATAATCATTTGAAGGTGCACATTTCAAGAAATTTATTTTTCAACAGGGAGTTACCCCCTTAACCCCTGCCCGCTAACCGACTAGTGGGACCACCGTATAAGTAGTGCACAAATCTTAGCAAGTGTCAAGCTGCTATCAGATCCTAAGGGTGCAAATTTGAGGGTTCAAAGATGGATAGGGATTGCATATCCACCTTAGCTAGAAAGGACGATTCTAAACATAGAGCTTGTTCAATTTCACAACTTTATGAGTAATGGGTTAGGAGTTGGAATTTGGTATGAGGCCACCTCTCCCTTGAGTGAATGAGCTAGTATAGTCATTTACTCTAATTGGGTAATAAGTGTTTTAAGTGTGATTTCTGCAAACTTGCTAAAGTGAAAATCTTGCCAAATTGAAAATTGTGAAACCATAATTGTAAATCATGAGCTATGTGTTATGCGTAATAGGCTTTCCTTAAAATGGGATATATGACATCGTTTATGCTATATTGTTTACTCATTGAGAACATCTATCTCACCCCATTTTCTTGTGTGGTTCCAGGTGAACAATATGAGGAGGCAAGGTGATAGCTTAAGCACTCTACTTTGCTTGGGGGAACTCCTTGTCCGAGTCAATAATAATACTATGCTATAAAGGGTTGTTATTAGATGCTCCAGGAATATTTTATTTTCATGATTTTTTTCCAAGATATTATTTATTAAGGTTCCAATTGGATTATGAGTATTATTTTTTGATGGACTGTATGTGAAGTATCTAATTATTATCTTACACAACTAAAGGTTTCCATATAATGTTTTTAAATGAGTTATTGTATAAGGTTTGGTACGATCCTAGGCATGAATTGTATATGTGTTAATGGGTTCTACAGGCGTAGGTGACCTTATGTCTCCCTATGTTCTAAGATCGTTATATCTCAAAAAATGGGATGTGACAAAGTTGGTATTAGAGATATAATTTATCCTTTGTTGCCATTTGACCAGTGTCAAGGTGGTATCAGAGCTGTAGTTTTAAAGTCTAGTTTAGACTTGTCTGCTTATTGGTTTGACTAAGTATAATCCTGGAGCATAAGAATTTTCCTATCATGTCACTTGTAGTCTATCGCTAGTATAGTTTCGCCAAATCCTAATAAGTTATAGTACTCTTTATTATTGTTTGCTTATGTGCGTTATGATTCCTTTATTTCGTCAAACTTGTAATGATGATAAAAGGATAAGTATGATGCTAGTAGAGATTCTTTAGTGATGAGATTCCTTTGAGTATATAGGTTGTGATCAGAGTATAAGGATTTGAATTTTTATAAAGTAATAGATGTTAAGGCCATACAAACTATAAATTTGAGGATCCATAAGGACTTGATCTATGAGGGTATTAAATGATTTAATTCAAAATTTTATATGATTTAAGATAAAATTTTCTAGATTTGATTTGATTATGTACTTGTGTCTAGTGTGTCTGGCTATATGCATCGAGTTTTGCTTTACAGAATCATACATCATCAATCATACATCATGAACCACATCAAGCATTGCATTAAGGTTGTATGTTACATGCAAGGATGAAAATGTTTTGATTCTTACAAATGATTCTACGCGGCTTTGAAAATTAAGTAGTTTTGAATATACTTGAAAGGGAATTAAGTCCTTTGGATAAGAAATATTTTAAGGTGTTAGATACAATAATGTTCAATTGAGGTTACTGGAAAATTTGGTAGTGATCTTTAGTATAGGAAGAATTTTCAGTGAGATAACCTAGAATGGCATAGATTTGGAAAGACATAAGAGTTGCATAGAGATTTCATTTAATGGCAATGGTATCTGAAGGTTTATTATTTTAATATAGGTAAGTTAAATGAATAGGAATGTGAAGTACAACAAGATGTAAGTGGGAATCTAAAGTGAGATGATATTACAATCTAAATGCATAAAATTTTAAGGCATTAGGTAATAAAGTCATGATAATGATATATATATTATACAAAAAGAGAGCAAGTCTAAAATGGTTATAAGAAGTCTATTTGGGATTGTAAATTAATAGGATGCAAGTTTGTTTGGGATATGATATATATAGGAATGTTTGCTAAGTTTAAAAATATTTTAATTGATAAATAATAGGAGTGTAGAAATTGTAATGTTAGCAGGGTAACAAACACGAAAATATTTATTGAGGTCATAATAGATTAAGTAATATTTATTAATATGGAAAGAGAATTATCGAATATCAATTGGAGTTATTAATTTGGAATTATCTGTTGGATTTTTAAATGATTAACATGATAAATAATGAATGTAAGTGGTGATTAAGGTGTTAGTATAGATGTTAATACTAATAGAGATATAAGGAAAAGTAATGCTCAGGATTATATGTGATTAGAGGTGAAATTAAAGGTTCTATTACTTTTGTTCAAGGTTAAGGGATACAAAATGATTAAGGATTAGTTTAAGATTTGTTTGAATAAGAGGTTAACATAGGTGCAGCTTGAATTGAAGGCTTATCAGGGTGATTTTAGATAGATTGTGAATATGTGCCTTACTGTATTTGATATGTTAATTATAGTTAGATATTATGTTTGAGTGGCATAGCAAAAGTATGGTGGAGAAGCTAAGCAAAGTGTGTTGTACTGTTAGATTTGAAAATTCAAGGAAGAATGTTTTTTTTTTTTTTTTGGGGGGGGGGGGGGGGGGGGGGCGGCGGCGGGGCGGGGAAGAATGTAACAATCCACATCTACCCTAGGAGTTTTAGTGACAAATTATTTTCTCATAATTCTCTACCAAAAACTCAAATCTTTCCGTGCGATTTCTCCAAAGGTGAATCCTACAACTCAAAATTTAAATTTTCATGCATAAACATTACCAGGGAGGCAATTTACACGTTGCTATTTGAAAATAATTTTTGATTTGTTTTGATGAAAAATATTGGATTAAATTATATTTTTGCATATTACTGTAATGACCGAAAAGTTTCAAAAAATAATGGAATTCAAGGTTTTTGTGCTAGAACATAGAAGTTGGAAAATTCTATGATTTCTTGTACTTATGGCTGCTAATTTGTGTATGGAGGAATTATAATCTAATATGTGTTTGCATATCGCTGTAGTGAATAGCATGCGCGGAAAGCTTAAAAAATCATGATTTTCTTCCTAAATCCTAAATTTGGAATTTTCATGTATGAAAAGCATTCATGGTTGCTGATTTGTACCTATTGATGTTTTAAACTGATATTTGTTGTGATTGAATGCAAAATAATGGTTTAAATCACATGTTTACATATTGCTGTAATGACCGAAAAGTATCAGAAACAAGAGAACTCATGGTTTTCATCCTAAAATTTTAAGTTGGAAATTTTCATGCATATAAATGTCTATATAGGCCAATTCTTACATGTATATATTCTAAAATGATTTTTTTTTATTACATGAAAAATCTTGGTTTAAATCATGTTTTTACATATTACTGTAATAGATGGAAAGTGTGAAAAGTAAGAAAATTTAGTTTTTCCCTTTAATGGATCTTTCGGCCAACCATGGGATTCATATCCCAATATCTATAATTTTTATATGAGGTATTTTAATGATTGTTGACATGTATGTATGTATGATAAATGGTTAAAGTACATGTTGGTTGAAGGAATGACTCTAGATAAGCTTAGAGGCACTTTGGTATACTTAAGGTGTAACTAAGGTATCTTAACCTTATGTTGTGATTAGAATGTATATGTGATTGGATGATATGGAAATAGATTATATGATGACTTGATAATGGATTAATGATCTTGAATTTATGAAGTGATTGACTGAATGAATTGGTCATAAGAGACAAGCATGATACTTGAAAGGCTATTGATAAGTCAACATGTATGGAAGTATTAAGTGTATTAAGATGATTGCTAAGGTGAATTGATGTTAAGGTCATGACATTGTGCTTGACTTGAGAAAAGTATTGGTGTGATTTATAATGTGATTTCATGTGAGTCTATAAAGGCTAAATGTGTAAGACTTTTAAAGTCAACATATTATGTGCAAGTGATGAGTGCACATCTATGTGCAACTTTAAGTGTATGTGAATGTTATATGTGCATGGGGTAGTTATGGGATAGGATAGCATCATGATTGAATAAATACTAAGTGTTGGATTAAATATTATATTAAGGAGTTTTAGAGGTTAAAAAATGACTACATGTACTAGAAGTAAAGGAACCACAAGGTGTGTCACATCCCATCCTTAGAGATATGACGGTCCCAGAACATGGGGAGACATAAGGTCACCCACGCTCGTATAACCCATTTACATATAACAATCATGCCTAGGATCTTACCGAACCTCTTTCATTAACTCATTTAAAACATTCGGAATGAGCCATCTTTCTTCTTTACAAAACAATACTAGAGCGCCCCATGGTAAACTGCTTGGTCGAATGAAGCCCTTATCGAGCAAGTCATGCAACTGCATCTTTAACTCCTTTAGCTCCATTGGTGCCATATGATATGGCAGTATCGATATCGATTGCGTACCGGGTAGCAATTCGATGTTGAACTCGATCTCACGATCAGGGGTAATCCAAGTAAATCTTTTGGAAAGACATCCATGAATTCATCCACTACTGGAATGCTCTCGTTTCGCATGGCAACTTCTTTGCCAGTGTCGACTACGTGGGCTAGATACACTTGGTATCCTTTCTTTAACATCCACCTCGCTCCTAAGGCTGATATTAAGTTCAGAGGATTCTCATTCCTATCTCCTTGGAATACAAACTCCTTCCCATCTCTAGTTCAAAACTCGACGAGTTTCTTCCAACAGTCGATATGAGCTCCATGCTCATACAACCAGTTCATCCCAAATATCACATCAAATTTTAGTACATCCAATTCTAGCAATACTACCAGAAGTGTTTGTTCATTAATGTCTACCTCGCATCCCTTATACTCATACTTTACTTCCATCACTTCCCCTGAAGGAGTTGCTATTACTAACGGTTCACTCATCAATTCCTTATCTATACCCAAGTACTTAGCAAAATAAGGTGACACAAAAGAATGGGTAGCCCTATAATCAATTAAACATTTTGCACTAGAACTTTGGATGGGGGTGATACCTATGATGGTGGTGTGTGAATCATGAGCCTCTTACGGATTTAACGCGAAGACTCAACCCTTGCCCTTATTCTCTATCGTTGGTGCATTCCCACCCATTGGCCCCTTGTCCTTAAGTCCTTGTCCTTGCATTTGAAATGGCTTAGATTATGATCACACTATGGTCCCATTCCATTGACTCCTCATCTATGGGCAGTCCTTTATGAAGTGCCCCATTTGCCCACACCTATGGCAAGCGCCAGTGTCTTTCCGGCAAACTCCAGAATGTTTCTTTCCACATTTGCTGCAAGTGGAGGTCTCTTGCTTAGTCTGACCATTTTGTGGTCCAGACGATGAAAGCTCCTTCTTTTGTTTTCCTCCACTTCCATGCTGTCCTTTGTGACCTTTGTTCTTATGCCTTCCCTTCTGGTCTCGCTCAGCTCATTCGACTCTCTCCACCTTGTATCTTTTCTCCATGACCTTGGCCTTGTCTACGAGCTTAGCTAAGGTTAGAATTTGGTTGCTACCAATGAATTGAATAGAGGTGTAATCAGTCCTCTAAGGAAACGATTAACGCGACTTACTTTGGTAGGAATGATGTTGATAGCGAATCGACTAAGTTGGTTAAACTCCTTAGCATAATCTGACATGGACATTCCTAGCCTTTGCTTTAGTTGCTTGAACTGCAATGCCCTATCTTGCCTTTCTCCTTCTGGTAAGAACTGATCCATTACTTTTTGTTTAAACTCTACTCACGTAGGTGGGTCAGCCCCATAAAGTCGTTCTTTAATACTCCTTTCATACTAGTACCAAGCTTCTTTCTTGAGTTGGAGTCCTACCAACTCAATCACTCGAGCATCTGAGCAAGATAAAGGACAGACTAGCTCATCCATCTCATCCAAAAATTCGTGAGGGTCATCTCCTTCCTTACCGCAAAAGGTAGGCAGTTGTAACTTCTTAAACTCCACCACGGTCATTCCCTCATTAGGTAGCCATTTCCTTTCTCTCCGAGCAGGTGTCACTACCGCAGGTGGTGTAACTCCATTCCTTTCTTGAGTTGGCGGTGCTTCCCTCCTTTGAGCTCATAGCTCATCCAATTCCTTGTGCAAATCTCTCATTTCTTCGTGCATGGTGTGCACTTCTTACCAAGACACTTCCTCACTAGAGCCCATAGTCGGTGCCCTTGAGTTGGATCTTTCTCTTGACCACATAGGTACAGAGGTAGCATTCAATGCAGTGTCCGATATAACGTCATCGTTATCCCTAATGGATTGGGCGACTGTGCAAGCCTTATTCTTGGGAGGCATTCTATCTATCATAATAAGGGAATTTAGTACTAATCCCCTATCCTAACCAATTTAACCTTCCCCTTATCCTAGCACAAATTATCATGCATTTACCATGTCACATCACTAAGCACATGTCATGTATGAATCACATATCATATAGTTTTGCACATATCACATATCATAATCATATAACATATATCTCATAATATCACACTATAGCATAATAATGAAGGAAATCATCTCATCCTAGGTAACTTAGGCAATGAAGGAAAATCATTCATATCATATATATAAAGTGCTATGTCGTTACGTCGATCATCATTTCTACTCGACCTAGTTATCATGTCCACCTCCAGAGCAATCAAGAGCAACATGGCCACTGCTGCCACATCGGTAGCAAAGAAGATCTCTATCTCGATGGCGATTAGTTGAAGATGCATACCTCACTGGCAAATAATCTCCTCTATGCTCAACCATTCCTAACCTGAGTTGTTCCATATCCTCTCTTAGTGCATGAATTATGGCCTTAAGATGTCAGTTTTCCTCCTTCAAGTATGAATAGTTATCCTCCAATTTTTGAACCTTACTATATACCCAATCAGGATCTAAGCACTCCTTGGGGTCCTCCTCTTCGTCAGGGGTCTTCTCTTTCGTGGGGAGAATCGTAGTTACAACTTTCTTGAGCATTTATGGCCAAGTCCTGTTACAGGTCACACAGGATGCTCTAGGTCGTGGTCCTCGAGCAGGCATTATCTTTTTGGTCATCTGTTAGAAGAATCATAAGGCAAGCAAACAATAACAAGGATTACTAAAATCTACTAGGATTTCGTAGAACTATGCTAGCGATAGACTGCAAGTGACAAGATAGGAAAATTCCTATGCTCCAGGATTTTACTTAAGCAACTCATATAAAACAAGCCTAAACTATACTTTTAAAAACTACGGCTCTGATACCACCTTTGTCACATCCCATCCTTAGAGATACGACGGTCCTAGAATATGGGGAGACATAAGGTCACCCATGCCCTTAGAACCCATTAACATATAACAATCATGCCTAGGATCTTATCGAACCTCTTTTATTAACTCATTTAAAACATTTACATGAATACCATAAATTGCGGAAGACTTAAAATAAATCATTACATATAAAGTCCATAAGGAAAATAATATATATCTCGATAAGTATCAATCAACATTCCTGGAGCATCTAAAGACAAGACTTCATAAACATAATATTATTGATAACTCAGACAAGGAACTCCCCAAGCAAAGTAGAATGCTTGAGCCATCACCTTGCCTCCTCACATTTGCTCACCCGGAACCACACAAGGAAAAAGGGGTGAGATAGATGATCTTAATGAGTAAATGAAAAGGCACATACATTATCATATATTCCTTTGAAAGGAAACACATAGCTTATACATATAGTTCATGGTTTATAACTCATGAATCAGGTTGCAATTTAGCAAGGGTTCAATTTGGCAAGTTTGTAGAAATCACACTTATAACACATAGTGAGTGAAGGCTATTGCTCTATCACTCGAACATATAGAGGAGAGGTGGCCTTATACTAAATTCCAACTCCTATCACATAGAAAGCGTGACACTGATCAGGTTCCACGGCTAGAATTGCCCCTTCTAGCTAAGGTGGATACACTACCCCTATCCATCGGGTTAAGACCGTGTGTACAGGTTCCGATGATTTCTCGCATTGGCATGAGGATTCTGTATAAAGGGTAAAGGTACCATAGCTAGAGCTATTGCTAAACACAATTAACAATATCACATAAGGCAACAATAACATGTAATTCAATATCAATAGTAGTTTGGCTTTCAAACAATGATACAATGAAAGTGTAGTTCCAGAAAGAATATAAGTTAGGGTGTTAATCACAAGAAATTCTCATTGGATAAACAAAATAGTTTTGGACCAATTGTCCTTTGGCAATCCAAGCTTGACAAAGAAATCATATAACAATATTTAGAATAGAAAGAACTTGGGTTTCAATGTTCACAAAGGCTCACGTAGCGGTCATCACATATTTGTAACATAACAAAATGTTACTTGCACTTGTAGAATGAATACAATGTTTGCTCACACTTGTAACATGAACATAGTGTTTACTCACCTTGGGGTTCCTTTGCTCCTAGTACACATTGTCCCTTTTGCACTTCTAAAGCTCCTCAAACTGTAACATAATATTTGATTTAATACTTAGTATTTATTTACTCATGATGTCCTATCTTATAACTACCTATGCAAATATAGCATACACATACACTTAGAGTCCACACATAGGTGTACTCATCACTTGCACATGGCACGTTGACTTTAAAAGTCTTGCATACTTAGGCCTTATAGGCTCACATGAAAACACATTACAATCATATCAATACCTTTTTAAGGTCATCACAATATCATTACCTCAATATCAATTCACTTATCAATTATTTAGTTCACTTTACACTTCCATACATGTCAACTTAACAATTAATCCTTCAAACATTATGCTTAACTCTTATGATCCCTTTCACTTCATTAAATCATAATCATATGTTCATCATCAATTCATCATAACATCTAGTTCCATATTTCCCAATACCATTTGCATTCTAATCACAATACAATGTTAAGATACCTTAAGTATACCTTAAGTATACTGAAATGCATTTAAGCTTATCTAGGATCATAACTTCAACTAATATGCAATTTTATCATTTATTATACATACATACATGTTAACAATCACCAAGACACAGCACATAAAATTTATAAACATTTGGACAAAATTGTTCATGTGGGCCAATGCATCATTAAGGTAAAAACCAAATTCTTCTTCTTTTCGTGCTTTTTGTCTATTTCAGAAATATGTAAAAACATGGTTTGAATCAACATTTTTCATGTAAACATAACAAAAATCATTTTAGAATATAAATTCATAAGAATCAGCCACTATTGGTGTCATTTATACACTAAAAAGTTAACTTTTAATTCATAGAACACAAAACCATAAGTTTTCTTATTTTCGGTATTTTTCGGTCATTTCAGAAATATGTAAACAGGTTGTTTAAATCATTATTTTTCATTCAATCATAGAAAATATCAGTTTAGAACACATTCCTTCATGAATTGGCAGCCATGGATAGGGTTTATACAAAAAAATTCCAAGTTCAAAGGCTTCAGTGAAAAATCATGAGTTTCCGCGCTTTCCTCACATTTCGTTCATTTTAGCGATAAACAAACACATGATTCAAATCATTATTTTTCATCTAAACAAAACAAATATCATATTAGAAACAACTATACATACAAATTGGCAGCCATATGACCATGAAAGAATAAAATTTTCCAACTTCCAAGTTCTAACACGAAAACCTTGAATTCCTTTGTTTTTCGAAACTTTTCAGTCATCACAGAAATATGCAGAAATATTATTTAATCCAATATTTTTCATCAAAAAAAATAAAAAATCAGTTTAGAATATAACCATGCACAAATTCCCCCCCCACACCCCCCCCCCCTTATGATGTTTATGCAATAAAATTGTGATTTTAAGTTATAGAATTCACCTTTGGAGAAATCTTGTGGAAAGAATCGTGTTTTTGGTAGAAAATAAATTTTCTCACCCAAAAGTTCACTCAAACAGAATTGAATCTATAGAAATTAGTAATCAAAAAGCTCAAAATAATTTTCCCATAATTTATTTCATAGAAATCAGTTTAGAAATCGAAAGAGAATAAAAACTTATGATTACGGTCATGAAATCATGAAATGGAAAGGTGTTTTCAATATTTTTGATAGAGAGAAATATTTTGAGAGGATTTTCTGCCAAGATATAGAAAGAATAAGAGAATGACTGCTGGAAACCCTTGTTTGGCTGAAATTTAGAATAAATATTAGGGTTGGAGTGGAATTTCCACTAATACCCTTAATGAAATAGGTTAGGAGGATTTTTGTGTAGTGGGCTTTTGGGTATTTGGGCTTTCCCTTTAAAAATTTTAGCTAAATAGAATTAAAATAAAAGAAATATTTTTCTTATTAATTTTGGAACATTTCTCTCAAAAATATATATTTAAAAATATTTTAAAAATACCCATAAAATTATTTTATGCTTAAAAATTGTCTTATGCATGAAAATTCATTTTATTTAAAATAAATTCTTTTATGCAAATACACTTCATGTAAATCATTTATTTCACATTAGCAGCACATATTATGCATATTAAAATTAATTTAATATGCCACATACTCATCAATCACTTAGATCACAAATTTTCACACTAGCACACACTTAACCTTATTAGTTCTAAATCAAGCAATTTTTCACGAAAATTCCTAGGATGGGTATGGGTTGTTACAAGGTGAGTAAACACTATGTTCATGCTACAAGTGTGAGTAAACATTATGCTATAGTTACAAGTTCAAGCTATCATGATTATGTTATGGGAACCTTTGAGATTCTTGAAACCCAAGTTCACTTCCATTTTAAATTTGACTATGTGATTTCTTTGTTAAGCTTGGGTTGCCAAAGGACATTTAGTCCAAAGCCAATTATGATTATCCAATGATAAACACTTTTGTAATTATTACCCTAACTTATATTCTTTCTGGAACTACACTATCATTGTATCTTTTCTTTGAAAGTTGAACTACTATTTCTATTGGGATACTTGTTATTTTTGCCTTATGTGATATTGTTATTTATGATTACTATTAGCTCTAGCTATAGTGCCTTTAACACTTTATGTAGAAATCCTCATGCTAATATGGGTAATCATCAAAACCATATGGTCTTAACCTAATGGACATGGGTTGTGTATCCACCTTAGCTAAAAGGGGTGGTTCTAGCCATAGAGCCTTATCAATTTCATGACTTTATAAGTAATGGGTTAGGAGTTAGAATTTGGTATGAGGCCACCTCTCCCTTGAGTGAATGAGCTAGTATAGTCATTTACTCTGATTGGGAAATAAATATTTTAAGCATGATTTCTGTAAACTTGCTAAAGTGAAAATCTTGCCAAATTGAAAACTGTGAAACCATGATTGTAAATCATGAACGATGTATTATGTGTAATGGGCTTCCCTTAAAATGGGATATATGATATCATTTATGCTATATTGTTTACTAATTCATATCATCTATCTCACCCCATTTTCTTGTATGGTTCTAGGTGAGCAATGTGAGGAGGCAAGATGATAGCTTAAGTACTCTACTTCACTTGGGGGAACTCCTTGTCCGAGTTAGTAATAATACCATGCCATGAAGGGTTGTTATTAGATGCTCCAAGAATACTTTATTTTGATGATTTTTTTTCCAAGATCTTATTTATTAAGGTTTCAATTGGATTATGAGTATTATTTTATGATGGATTGTATGTGAAGTATCTAATTATTGTCTTTCGCAACTAACGGTTTCCATATAATGTTTTTAAATGAGTTATTGTATAAGGTTTAGTATGACCCTAGGCATGATTTGTATATGTGTCAACTGGTTCTACGGGCATGAGTGACCTTATGTCTCACCATGTTCTAGGATGGTTATATAATAGGATGTGACACACACCCATAGAACCCACTCATATATATAGAAATATTGCCTCGGATGGTACCAAAATCTCATGCATTAACTTAACTAAACCATATATAATAAAACTTTAAATTGTGGAAGAATAGTTAAATATATACTTTAAATACAATCCATAAGAAAATAATATTTAGACTCCAAATGAGCCTCAATAGATAATATTTCAAAATAAATTCTCAAAACAAATATTCCAAGAGCATCTAAGGATGACTCTTCATAACACAACAAGGTAAATAACTTGGACAAAGAAATCCCCCAAGCAAAGTAGATTGCTTGATCTATGACCTTGCCTCCTCATAATGCTCACTTAGAACCACACAAGGAAAATGGGTGAGATAGATGATCTCAATGAGTAAACTATATAGTTTATTCAATAACATATATACCATTAAAAAGGACCCATAGCATATAACACATAGTCCATGATTTAAAATTCATCGATCATAGTTTGCTATTTAGCAAGGTTCGTACAAATCACACTTATAACATTTATCATTTATGAAGAGTTGACAGCTATTTTAGCTCATTCACTTTAGGGAGAGGTGGCATTATACCAAATTCCAACTCCCAACCCATAACTTTTAAACAGTCATGAAACTGATCAGGCTTTATAGTTAGAACCACCCCTTATAGCTGAGGTGGATGCACTACCCCTATCCATCTGGTTAAGACCATATGCCCAGGTTTTGATGATTACCCGCTTCGGCACGAGGATTTCTGCATAAAAGGTTAGAGGTATCATAACTAAAGCTAATGGTAATCACTTATAATAATAGCACTTAATAAAACAATAACATGTAGCATAATAGCAATAGCAATTCAACTTATTGAACAAAAGATAACATAATAGTGTGGTTCCAAAAAGAAAGTAAGGTAAGGCAACAATTACAAAAGATCTTTCATGTCATTGAATAACAATAATGGCTTTAGACTAATTGTCCTTTGGCAACCTAAGTTTAAAAAAGAAATCATATAATTATAATTGAAAATAGAAAAAGACTTGGGTTTCAAGAATCTCATAGTTTCCCATAACATAATCACTTGTACTTGCAACATGAATATAATGTTTACTCACCTTGTGGTTCCTTTGCTCCTAGTACTCGTAGTCCTTTGAACTTCTACTACTATTCAAGGTCTAACATAATATTTAATTCAATACTTAGCATTTGCTTAATTATCATGCTATCCTATCCTATAACTACCCTATGCACATATAACATTCATATAAACTTGGAGTTACACTTAGAAGTGCACTCATCACTTGCACATAACATATTGACTTTCAAAGTTTTGCACACTTAGCCTTCATAGGCTTATATGAAATCACATTATAACTCATGCTATGGCCTTTCTAAAGTCAAACACAATATATTTTGATCTTAATATAAATTCCATTTAACATTCAACTTAATACATTTAACACTTTACATATATATCAACTTAACAAGTAACCTTAAAGGATCATGTTTATCTCTTTTGAACAAATCATACCATCCATCTCATAGTCATTGTAAGATCATTAATTCACTATTAATTCATTAGAAAACCTATTTCACTTATCACTTAATCATATACACATATTAATCACATAGCAATAAAGTTACAAAACCCTAGGTACACTTAATTGTCTCTATACTTATTTAGAGTTATTCTTTCAACCAACATACAATTGAATCATTTATCATTCATATATACATGTCAATAATCATTAAAATATATCTTATAAAAATTATAGATGTTGGGATTAAAATCCCTATGTTGGCCGAATATACCTATCAAATAAAAACATGAATTTTATTACTTTTCGCACCTTTCATTTATTATAGTATTATGCAAAAGCATGGTTTAAACCAAGATTTTTCATGTAAACATAATAAAAACCATTTTAGAATATTCAAACATAGGAATTTTCACCATAGATATATACATATGTGCATGAAATTTTCCAACTTTAGGTTTTAGGGTGAAAATCATGAATTTTCTTACTTTCCGTGCTTTCTGATCATTATACTAATATGTAAACACATTATTTAAACCATTATCTTTCTTCCAAACATAACAAAAATCAGTTTAAAATATAATGATACATGAATTAGTACTCTCTTAGGGTTTATACACATGAAAACTCCAACATTTAAATTTTAGGATGAAAACCATGAATTTCTTTGTTTTTTTGTATTTTTCGATTATTATTGTAATATACAAAAATATAATTTAAATCAATATTTTTCATTTAAACATGACAAAAATCAATTTACAACACAATAATATATAAATTGGCAGCCCCCCTTGTGTTTGTGCATGAAATTTCAAATTTTGAGTTTTAGGGTTCACCTTTGGAGGATTCGCGTAGAGAGGGTTGTGTTTTTAGTGGAAAAATTGATTTCTCTTTCAAAAATTCATCTAAGCCAAATTTAATCAATAGAAAATCTATAAATACATGGCCCAAAATAGTTTTCTCATGGTTAGTTTCTTAAAAATCAAATAACAAATTGAAAGAAGAAAAAAACTTATGAAAACTGTCGCGAAATCGCAAGGTTTGAAAATACCTTGTGAATTTCAGTTGAGAGAATATTTTTGAGAAAATTTTTCTATCAAAATTATGAAGAATAATAGAATGGTGACTGTCTAACAAGGGGCTAGCTGAAATTAGCTTTAAATATGTAGGGTTTTGGCAAAATTCCATGTTTACCTTTAATGAGATAGGTTAGGAGTGTTTTAGTGTAGTGGGCTTTTGGGAAATTAGGCCTTTTATTTAATTTATGGGCTGATTATAGGTTATTAAAAATAAAATATTTTTTTATTATTTTCATTGAAATTCCACACAAATATTTATTTAAAAATATTTTAAAAATGCTCATAAAAATTATTTTATGCTTAAAAATCGCTTTGTGCATGAAAATTTAATTTATGTGAAATAAATTATTTTATTCTTATGCATTTCATATAAATTATTTACTTCACAATAATAATTCATATTTTGTATATTAGAGCTAATCTAACATGTCACATACTAATTAATCACATAACACATGAATTTTCATAAAACACACGCTTAGCTATAATAGCTCTAAATTCAAGTAATTGTCATGGAAACTCATATGGTGGGTGTGGGTTATTACAACAGTAGCCTTCACTCTATATGTTATGAGTAATGAGTGAATACAACATCGGCCTTCACTCTATATGCTGTGAGTTATGAGTGAGTATGGCAACAGCCTTCACTCTATATGTTATCAGTTATAAGTGTGATTTCTGCAAACCTTGCTAAATTGCAAACTATGAACCCTTTCTAAGAGATATGTGTTATTGTGTAAGCCATATTATTTACTCATTAAGATCATCTATCTCACCCCTTTTCTTGTATGGTTTCTAGGTGGGCAATATGAGGAGGCAAAGTGATAGCTCAAGCAATCTACTCCGCTTAGGGGATTTCCTTGTCCAAGTTTATTATTATGTTTTGATATGAAGAGTCTCTTTTTAGATGCTTTGGGAGTCCTTGTTGGAGAATTTTATTTTTGGAATGTTACATTTTGATTATTTATATGGAGTCTTAAACATTCTTTTCTTGTGGATTGTATTTAAAGTATTCTCAAATTGATCTTCCGCAACTAAGTTTTCCCTTTATTATTTGTTATTCAAGTTAATGTACGAGGTTTGGTACGATCCTAGACAGTGTTATAATATGCATGAGCGGGTTCTATAGGTGTGGGTGACCTTACATTTCCCCATGTTCTAGGACCATCATATCTCTAAAATTAGGATATGACAAAGATGGTATTAGAGTTATAGTTTTAAGTATAGTTTAGACTTGTCTGTTTATTAGGTTGATTAAGTATAATCTTGAAGCATAGGAATTTTCTTGTCAAGTCACTTGTAGTTTATCACTAGTGCAGTTATGCAAAATCCTAATAAGCTATGGTACTCCTCATTATTATTCTGTGTGCCTTATGATTCTTTTATAAATGTCAACTAATCAATAGCCTTTCAAGTGTCTTGCTCATCTTTTATGATCAATTCATTCAATCAATCTCTTCATCAATTCAAGATCATTAATTCATTATTAACATATCATAAATCCTATTTCCATATTATCTAATTACATTCACATTTTAATCACAACATAAGTTTAAGATACCTTAAGTATACCAAATTGCCTCTAGCCTTGTCCAGAGTCATTCCTTTAATCAACATGCATTTTAACCATTTATCATTCATACATACATGTCAATAATCATTAAAATACATTGCATAAAAATTATAGACATTGGGATAAAAATTCCTAAGTCAGCCAAATACACTATTAAAGGGAAAACTTGAATTTTCTTACTGTTCGCACTTTTCGTCTATTACAGTAATATGCAGAAACATGGTTTGAACTAAGATTTTTCATGTAATCAAAACAAAAATCATTTTAGACCATGAATCCCTATGAATTGTCAGCCATAGATGTCCATATGCATGAAATCTTCTAACATTAGGTTTTAAGATGAAAAACCATTAGTTTTCTTGTTTCCAGTACTTTCCGGTCATTATAGTAATATGAAAACACATTATTTAAACCATTATTTTTCATTCAATCTTAACAAATATTAGTTTAGGATTCCAATATGTAAAAATTGGCTACCATACTTGCATGTACACACGAAATTTTCTAACTTTTAAGTTCTATGATGAAAATAATGAATTTTCTTATTTTCTGAAACTTTTCGGTCATTATAGTAATATGCAGAAATATGATTTAATTTGATATTTTTCATATAAACAGATCAAAAATCCATTTAGAGAACAAGCATGTAAACATCACCCCCCCTCCTACCTTGTAATGTTTTTACATGAGAATTTCAATTTTGAGTTGTAGGATTCACCTTTGGAGAAATTGGTAAAGAGGTTGGTGTTTTTGATAGAAAATCATTTTCTCTTCCAAAAACTCAACTAGGCTGAATTTAATAAATAAAAATCAGTAACTATTCAGTTCAAAATAATTTTCTCATGATTAGTTTCATAGGAGTCAAATAATAAATTAAATGGAGAGAAAAACTTACGAATACGGTAAAGAAATCGCAAGGTTTGAAGGTATTTTGTGAATTTTAGTAGAGAGAATAATTTTAAGAGAATTTTGCTGCTAAAATAATGAAAAATAGAAAGGTGGCTTCTAGAAATTAAGGACTAGCCAAAATTCTTATTATAAATATAGGGTTTTAGGCAATTTCCAAGATTACCCTTAATGAGCTAGGTTAGAAATGTTTTGGTGTAGTGGACTTTTATTTAATTTTGGGCTAATTATAGGAAATTAAAAATAAAATATTTTCTTGTTATTGTCATTAAATTTCTTCCAAAATATTTATTTAAAAAAATATTTTAAAAACACTCATAAAATTATTTTATGTTTAAAAATCGCTTTTGCATGAAAATTCATTTTATGTAAAATAAATTATTTTATACTAATGCACTTCATATAAATCATTTATTTCACAATGATAACTCATATTATGGATATTAGAATCAATCCAATATGCCACATACTCATCAATCACATAGCACATAGGTCCCTATAAAAGCACACACTTAGCCTTAGTAGTTCTAAGTCAAGCAATTGTCATGAAAATTCTTAGGGTAGGTGTAGGTTGTTATATTCTCCCCCCCCCCCCCCCCCCCCCAAAAAAAAAAAATTAGTCCTTGAATTTTCAAATCTAATCATATAATACACTCTGCTTAACTTCTCCACCACACTTCTACTGCGCCACTAAAACACAATATCTAACTACAATTAACATATCAAATAAAGTAAGGCATATACTCACAATCTATCAAAAATCACACTGATAAACCTTCAGCTTAAGCTACACCAATGTTAATCTCTTGTTGAAATAAATCTTAAACTAATCCTTAGTAATTTTTGTATCCCTTAACCTCAGACAAAAGTAATAGAACCTTTAATTTTACCTTCAATCAAATATTATTCGAAGCATTTCTTCCCCTTGTATCTCTATTATTGTTAACATCTATACTAATACCTTAATCACCACTTCCATTCATTATTTATCACATTAGTCATATAAGAATCCAATAGAAAATTCCAATTTAATAATTCCAATTGATATTCGATAATCCTCTTTCCATATTAATAATTATTACTTAATCTATTATAACCTCAATAAATATTTTCGTTTTTAATACCTTTCTAACATTACAATTTGTACACTCCCATCATTTATCAATTAAAACATATTTAAACTTAACAAATATTCATATACATATCATATCCCAAACAAATTTGCATTCTATTAATTTACAATCCCAATAAACTTCTTATAACTATTTAATCTCTTTTTGTATAATATATACATCATTACCATGACTTAATTACGTAATGTTTCATAATTTTTTTTTTTATACCTTTAACTCGTAATATCATCTCACTTTAGGTTTTCCACTTATGTCTCGCTATACTTCACATTCCTAATCATTTAACTTATCACTATTAAATAATAAACCTTCTAATACCATTGCTATTCAATGAAATCTCTATGCAACCCTTATATCTTTCTAAATCTATGCCATTCTAGGTTATCTTAATAAAAAAATTCTTTCCATACTAAAGATCACTACGAAATTTATTGTATCTAACGCCATTATTCTTTCCAAATCTATGTCATTCTAGGTAACCTCAATTGAACATTATTGTATTTGACACCTTAAAACATTTCTCATCCAGAGGACTTAAATCGCTTTTAGGTATATTCAAAACTATTTAATTTTCAAAACTGTGTAGCATCATACTTATCCTTTTTATCATTATTAGAAGTTTGAGAATACTTATCCTTTTATGTACCTCCTCTTAAAAGAAATTCATCCTCGAATTTAAATACTTACTCATACATTCTCGAAAATTGGGGATGCTTCTATCGCATCCCTTCCTTGGCTTCTTAAGTAGACTCGTCTATTCCATGACTATGCTAGTGGACCTTAATCATACGTATCTTATTGATACACAAATTTCTCCCCTCTTTAGTTTGAAATTCTACTTGTTTTTCTCTATAGTCAATATGAGCTCAATGCTCATATAACTAATCCATTCCTAAGATCACATCAAATTATAGTACATCAAGTTCTAACAACTCCACAGGAAGTTTCCATCCATCAATGTCTACCTTATAGTCCTTAAACATATACTTTACTTCCATCATTATTCCCAAAGGGGTCGACACTACTAAGGGTTCATTGATTTATTCCTTATCTCTACCGAGACTCATAGCAAAATATAGAGACGCAAACAAATTCATAGCGCCATAATCAATCAAGCTTCTTGCACTAAAATTTGAATGGAAATAATGCCTTCTTCTTTTAAATCACACTAGATTAATATTCTTCCTTTGACTATACTTGATATCTACATAGGTGATAGAGAAATCCCTAACTTTCTTATTGTTCTAGTCTATATGGTAGCATCTAGGCCACAAATTCCTTAATATACTTCACCTACTTCATACCATATATTTATGTATATACAATGTAACTGATTTGTTTCATTCTTCTGCTGATCATTACTAAATATCATTTCTCTTCTTATGGCATCAATCACAGTTATCATTTAATAACTCCATATAATTCATATATCAAACCATTGTAACATGTAAGCATTTCATACCTCGTAACATTTTACCTATCAATCATCAATCTCAGTTGGATCAAAGCTTAATCAACTTCTCTTTCTAATCCACTCACCCCACTATCAAATTATCATACCTAGGATGCATTTAACATGAGCACCCATCATATATTATCACATCACAAGACACATATCACCTAGCATATATCACATATCATGGCATGTATGATGTATCCTAATCATGTAACACATAACCTATAGCATAATGAGCTCTCCTATCATATTTAAAAGTTAAGCCTCTCCTAAGTAATAGAAGATCAAATCCAAGCCAAATAGCTAATTAGTCATATATTATCATTCATATCATATAAGTCTTATACCACTAGGCTAACAATTACTAATTACTAATGGAAGTCTTAGTTGTGTCTCTTATTTATGGCTCATTGCCCTTAAGGTTGAGATGGTCTCGGTGGTGGAGGTGTCAAGGCCATATTTCCCAAGTTCCTTATCTGAGGGCAGTCCTAGATGAAGTGGTCCATTTGTCCACACTTTATGCACACACCAGAAACTCTTTAGCAAATTCTAGATTGCTTCTTTCCACACTTGCCTCAAGAGGGGATTTCTTACTTAGCTTGACCATTCCACTATCCAAATCATGAAACTTTCTTCCTTAGGCCTCATCTTCTGTCACATCCTAATTTCAGAGATATGACGGTCTTAGAACATGGGGAGACATAAGGTCACCCACGCCCTTAGAACCCACTCATACATATACAAACATAGCCTAGGATCGTACTGAATCTCGTACATTAACTTAATAAAACCTTCAATAAAGGAAAAACCTTAAGTTATGGAAGCTAAAAATATACTTTAATACAATCCATAAGAAAATAATAATAAGACTTCAAATTAAGTCACTAACATGATATTCTAAAGTAAAATTCCCATAATAACTCCCAGAGCATCTAAAGACTCATAATAGCTTGGTATTATTATAACTTTGACAAGGGAATTTCCCAAACAAAGTAGGTAGCTTGAGCCATCAACTTGCCTCCTCATAATGCTCACCTGGAACTACACAAGGAAAAAGGGTAAGATAAATTATCTCAATGAGTAAACAATACGACTTATGCAATAATAGATATCCCTTAAACCGTTTCATAGCTCATAGTTCAAAATTTATGATTCATAGTTCATGGCTTGTGATTTAACTAGGTTTATAGAAATCAACTTATAACTCATAACACATATCGAGTGGAGGCTGCTGCCTTGTCTACTCATAACATAATATAGAGTGAAGGCTGTTGCCTTGTCCACTCAGAACATAATATAGAGTGAAGGTTGCTGCCTTGTCCACACATAACTCGTAACATGTAAAGTGAATATTGCTGCCATATTCACACATAACTCATAACATGTAAAGTGAAGGCTGCTGTCATGTTCACACATAACTCATAACATAATTTATAACATATAAAGGTAATAGTAATATTAAAGGATACAATTACATATAACATAATAGCAATAGAAGTTTAGCTTATTTAACAATAGAAGGACAATGGTGTAGTTCTAGAAAGAATATAAATTAGGATAATAATCACAGAGGTATTATCATTGGATAATCAAAAAAATGGTTTTTGGACCAAATGTCCTTTGGCAACCCAAGCTTAACAAAAATCAATAAAATATAAAAGAACTTGGGTTTCAAGATATCAAAGGTTCACAAAACATGACAACTTGCACTTATAACTTGAAACATAATGTTTACTCATACTTGGAACTTGAACACAGTGTTTACTCACCTTATGGTTCCTTTGCTCCTAGTACTTGTAGCCCTTGATTTATAATAGTCCTCAAGCTCTATTATTCATTACGATTAATCACTTAGTATTTGCTTAATGACATGCTATCCTATCCCATCACTACCTTACGCACATACAACATTCTTATAAACTTGGAGTGGCACTAAAAGTGCACTTATCACTTGTACACATCATGTTGACTTTTAAAGTCTTGCACACTTAGCCATTATAGGCTCACATAAAAATACATTGCAACCTATACCAAGACTTTTTTAAAGTCAAACACAAAATATCATGATCAATAACATTCAACTTAGTATACTTTACACTTTCATACATGTCAACTTAATAAGTAGACTTTCAAGGATCATGCTTAGCTCTTATAACCAATTCATTCAATCAATATCTTCATCAATTCAAGGTCATTAATTCATTATTAACTCATCATATAATCTACTTCCACATTATCCAATCACATTCACCTATTAATCATAACATAGAGTTAAGATACCTTAGGTATACCTTAAGTATACCAAAATGCCTCTAAGCTTGTCTAGAGTCATTCCTTCAACCAACATGCAATTTAAACATTTATTATACATACATACATTTCAATAATTATTAAAATACATCACATAAAAACTATAGATATTGGGATAAAAATCCCATTGTAGGCCAAATACCCTATTAAGAGAAAAACTGAAGTTTTCTTACTTTTCTTACATTCTGTCTATTACAGTAATATGTAGAAACATGGTTTGAACCAAGATTTTTTATGTAAACACAACAAAAATCATCTTAGAACATCAATCTATGTGAATCGGCAACAATAGGTATGACATATACATGAAAATTCCAATTTTAGGTTTTAGGATGTAAAACCATAAACCTTTCTTATTTTCGGTATTTTCCATTCATTACAGTAATATATAAACTAGTGTTTTAAACCATTATTTTTCATTTAATCATAAAAAAAGTATTAGTTTAGAACATCTACATGTATGAATCGGCAGCCATAGATCATAAGTATGCATGAAAATTCCAAGTTTTAAGGTTTAAGGTGAAAATCATGAGTTTTTACACTTTTCACTCTTTTCATTCATTATAGTAACATATATAAACACATGATTTAAATCATTATTTTTCATCTAAACAAAAAAAATATCAGTTTAGAACATCAATCACCACAATTTGGCAGCCATAAAATTATCAAACCATAGAATTTTCCAACTTTCAAGTTCTAAGGTGAAAACCTTGAATTTCCTTATTTTATGAAACTTTTTAGTTATTACAGTAATATGTAAGAATATGATTTAATCAAATATTTTTTATCAAAATACATCAAAAATTAGTTTAGAATCTAAATATAAAGTAGCTGCCCCTCTTAATGAATTTATGTTTGAAATTTTCAATTTTTGAGTTATAGGATTCACCTTTAGAGAAATCGTGTAGGAGGGTTGATGTTTTCAGTAGAGAAATTAATTTCTCTTTCAAAAATTCACCCAAACAGAATTAGATCTATAAAAATCAATAAATACTTAGTTCAAAACAATTTTCTCATAATTTATTTCATAGAAATCTTATAGGAAATCGAAAGAGAAGAAAAACTTATGAATGCGGTCAAGAAATCATGAAGTTTGAAAGTATTTTGTGAATTTCGGTATAGATAATATTTTTGAGAGAATTTTTCTATCAAAATATTGAAAAATAGAATGGTGGCTTCTAGAAATCAAGGGCTGGCCAAAATTCTCATTATATATGTAGGGTTTTGGGCAATTTTCAAGATTACCCTTAATGAGCTAGATTATGAGTGTTTTGGTATAGTGAGCTTCTGGGTATTTGGGTTTTCTAATTAATTTTGTGGCTAATTAAAGGTAATTAAAAACAAAATATTTTTTATATTATTTTCATTAAAATTTTTCCCAAAATATTTATTAAAAATTATTTTAAAATACTCATAAAAATTATTTTATGCATAAAAATTGCCTTTTTGCATGAAAATTTATTTTATGAAAAATAAATTATTTTACACTAATACACTTTGTATAAATCATTTATTTTACAATAATAACTCATATTATGCATAACTAAAATTAATTTAACATGCCATATACTCATTAATCACATAAGACATAAATTTCCATAAAAGCACACACTTAGCCTTAATAGTTCTAAGTTAAGTAAATTGGTCATGAAAACTCCTAGGATGGGTGTGGATTGTTACATCCTCCTCCAAGCTATCCTTCATGACCTTTATTCTTATTCTTTCCTTTCTTCTTCCATTCAATTTGTTCAACTCTCTCAGGCTTAGACCTCTTCTCCATTATCCTAGCATTATCTATTAACTTGGCCAAGGTCAAAAATTCAGTCACCACCAAGGAGTTAAATAGAGGCATTATCAATCCTCCCAAGAAGCAGTTGACATGACTAGCTTTAGTAGACACAATGTTAATAGCGAATCTGTTAAGTCGGTTAAATTCTTTAGCATAATTTGATACTGACATTTCTAGTTTCTGCTTTAATTGCTAGAACTACAGTGCCTTGTCTTGCCTCTCTCTTTCAGGCAAGAACTGACCCATTACTACTTGCTTAAACTTTGCCCATGCTACTCCAAAAATTTGCTCCTTGAAGTTGGAGTCCTACTTGGGCATCTCAGCAAGACAGTCAATAGACTAGCTTGTCCATCTCATCCAAGAATTCATATAGGTCATCATTCTCCTCAACATAGAAGGTAGGTGGCTAAAGCTTCTTGAACTCTGAAACAGTCATCCCTTCATCAGGTAGATGCTTCGTGTCCCTTCAAGCAGGTGCCACTACCGTAGGTAGTGGAACTCTATTTCCTTCTTATATTGGCAGTACTTCCTGCCTTTGAGCTCACAACTCATCCAATTCCTTCTGCAGGTCTCTCATTTTCTCGCATGTAGGATGAACCTCTTATGAAGAGGCTTGCTCATTAAAGCTTATGGTCAGTGTCTTTGAGTTGGATCTCTCTCTTAACCTTACAAGTGCAAAGGCATCATTCATTGCAGTGTCTGAGATTGCATCCTCACTAGCCTTAACAGGTTGAGCAATTATGTGAACCTTTTTCTTAGGACGCATTCTATTATCATGATAAGGGAATTTAGTACTATCTCCTTTCTAACCCATCTAGCCCCATTACCATAGTATTGCATTAACCATGCATTTAGCATAAGTACTTATCATATCATGTCACAAGGCATATATCACATATCACTTATCGCATAGCATGCATCATTTAACATACATCACATATTATGGCATGTATTATGTAACCCATAACTTATAGCATCATGAACTTCCCTATTATATAAGAGTCAATCATGTCATAGGCAATAAAAAAAAATCATTCCATACTAAGAAACTAAACAATCAAAGGAAATATCATGCATATCATATAAGGTACTACGTCATTACGCCAATCATCACCAACTACTTGTCTTTGCCCTCGTATGTCCTCCACTAGGGCAGTTATCAGGTAGACTCCATGATCGGTTAGGTGAATGGTTAATAGGAGAGCACTCGAGTGCGACATGACCACTGTTGCTGTATCGATAACAAAGAATATCTTTATTTTGCTGATATCCAGTCAAAGAAAAGAGCCTTGACGGTGAGTAGTCTCCCCTATACTCAACAATCCTTGCCTTAATCTGCTTAATATCCTCTCTTAAAGTTTGCACTAGAGACCTTAGACTTTGATTTTTCTTTGTTAGGTTCGAGCAGTCCTCTTCTAGCTTCTGAATCTTGTTATGAACCCAATCATAATCCAGGCACTCCTCGGCGTCCTCCTTCATGTCAGGGGTCTTCTCCCTCTTGGGGCAGATCATAAGCATGACTCTTTCGAACATCTCTGAGCAAATCCTCTTGCAGGTCACATAAGGTGCTCTAAGTTTAAGTCCCATCACAGGGGTGGTCTTCTTGGTCATCTAGCAAAGGAATCATAAGGCACACAAGCAAACAATAACATATAGTACTATAACTTATTAGGATTTTGCAGAACTATACTAGTGATAGACTACAAGTGACATGACAGGAAAATTCCTATGCTCCAGTATTATACTTAATCAACCCAATAAACAGACAAGTCTAAACAGGACCTTAACAACAACAGCTCTGATACCAACTTGACACTTGTCAAATGGCAACAAAAGAAAACCTATAGCTCTAATACCAACTTTCTCACATCCCAATTTCATAGACATGATGGTCCTAGAACATAACCACGGCTATAGAACCCACTCATAAACATACAATCACTGCCTAGGATTGTACCGAACCTCATGTATTAACTTAATAAAACCTTTTCTTTTGTAAAGGAAAAATTTAAGTTGCAGAAGTTAAAAATATACTTTAATACAATTCATAAGAAAATAATAATAAGACTCCAAGTAAATTCTCAAACATAATATTCTAAAATAAAGTTCCCATAATAACTCCTAGAGCATTAAGGACTCATCGTAGCATGGTGTTATTATAACTTTGACAAGGAATTCTCCAACTGAAGTAGAATGCTTCAGCCATCACCTTACGTCCTCATATTGCTCACCTGGAATCACACAAGGCAAAAGGGGTGAGATAAATTATCTCAATGAGTAAACAATATAGCAAATATAATAACATATATTCCTTTAAAAAGGAAACCCATAGCTTATAACACATAGTTCAAGACTTACAGTTCATGAATCAAAGTTTGCAATTTAGCAAGGCTTGCAAAAATCATATTTATAGTACATAACACATAGAGCGAAGGCTATTGCCATAATCACTCGAACACATAGAGGAGAGGTGGCATCAAACCAAATTCCAACTACTATCACATAGAGAAGCATGAAGCTGATTAGGCCCCACGGTTAGAACTACCACTTCTAGCAGAGGTGGATACACAACCCCTATCTATTGGGTTAAGACCATGTGCACAGGTTCTGATGATTACCCACATTGACATGAGGATTTATGCATAAAAGGGTTTATAGGTACCATAACTAAAGCTAATGGAAATCATATATAACAATAGTACTTAAGGCAACCATAACATGTATCACAATAGTAATAGCAGTTAACTTTTTGAATAAAAGATACAAGAATAGTGTAGTTCTAGAAAGAATACAAGTTAGGGCAATAATCACAAAGGTATTATCATTTGATAAACAAAATTTTTTTTTACTAATTGTCCTTTGGCAACCCAAGCTTAACAAAGAAATCATACAGTTTCATTTTAAAAGTAGAGAAGAACTTGGGTTTCAAGAATATTAAGGGTTTACATAGTATGATAACTTGTACTTGTAAGAATAATATAATGTTTACTCACCTTGTGGTTCCTTTGCTCCTAGCACTTGTACCCATTAAACCTCTAATACTCCTTAAGCTCTAACATAATAATTAATTGACTACTTAGTATTTATTTATTCATCATGTTATTCTATCCCATAACTACCCTATACACACATATAATATTCACATGCACTTAGTGTTGCATATAGAAGTGCACTACTAATTTGCACATGTTTACTCACCTTGTGGTTCCTTTGCTCTTAGCACTTGTAGCCCTTGAACCTCTAATACTCCTCAAGCTCTAACATAATAATTAATTGACTACTTAGTATTTATTTAGTCATCATGTTATCCAATCCCATAACTACCCTATGCATACATATCATATTCACATGCACTTAGAGTTGCATATAGAAGTGCGCTCCTAACTTACACATAACACATTAGTTTGCAAAGTCTTTGCACACTTAGCCTTTGTAGGCCCATATGAGAACACATTGTAATTCATACCATGACTTTTCTAAAGTCAAACAAAATATGTCATGATCTTAATATCAATTCGCTTTAACAATCATCTTAGTACACTTGACACTTCCATACATGTCAACTTATCAATAGCCTTTTAAGTGTCTTGCTCATCTCTTATGACCAATTCATTCATTCAATCTCTTCATCAATTCTAGATCATTAATTCATTCTTAACTCATCATAAATCCTATTTCCATATTACCCAATCACATTCACATTTTAATCACAATATAAGGTTAAGATACCTGAAGTATACCAAATTGCCTCTAGCCTTATCTAGAGTCATTCCTTCAACCAACATGCAATTTAACTATTTATCATTCATACATACATGTCAATAATCATTAAAATATATTACATAAAAATTATAAACATTGGGATAAAAATTCCCAAGTAGGCCGAATACACTATTAAAGAGAAAACCTAAATTTTCTTACTTTTCTTACTTTTCGTCTATTATAATAATATGCAAAAACATTGTTTGAACCAAGATTTTTCATGTAATCAAAACAAAAATCATTTTACAACATGAATCCCTATGAATTGGTAGCCATAGATGTCTATATGCATGAAATCTTCCAACTTTATGTTTTAGGATGAAAAACGGTGAGTTTTCTTGTTTTTAGTATTTTTCGGTCATTATAGTAATATGTAAACACGTGATTTAAAACCATTATTTTTTATTCAATCATAACAAATATCAGTTTATAATTCCAATATGTATAAATTGGCAGCCATACTTACATGTTACATGAAATTTTCCAACTTTTAACTTATAGGATGAAAACCATGAATTTCCTTGTTTTCTGAAACTTTTCAGTCATTATAGTAATATACAGAAATATGATTTAATTTGATATTTTTTAATCCAAACACATCAAAAATCATTTGGAACACAAGCACATAAAAATTGCCCCCCTGTAATGTTTATGTGTGAAAATTTCAATTTTGAGTTGTAGGATTCACATTTGGAGAAATCCGTAGAGAGGTTGGTGTTTTCAGTAGAACAATCATTTTCTCTTCTAAAAACTCACCTAGGCTAAATTTAATCAATAAAAATCAGTAAATGTTCAATTCAAATAATTTTCTCATGATTAGTTTCATAGGAATTAAATAATAAATTGAAAGGGGAGAAAAACTTATGAATACGGTTAAGAAATCACAAGGTTTGAAGGTATTTTGTGAATTTCGGTAGAAAGAATAATTTTGAGAGAATTTTTCTATCAAAATAATGAAAAACATAATGGTGGCTACTGAAAAACAAGGGCTGGCTGAAATTCTTATTATATATGTAAGGTTTTGGACAATTTCCAAGATTACCCTTAATGAGCTAGGTTATGAGTGTTTTGTTGTAGTAGGCTTTTAGATATTTGGCCTTTTTATTTAAGTTTGGGCTGATTATAGGTAATTAAAAATAAAATATTTTTCTTATTATTTTCATAAAAATTTTCCCAAAAATATTTATTTAATTTTTTTTTTAAAAATACTCATAAAATTATTTTATGCTTAAAAATCGCTTTTGCATGAAAATTCATTTTATGTAAAATAAATTATTTTATGCTAATGCACTTCATATAAATCATTTATTTCACAATGATAACTCATATTATGCATATTAGAATCAATTCAACATGCCACACACTCATCAATCACATAGCACATAGATTCTCATAAAAGCATACACTTAGCCTTAATAGTTCTAAGTCAAGCAAATTGTCATAAAAATTCCCAGGGTAGGTGTGAGTTATTACAATCCTAGTCCTGTGGCTTTGATAGACGAACAACATAGGTGAGCATTCTAGAAAGGGCACTCTCCATCCTCCGAGTAATTAGATAAGTGCACTAAGTGAACTCCCTGGGTAACTATGTATAAAGAGACAATGTTAAAGGCTTTAGATCCTTTCTAAGCATAAGAAAACACGATGACACTGTGCCCATGGATCCTTTCTAAGGGTGAAAATGTAAGAAGGCCATACTTCAATGTCATGAGGGATAGGCCAGGTACCCAGACTGATGGCCTTGGGGAGATGCTAGAACCTCATAGAACCCTCAAAGTCATGATAGAAAATCTCCTCTGTCACACGGTACTCTACATCCAAAAAGAAACCCAGGAATGTGGCTCGAGCCACCGTGATCATAAACAAGTATGGTACCACTAGAAGAACTGTCACATCCTAACTTTAGAGATATGATAGTCCTATAACATGGAGAGACATAAGGTCACTCATACCCATAGAACCCACTTATACTCATACAAATACTACCTAGGAACATACTAAACCTCATGCATTAACTTCAAAAAAACTTTTATAAAGGAAAAACCTTAAGATGCAGAAGCTAAAAATATACTTTAATACAAATCTATAAGAAAATAATAATAAGACTACGAATAAAGTCACCAATATAATATTCCAAAATAAAGCTCCCATAATAACTCTTGGAACATCTAGAGACTCATCATATCATAGTATGGAAATAAACTTGGACGAGGAAATCTCCCAAGCAAAGTAGGTTGCTTGAGCTATCACCTTGCCTCCTCGTAATGCTCATCTGGAACCACAAAAGGAAAAGCGATGAGATAGATGATCTCAATGAGTAAACAATAAGGCTTATACAATAACACATATCTCTTGGAAAAGGCTCATAGCTCATAACTTATAGTTCATGATTCAAAATTCATAGTTTATGGTTCATAGTTTGAAAGTTAGAAAGGTTTATAGAAATCACATTTATAACACAGAACACATAGAGCAAAGGCTATTTCTATAATCACCTAAACATATAGAGTGATGACTATTGCTATAATCACTCGAACACATAGAGTGAAGGCTATTGTCTTAATCACTCGAACCCATACAGTGAAAGCTATTGCCATAATCACTCAAATACATAGTCGATGATTACTCGCATCGATATGAGGAGCACATAGCCAATGATTACTCGCATCAGTATGAGGATTCTTGCATAAAAAGAGTTAAAGGTACCATAGCAAGAGCTAATGCTAATCACATATAACAATAACAATTAAGGCAATAATAACATGTATCCCAATAGCAATAGCAATTTAATGTTTTGAACAAAAGATACAAGAATAGTGTAGTTCCAGAAAAATATAAGTTAGGGCAATAATTGCAAAGGTATTATCATTGGATAAACAAAAATGGTTTTGGACTAATTGTCCTTTAGCAACCTAAGCATAAAAAGAAATCATTAAAATAGAAAAGAACTTGGCTTTCAAGATATCAAAGGTTCACAAAACATGATAGCTTTCACTTGTAACTTGAAATGTAATATTTACTCACACTTGTAACATGAATATAGTGTTTACTCACCTTGTGTTCCTTCGCTCCTAGTACATGTAGCCCTTTTGAACTTCTAAAGCACCTCAAGCTCTAACATAATATTTAATTCAATACTTAGTATTTATTTAATCATGATGTTATCCTATCCCATAACTACCCCATGCACATATGAATTCACATACACTTAGAGTTGCACATAGAAGTGCACTCATCACTTGTACATTACATGTTGACTTTAGAAGTCTTGTACACTTAGCTTTTATAGGCCCTTATGAAAACACATTACAATAATGTCAATACCTTTATCAGGTCAACACATTATCATTACCTTAATATCAATTCATTTTAACAATCATCTTAGTATATAGGTTAAATTAACAATAACCTTTCAAGTATCATGCTTAACTCTTATGACTCATTCATTCAATCAATCTCTTCATCAATTCAAGATCCTCAATTCATTATCAATTCATAATAAAATCTATTTCCATATTTTCTAATCACATTCACATTCTAATCACAACATAAGGTTAATATACCTTAGGTATACCTTAAGTATACCAAAGTGCCTCTAAGCTAGTCTATAGTCATACCTTCAACCAACATGCAATTTAACTATTTATCATACATACATACATGTCAATAATCATCAAAATATATCACATAAAAATTATAGATATTGGGATAAAAATATGAATGTAGGCCAAATGCCCTAATCAAAGAAAAACCTGAATTTTCTTATTCTTTGCACATTCCGTTTATTATAGTAATATGTAAAAACATGGTTTAAACGAAGATTTTTTATGTAATCAAAACAAAAATCATTTTAGAACATTAATCTACATGAATCAATAGCAATAGGTATATCTCATACATGAAAATTCAAATTTTGGGTTTTAGGATGCAAAACCATGAGTTTTTCTTATTTTTGGTATTTTCTAATCATTATAGTAACATATAAACAGGTGGTTTAAACAATTATTTTTTATTCAATCACTAGAAATATCAGTTTAGAACATCCATATGTATGAATCAATAGCCATTGATCATAATTATGCATGAAAATTCCAAGTTTCAAGGTTTAGGGTGAAAATCATGAGTTTTTAAGCTTTCTGCACTTTCTGTTCATTACAGCGATATGCAAACACATTATTTAAATCTTTATTTTTCATCCAAATAAAACAAGTATTAGATTATAATTCCTTCATACACAAATGGGTAGCCATATGTATAAGAAATCATAGAATTTTCCAACTTCTAAGTTCTAACACAAAAAAACCTTGAATTTCTTTATTTTCTAAAACTTTTCGGTCATTACAGTAATATGTAGAAATATAATTTAATCCAATATTTTTCATCAAAACACATCAAAAATAAATTTAAAATCTAAATGTGCATTAGCTGCCCCCCCTTAAAGAATTTATAATTGAAAATTTTAAGTTTTGAGTTATAGGATTCATCTTTGGCGAAATCGCATAGGAAGATTGATGTTTTTGGCAAAAAAATTAATATCTCTTTCAAAAACTCGCCCAAACTAAATTAAATCTATAGAAATTAGTAAATAAATAGTTCAAAATAATTTTCTCATAATTTTTTTCATAGAAATTAGATAGGAAATTGAAAAGAAAGAAAAACTTACGAAACGGTCTTGAAATCGCAAAGTTGAAAGTGTTTTTGAGAATTTCGGTAGAGAGAAATATTTTAAAAGAATTTTTCTATCAAAATACTAAAAAACAAAATGGTGGCTGGTGGAAATCAAGGGCTAGCAGAAATTCTCATTATATATTAGGGTTTGGGGTGCAATTTCAACTAATACCCTTAATGAACTAGGTTATGAGTGTTTTAGTGTAGTGGGCTTTTGGGTATTTGGGCTTTTTATTTAAATTAGGGCTGGTTATAGGTAATTAAAAATGAAATATTTTTCTTATTATTTTCATTAAAATTTCTCCCAAAATATTTATTTAAAAATATTTTAAAAATACTCATAAAATTAATTTATGCTTAAAAATTGCCTTTTTGCATGAAAATTCATTTTATGAAAAATAAATTATTTCATGCTAATGCATGTTATTCAAATCATTTATTTTACAACAATAATTCATATTAGGTATATTAAAATTAATTTAACATGCTTCAAACTAATAAATCGTGTCACACATAAATTTTCATGTAGTCACACAATTTGTCACAATAACCCTAAATTCAAATAATTTGTCACTAAAACTTCTAAGCTAGATGTGGGTTGTTGCAAGAACTAGCAGTGGGAACTTTTGAAACCATAGGCTGAGGAACCCCCTAGTAGTAGTACGTGTGATAGAAGGACGCCCTTGTGGTGTAATCTCCCACATTAAAAAGCGAGTGCAAAAGTCACAATAGTGCCTATCAGGATGCTAGAAAAGGTGCCCCTCATTGACAATAAAAAGTGTCAGGCTGGTCAAGATGCCCATCTTGTACCTCATGTCCATCAGCGAATGACTAGGTACTCACAATGATCCAAACAACTAAAAGTGTACTCTTTCACCCAAGTAGTACAAGCAAAAGCAGCGAGATTGCAATAGTACTCTCCTATGTGAAATGGCCTCTACAAAGCCTACAAAAGGGGCAAGTGACATCCTATCACATCCCAACTTTCGAGACATGACAGTCCTAGAACATGGGGAGACATAAGGTCACCCGTGTCCGTAGAACCCACTTATACTTATACAAATACTACCTAGGATCGTACCAAAAACCTCTTACATTAACTTAAATAAACACCTTTTTTCTATTGTTTTTTAAAACTGAAAACCTTAATTTGCGAAAGCAGAATTAAAATATACTTTAAACATAATCCATAAGAAAATAATATTTAGAATTCAATTAAACCTCAAAGGTTAACATTTCAAAATAAACATCCAAAAGTGAATATTCCTGAAGCATCTAAGGATAACTCTTCATGACATATTAAACTGATTTTTTTAGACAAGGAATTCCCCAAGCGAAGTAGGATGCTTGAGCCATCACCTTGCCTCCTCATAATGCTCACCTGGAACCACACAAGGAAAAAGAGTGAGATAGATGATCTCAATGAGTAAACTATAGGGATTGTACAATAACACATATCATTTAGAAAAGGCTCATAGCTCATAATATATAGCTTATGATTCATAGTTTGCAATTTAGAAAGGTTCGCAGAAATCACACTTATAACACATAGAGTGAAGGCTACTGCCATAAGCACTCAAACACATCGAGTCAAGGCTATTGCCATAATCACTCGAACACATAACACATAGAGTGAAGGCTATTGCCATAATCACTCGAACACATAGCCGATAATTACTCGCATCAGTACAAGAATCACATAGCCGATGATTACTCGCATTGGTACGAGTAGCACAAAGCTGATGATTACTCGCATCGGTACGAGAAACACATTGTCGATGATTACTCACATCAGTATGAGAAGCACGTAGCCGATGATTACTTGTATCAGTATGAGAATTTCTGCATAAAGGGTAAAAGGTACCATAGCTAGAGCTGATGGTAATCACAATTAACAATATCACACAAGGCAACATTAACATGTATCTCAATAACAATAGTGGTTTAACTTTTAAATAAAAGATACAATGATAGTGTAGTTCCAGAAAGAATATAAGTTGGGGAGTTAATAATCATCAAAACACATCACATAAAATTTATAAACATTTGAACAAAATTGTCCATGTAGGCCGAATGCATCATTAAGGTAAAAACCAAATTCTTCTCCTTTTCCTGCTTTCTGTCTATTTCAGAAATATGTAAAATATGGTTTGAACCAAGATTTTTCATGTAAACATAACAAAATCATTCTGGAATATAAATTCATAGGAATCAGCCACTATTGGTGTTATTAATATATAAAAATTCAATCTTTTGCATTATAGTGTACAAAACCATAAGTTTTCTTGTTTTCGGTATTTTTCGGTCATTTCAGAAATATGCAAACAGGTTGTTTAAACCATTATTTTTCATTCAATCATTGAAAATATCAGTTTAAAACACATTCCTTCATGAAATGGCAGCCATAGATAGGGTTTATACAAGAAAATTCCAAGTTTAAAGGCTTAGGTGAAAAATCATGAGTTTTCGCGCTTTCCGCGCATTTCGTTCATTTAAGCGATAAACAGACACATGATTCAAATCATTATTTTTCATTTAAACAAAACAAATAACATATTAGAACACCCATACATACAAATTGGCAGCCATATATTCATGAAAGAATAAAATTTTCTAACTTCCAAGTTCTAACATGAAAATCTTGAATTCCTTTGTTTTTCAAAACTTTTCTGTCATCGCCGAAATATGTAGAAATATTATTTAATCTAATATTTTTCATTAAAACAAATCAAAAACTAGTTTAGAACATAACAAGTACAAATCACCCCCCCCCCTTCCCTTATGATGTTTATGCATAAAAATTGTGATTTTAAGTTATAGAATTCACCTTTGGGGAAATCTTGCGGAAAGAATCGTGTTTACGGTAAAAAATAATTTTTCTCTCCTAAAAATTCACTCAAATAGAATTAAATCTATAGAAATTAGTAATCAAATAGTTCAAAATAATTTTCCCATAATTTATTTTATAGAAATCAGTTTAGAAATCGAAAGAGAAGAAAAACTTATGATTATGGTCAAGAAATCGCGAAACTGAAAGGAGTTTTCTTAATTTTGATAGAGAGAATTATTTTGGGAGAATTTTTCTATGAAAATACCAGAATAACAAAGTGTGGCTATTGTGTAAACTAATGGGGGCTGAAATTTTGCTTATATATTAGGGTTTGGGGTGCAATTTCCAAGTTTGCCCTTAATGAGCTAGGTTAGGAGTGTTTTTATGTAGTGGGCTTTTGGGTATTTGGGCTTTTTTAATTAATTTAGGGCTGATTATAGGTAATTAAAAATAAAATATTTTTCTTATTATTTTCATTAAAATTTCCCCCAAATATTTATTTAAAAATATTTTAAAAATACTCATAAAGTTATTTTATGCTTAAAAATTGCCTTTTTAAATGAAAATTCATTTTATGAAAAATAAATTATTTCATGCTAATGCATTTTATTTGAATCATTTATTTCACAATAATAACTCATACTAGGCATATTAAAATTAATTTAACATGCCCTAAACTCATAAATCACGTCATACATGAATTTTCATATAGTCACATAATTTGTCACAATAAGTCTAAATTCAAATAATTTGTCCGTAAAACTCCTAAAGTAGATGTGGGTTGTTATATTCTTGCCCCCTTAAAAGAAATTTGTCCTAAAATTTCCAAATCTAATAGCACAACATAATTTACTTAACTTCTCTGCCACGCTTCTGCTGCGCTACTCAAACTCAATATCTTACTACAATTAACTTATCAAACATAGTAGGCCACATATTCACAATCTATTGAAAAGAATCACATTGATAAACTTTCAGCTTAAGCTACACCTATGTTAATCTCTTGTTCAAACAAATCTTAAAATTAATCCTTAATAATTTTTTTATCTCCTTAACCTCAAAAATAAAGTAATAGAACCTTTAATTTCACCTTTAATCAAATATAATCCCAAGCATTGTTTTTCCTTATATCTCTATTATTATTAACATCTATACTAATACCTTAATCACCACTTCCATTCATTATTTATCATATTAGTCATACAAGAATCTAACAGATAGTGCCAAATTAATAACTCCAATTGATATTTGATAATTCCCATTCCATACTAATAATTATTACTTCATCTATTATAACCTCAATAAATATTTTTTGTATTTAATGCCTTGCTAACATTATAATTTCTACATTCCCATCATTTGTCAATTAAAACATATTTAAACTTAACAAACATTCCTATATATATCATATCCCAAACAAACTTGCATTCTATTAATTTATGATCCCAAATAAACTTCTCATAACTATTTCAGACTTACTCTCTTTCTGTATAATATATACATCATTATCATGATTTAATTACCTAATGCCTTGAAATTTTATACATTTAGCTCGTAATATCACCTAACTTTAGATTTTCCACTTACATCTTGCTATATTTCACATTCCTAATCATTTAGCTTGTTCATATTAAAATAATAAACCTTCTAATACCATTGCTATTCAATAAAATCTTTATGCAACTCTTATATCTTTCCAAGTCCATGCCATTCTAGGTTATCTCAACAAAAATTCTTCCTGTACTAAAGATTACTACTAAATTTTCCAATAACCTCAATTGAACATTATTGCATCTAATGCCTCAGAATATTTCTCATCCAAAGGACTCTAATCCCTTTCAGGTATGTTCAAAACTATTTAAATCTTCAAAACTGTATAAAATCATTTATAATAACTAAAACATTTTCATCCTTGCATGTAGCATGTAACCTTAATGCAATGCTTGATACAATTCATGATGTATGATTGATGATGTATGATTTCATAAAGCAAAATCATAAAGCAAAACTCAGTGCATATAGACAGACACATTGGACATAAGTACATAATCAAATAAAATCTAGAACATTTTATCTTAAAATCATGTTCTACCCTCATAAATCAAGTCCTTATAGATCCTCAAATTTACAATTCATATGGCCTTAACATCCATCATCTTATAAAAGTTCAAATCCTTATACTCTAATTGCACCCTATATACTCCAAGGAATCTCATCACTAAAGAATCTCTACTAGCATCATACTTATCCTTTTATCAACATTAAAAGTCTGATAACACTTATACTTTTATATCTCCCCCTCTTAAAAAAAATTCGTCCTCGAATTTCAATACTTACTTACATATTCTCAAAAAAACTAGGGATGCTTATGCCACATCCCTTCCTCAACTTCCTAAGTATACCCATTCATTCTATGATTACACTAACAAACCTTAAATCATAAATATCTCCTTGATACACCAATATCTCCCATCCTTAGTTCAAAATTTTAATTGCTTTCCTTTATAGTCACTACAAGAAGTTTCCGTCCACCATTGTCTACCTCACAATCCTTAAACAATACCTTACTTCCATCATTTCTTCCCAAAGGGTCAATAATACTAAGGGTTCATTAATTTATTCCTTATCTCTAGCGAGACTCTTAGTAAAATATGGAGACACAAATGAATTTGTAACACTAGAATCAATCAGCATCTTGCACTAAAAATTCAAATGGGAATGATACCTTCTTCTTTCAAATCACACTAGACAAATATTCCTTCCTTGACTATACTTGATATCTACATGAGTGATAGAGAAATCCCTAGCTTTCTTGTTATTTTAGTTTATATGGTAGTATCTAAACCACAAATTCCTTAATATACTTCACTTACTTCATACCATATACTTATGTAAAATGTAACTGATTCATTTTATTCTCCTACTGATCATTAAATATCCTTCGTCTTCTTTTGGCATCAATCAAAAATACCATTTAATAACTCTATTTAATTCATATATCAAACCATTGTAACATGTAAGCATTTCATACCTCACAACATTATACCTATCAATCATTAATCTAAATTGGATCAAAACTTAGTCAACTTCTCTTTCTAATCCACTTAACCCCACTATCAACTATCATATTTACCATGCATTTAACATAGGTACTCATCATACCATATCATATCATAAGGCACATGTCACATATCACATATCCATTAGCATATATCACATAGCATATGTCACATATCACTTATCACATAGCATATATCACATATCATAATCATGTAATATATATCTCATAGCATGAAGAATTCTCCTATTATGCAAAAGTGAATCATGCTATAGGCAAAAATAATCAATCCATACTAAGTCACTAAGCAATCAATTAACATCATTCACATCACAGGAGTCTTCTTTTTCTTGAGGTAGATCATAGGCATGGCTTTCTCGAACATCTTTCACCATGTCCTCTTATATGCCACATGCGGTGCTCTAGGTTGCAGTCTTCCAGCAGGGGTAATCTTCTTGGTCATCTAGTAAAGGAATCATAAGGCACACAAGCAAACAACAACAAAGAGTACTATAACTTATTAGGATTTGGCGGAACTATACTGGTGATAGACTGCAAGTGACAAGATAGGAAAATTTCTATGCTCTAAGATTATAATTAGTCAAACCAATAAGCAGACAAGTCTAAACTAGACTTTGAAAACTACAGCTCTGATACCACCTTTGTCACATCCTAACTTTGGAGACATGACAGTCATAGAACATGGGGAGACATAAGGTCACCCACGTCTGTAGAACCCACTTATACTTATACAAATACTGCCTAGGATTGTACCAAAAACCTCTTACATTAACTTAAATAAACCCTTTTTTTTTTTTTTAAATTGAAAACCTTAAGTTGCGAAAGCAGAATTAAAATATACTTTAAACATAATCCATAAGAAAATAATATTTGGAATTCAATTAAAACCTCGAAGGTTAACATTTCAAAATAAACATCCAAAAGTGAATATTCCTGGAGCGTCTAAGGATAACTCTTCATGACATATTAAACTAATTTTCTTAGACAAGGAATTCCCCAAGTGAAGTAGGATGCTTAAGCCATCACCTTGCCTCCTCATAATGCTCACCTGGAACCACACAAGGAAAAAGAGTGAGATAGATGATCTCAATGAGTAAACAATAGGGATTGTACAATAACACATATCACTTAGAAAGGGCTCATAGCTCATAACATATAGCTCATGATTCATAGTTTGCAATTTAGAAAGGTTCGCAGAAATCACACTTATAACACATAGAGTGAAGGCTACTACCATAACCACTCGAATAGATAAAGTCAAGGCTATTGCCATAATCACTCAAACACATAACACATAGAGTGAAGGCTATTGCCATAATCACTCAAACACATAGCCGATAATTACTCGCATCGGTACGAGGATCACATAGCCGATGATTACTCACATCGGTACGAGTAGCACATAGCCAATGATTACTCGCATCGGTATGAGAAGCATATAGCCAATGATTACTTGCATCTGTATGAGAAGCACATAGCCGATGATTACTTGCATCGGTACGAGGATTTCTACATAAAGGGTAAAAGGTACCATAGCTAGAGCTGATGGTAATCACAATTAACAATATCACATAAGGCAACATTAACATGTATCTCAATAACAATAGTGGTTTAACTTTTAAATAAAAGATACAATGATAGTGTAGTTCCAGAAAGAATATAAGTTGGGGAGTTAATCACAAGAAGTTCTCATTGGATAAACAAACCAGTTTTGGACCAAATGACCTTTGGCAATCCAAGCTTGACAAAGAATCATATAATGATATTTAGAATAGAAAGAACTTGGGTTTCAATGATCATAAGAGTCACATAGCATGTTTTCACACATTTGTAACATAATAAAATGTTACTTGCACTTATAACATGAACATAGAGTTTACTCACACTTGTAACACGTAGTCCCTTTACACTTCTAAAGCTCCTCAAACTCTAACATAATATTTGATTTAATACTTAGTATTTATTTACTCATGATGCTCCTATCCCATAGCTACCCCATGCACATAGAGCATACACATACACTTAGAGTCCACACATGGGTGTACTCGTCACTTGCACATAACACGTTGGCTTTGAAAGTCTTGCATTCTTAGGCCTTATAGGCTCTCTTGATATCACATTACAATTACATTATTACCTTTTTAAGGTCATTACAATATTGTTACCTCAATATCAATTCACTTATCAATTATCTTAGTTCATTTTACACTTCCATACATGTCAACTTAAAAATTAATCCTTCAAACATCATGCTTAACTCTTATGATCCCTTTCACTTCATTAACTCATAACCATATATTCATCATCAAGTCATCATGACATCTAATTCCAAATTCCTCAATCACATTTGCATTCTAATTACAATACAAGGTTAAGATACCTTAAGTATACCTTAAGTATACCATAATGCATTTAAGCTCATCTAGGACCATACCTTCAATTAACATGCAATTTTATCATTTATTATACATACATACGTGTCAATAATCATCAAAACACATCACATAAAATTTATAAACATTTGGACAAAATTGTTCATGTAGGCCAAGTGCATCATTAAGGTAAAAACCAAATTCTTCTCCTTTTCATGCTTTCCGTCTATTTCAAAAATATGTAAAAACATGGTTTGAACCAAGATTTTTCATGTAAACATAACAAAATCATTTTGGAATATAAATTCATAGGAATCAGCCACTATTGGTGTTATTAATATATAAAAATTCAATCTTTTGCATTATAGTGCACAAAACCATAAGTTTTCTTATTTTCGGTATTTTTCGGTCATTTCAGAAATATGCAAATAGGTTGTTTAAACCATTATTTTTCATTCAATCATTGAAAATATCAGTTTAGAACACATTCTTTCATGAATCGGTAGCCATAGATAGGGTTTATACAAAAAAATTCCAAGTTTAAAGGCTTAGGTGAAAAATCATGAGTTTTCGCGCTTTCCGCGCATTTCGTTCATTTTAGCCATAAACAGACACATGATTCAAATCATTATTTTTCATCTAAACAAAACAAATATCATATTAGAACACCCATACATACAAATCTGCAGCCATATATTCATGAAAGAATAAAATTTTCCAACTTCCAAGTTCTAACACGAAAACCTTGAATTCCTTTGTTTTTTGAAAGTTTTCGGTCATCGCAAAAATATGCAAAAATATTATTTAATCCAATATTTTTCATCAAAGCAAATTAAAAACTATTTTAGAACATAACCAACTACAAATCACACCCCCCCCCCCCCCCCCCCTTATGATGTTTATGCATAAAAATTGTGATTTTAAGTTATAGAATTCACCTTTGGGGAAATCTTGCAGAAAGAATCGTGTTTACGGTAGAAAATAATTTTTCTCTCCCAAAAATTCACTCAAACAGAATTGAATCTATAGAAATTAGTAATCAAACAGTTCAAAATAATTTTTCCATAATTTATTTTATAGAAATCAGTTTAGAAATTGAAAGAGAAGAAAAATTTACGATTATGGTCAAGAAATCACGAAACTGAAAGGAGTTTTCTTAATTTCGGTAGAAAGAATTATTTTGGGAGAATTTTTCTATGAAAATACTGGAATAACAGAGTGTGGCTGCTGTCTAAACTGATGGGGGCTGAAATTTTGCTTATATATTAGGGTTTGGGCTGCAATTTCCAAGTTTGCCCTTAATGAGCTAAGTTAGGAGTGTTTTTGTGTAGTGGGCTTTTGGGTATTTGGGCTTTTTTAATTAATTTAGGGCTGATTATAGGTAATTAAAAATAAAATATTTTTCTTATTATTTTCATTAAAATTTCCCCAAAATATTTATTTAAAAATATTTTAAAAATACTCATAAAATTATTTTATGCTTAAAAATCGCCTTTTTAAATGAAAATTCATTTTATGAAAAATAAATTATTTCATGCTAATGCATTTTATTCAAATCATTTCTTTCACAATAATAATTCATATTAGGCATATTAAAATTAATTTAACATGTCCTAAACTCATAAATCACGTCACACATGAATTTTCATATAGTCACACAATTTGTCACAATAAGCCTAAATTCAAATAATTTATCACTGAAAGGTCTCATAATCTACCAATAACAACCAATAGATACAAGAATTAGTAAACAAATTGGAGAAAGACAAAAGAAAGAGAAAAGTTAACATACATATTGCTCAATCAGCTAATGAAAGAAAGCCCAAAGTGTCAAGGCACTATGATTATGAGTGGCAGCCCAATTGACCTTTGCCCATCTTTTCCCCATTGGAAAATCACATAGCCATTGCAAAGACAGCTCAAGAGTAGTGAATTGAATATACTCATAGGCCCATATTTATGGCATAGGGTTGTTAGAACTTAAAAAATGTGATTTAATTATGAAAATGGAACATGCCCAAAAACACGAGGTAGGTACCTCCCAAAAGATGGCAATCCCACCAACAGACATAATGTTCTCATGAGATAGGTAAATCATCTCCCAATGCATAGCACTCAGAATAGTGCCACCCTAATGAAACTCACCCCACCAGTCTATGCGAACTAAGCTCGGAAGGATGTTTAGATTCACCTCATCCCTCATATTATGTGTGAAGATGCACCTAGCTATTACCAATAGACACAGTTGAGCAAGGGCCTCATTAGGAATCAGATCTCTTATGGCTCCCATCGATTTCAAATTCTCATTTAGGATGGAATGCTTGACTCTAATGCTAACTCTAGGAGGATCAAAGCCAAGTAAGGGCTCTATCTTGGTCAGAGAGAAAGCTTGCCTCTAATCATTGCATATGTCTAAGGGTCAGTTCCTAATTTGAATCCCCAAGATCATGTACAAGTTAAGCGGAGCACATGTCAACTCCTAACATGCGAAATGGAAGGTATTGGTGGTATCCTACCATCTCTCGGCAAAAAAGATTCACGTTGATGTGGCTAAATGTTCTCACCACTTAGAAGTTAACAAATCTGATAGGCTCTAGTAAACTTCTAGCCACACTTCCTTGGGGGATGGACCTAATCACTATCTCCAGGTTACTCCTTCCACCCCTATTCTTAATGGTCAAAGCCTGCAATAAATAATAAAAAAGATCAATGAAAGTCGATCCAAGGGATTTGACCGTAACATTTGCTTCATTTCCAAGTTTTAGGATCACTTCCCCATTTTGCAAGCTTCTACTACTTATTATTTCCTGCATTGAAGTACAAATATAAGAACTTGCACCACTATCAAGTATCTAAGGCTTTGATGAACCATGTGAAATATTGGAAATCAAACAATTAAAAGACAACTTCTCACCTTTTGCCTTTCATGGAATTTTGTGCAGTCACAAGACTATTATGTAACTCGGCAAGAGTGCATTCCATCTTATTCATATGAAAGTTTATAATGAAATTAGAGATGGAATTAGCTAGGGATTGTAGGATCAAATCCATTTAAAGGTTGGAATCTATGGTGAAATCTAAATTCTCTAATTGCTTAATGAGCCAGATCATCTTATGAACATGTGGCCCAACCTTGTCTCTATCTTATATCTTGGTTTGAAACAACTATTTTGATATCTCATATCTAGCAGTTCTACTGTCTTCTCCATATAGCTCACATAAATGGATAAGAATGTCCCTAACCTCAACATAATTTTCATGTTGCTAATGCAAATCATATGACATAGAAGCCAACATGATACACTTTGCTAAAATATGATCCTCTTTCCACCTCTTTAAGGTAGCATGTTCCTTAGCAAAGGCCCCCTTAGGTAAGGGTCTAGGAACATTAGAATCAAGTTTATAAGCAATCCTTTTATAAGTAAGGACTAATTTAAACTTACAATACTAGTCCATAAAATTAGGTCCCATGAGTTTGTTATCAGAAAGTATGCTTACAATGGATAGGATTTGCTCATTCTAATAGAATACTGTAGAGAATAAAAAGATTATCGGTGTTATGTAAAAGTATCTTCCATAATGATTAGGTTTTAATTATAATGGTGCTCCCACTAACTTTACTATTCCTACACTTCCAAGTAGGAAATGAAAATCCCATTAGGGTGGATTTCTAGTAGGCGATTGAATTCTTATAAGACTATCAAGTACTCTTATATACACATTGTCATTATTGAGAATTTGATATCTAATAAGTGAACAATACTTGTTTATCACAACTCTTTATGAGGCTCAATTAATATGTTTTGTAATGCTTTTGACTTCAAATACACATTGTCATTATTGGTCATATATATTAGTTAAGTCAAATTGATTAGACCAATAATCATAGAGAATTCAACGTTGCAAGGCTCAAGTACTCTTTGCCATTATTGCTAAGCTATGCATCTCATGTTTATAACATCACATACTATCTAATAACTTTAAAGAAATTATTGTTCTAATGGAAAACCATGACTTAATATTTCATTTGGAAGATTTTAAGGCTTTAATTTTAGGTATCACTTTGCACATTATTCATATTAGCATACACCACAGACATAATATATATATATATATATATCATATGTATCACTAAAAGAACAATGTAAACATAGGTTTAATCATTGACTAGCTATGAACTCAATTCCTAGCCATAAGGAATGCGTTAAAATTTAGGTTAATCATATTAGAAACATAAGATTATAACAATTGAATCTTCATGCTTCCACTAGGCATCTTTATAGGTTAAAGCACTTCTTAATCTTGTAACTCCATATCACCATACATACATTTTTATCCATGACATATCCAAGGTAACAATTACAACAACAAAAGAGCTCATAAGGCTCAATGAATTTAATTAAAACCTAGATAAGCAATTAACCTTTAATTACATTTCTATAAAAGAAAACATACAATATGATTTCTTAGTCCATTATAAACTATTCATGCCTCTCAAACAAATAACAAATATAAATACAGCAATTATAATTGTCGATATGTTGTTCAATTTTGGAACATTTCTAGAATCACTTTGAGTATCACATATTATGTGTTTTTATAACTTAAAATCATATTTAAAGTCATAAAATTTGTTTGATTGAAATTATAATTCAAAAAAATTTTAAAAATAAAAAAGTTAGGAAAAAGAAACAGTAGAAATCGCAACCTGTTTTGAGGCCATGATCCTAGACAGGACCAAATCATGATTGTGACATATGTTTTGCGATCGCGACTTAGCTATAACATAAACTAATGCTAAACTTAGAACTAAGTTGATCATAACACATTCACAGGCATGACTCAAGTATCACAGTCATGACAATGATTTTGCGAGCATTACAAATAATTTGCAGGTGTAAATTGATGTCATGATAGCGATTCTTAAATCCATCAAACACAACATTTGTGCCAAAACTTTTTCCAACTCAATTTCAATCAACACAAAAACACCCATAGTAATATATATAATGTTTTACACTTAAATTAGGTGGCTTTAATACCAATTGAAGGAATATTAGGAGCAAATTAAGCAGAAGCAATATGGTGGGTGAAATTTCAAACAATTTAAAATTTCACTTTCATCCAAATGTATCCAATAATCATTTGACCATTTTGCTAATTAATGTGTAAAATACATAAGAAGAAAAGAAGAACAAGTGCTAATCAAATTATCTCTTAAACTCTATCAACTTTGATTCTTCTTTCTATTCCAAAAGCTCCCTAAGTATTGAGTCTCTAGATTGTCCATACCAAGTTCCACATCCAAGGCTCACTTTGATTTGCCTAGATATTGTTGATTCCCACTTTTGGTGGCCCAATTGAATTCAAGATATTCTAACACAAATCTTTGGTGATTTAATTTTTTTTATTGCCATGGATATATCCTTTCAATTTAAGAAACTTTTGTTCTTTCATAAAGAATAAGAAATGACAAAGACTTCTTCTTTTTCTTTTTCTCTTAAGACTTAGTTGCTAAGTTTTCTGTAGAAAAGATGTGCATAAAAGCATTTCAAATTAAACAACATCATTTCCTTTATATAGCCAACAACTTTGTTGATTATTAGGGAATAAATTAGATATTTAATTTGCTTTATGCTTTACGATTAAATAGAAAAGACCATATTACTCTTTATGATTCTATGATTATTTCAATTGAAACTTAAATAGTTAAAAGACTATTTTGACCTTGGTTGACTTTCTCTAACCCCTAAACTCATCTTATGGGCTTTAAGGTTATAGAAATTTTCTAACCACTAAATTGTCTCTCTACATTTCTCAAATGGGCTTGGGCTATTTAAGGTTTTGTCCAACGCTCAAAATTAATTCTTTTAACTCATCCATAGTTTTAATTAATTTAACCCACTCATTTATATCATATATAAATGAGGATTTAATTAATAAGAAATCATTTTTGGATTTAAACTTTAAGACATGCTAGGGTCTTTGCAAATTTAATTACAAGTTTAATCCTTTTACCAGTAATCAATTAATTAAACACTTTAATTAATTATTATGGTACACCTTTTATTCTTAGAAGGTGAATACTTTTGGGTGTGTGACTTTCTAGGTTCATTCTAATTAGCAATGGGATTGAGAAAACATTTTTCTCTACTAATATAAAATCCCTATTTCACCCTTAGTCCCATAAGTCATGAGTGATGCCTAGCATATCATATCATGACTACCTAATTAGAATGAATGTAAATGTTTAATTACTTATTCATTTCTAGACCATTGATCATAATTAACGTGCATAAAAATCCCTTATTATAAAATCCCAATCTTAGCTAAGGTCATAGATTTGTCAAACCCTAATATGCTTTGATCATATATCTATATCTCGATTATAATTCTTGATAAAATTGATTCCTACTCGAAGCTCGTTCTAGTGAATCTTTACTACCTTGGCATCAAGAATAATCAGATAGTATAGGATTTCTTCCTTGTTTATTTAAGTTAATGAATTCTCTCTTAGTGATCACTTACCTCCATACATAACTAGTTAAAACTATCACACACTATATACCTATACTTGAATAGCATTAGTATGTAAGTAGTAATAAATTCCAACTACTAATGAATGAGATACAGTATCCCTCAAGTCAAAGGACTAAATGTACAATTATGACCTAGAAGATGATTTATTAACTAGGAATAAAACTCCATGTTATCATCATCTAACATCATAGTTTAACTATTCATCATATGAATATCTATATTTTTATATTGATAACATTTGTCAAACAGTATGATGCTCATTATCTCTATAATTATAAACATCATATACTCATTATAGATTATAAAAATAGGTGATGATCTTCTGAAATTGATGATGCCTAGTCATTAATCCTATAACTATGAACATTTAAAAGTATTTCTTTAAGAGTGATCTGCCATTTATATTCTCAACACTTGAGAATAGATTCTCTTTTAAAATACTTACGGACTATAAATATATGTTTAATAGAATGGAACAATTTCATTTACAAACATATATTTTTATTGCCATTTAGGGATAATCTTTTACTTTTACATAACATATATATAGCTTTAGAGCATATCCTCTAAAAAAACATAAAGGAGAAGAGGAAAGAAGGAAAAAATCTAAGAAAATTCCCAAATCTAGTTCCAACCAATGTAAGAACAATGTTATACTTACTAGTTTTGAGTACGATGTGATTATGTTAGTTTATTTGTTAGTTTTATTAGTTTGATTAATGATCGATGAAGTTGTGGAAGAGGAAAAAATGTAGGGAATGAAGTGATCATTTGAAGATGGACTAGTGAGGAAACATGTAAGATAAAGTGAAAGGAAGGAGACGAATAGGGTTTGGTGGATAACTAAATGGTTAGAACTTAAGGTTTAGTTTTGAGAATCCTAGACTTCAAATTTACCTATGTTCAAAACACAAAAGTTAAGGCTTAGGATGTAAATTTAATTATGTAAAAGGGCTTGATTTATTTCTAAGTACATTGGGAATTATAGGAGTGGAAATAAGGTTGTCCTACATGTAGATCAAACTATGTTACTAGAATTTAAAACTTAAATTAAGGACCCTATAATGGGATTTAGACTATGACTCAAAGAGATAAAATGAAGCTTAGGTTGTCATTAAGTGATACAAAATTTTTTTTGCTAAATTCTAAGAGGAAAGAGAGTTATTAAATAGTTATTAGGGTTGTCTCAGTAGGTAGGACAATCATAATTTTTAGGGTTTCAGCCTGAGTTTTGGGAACATTACGGAAAGAATTAGTAAAAGATCAAAACTAATGAATTGTTTTGTTATGAGTATAATTCCATTTGAAAAATAATTAAGTCAATTGGATTTGTATAGACTTAGATACAGTAGAAAGAGTAAAGTAAGCTAAGTGAACCTAAGTAGTAGAGTTAGGGCAGATTTTAATAAATCACCCTAGGAGCTACATAAGTCCAAATGTGTTGAATTTTGGATATGTTGGAGAAATTTGTGTTATGATTTAAATGCCTTAAGAATAATAACAATTGGAATATTGTAACTCAAATTATAGCAATAATTAGGAGGGTAATTTGGAATAAAAATTGATAGAATAATTTTCAATCTTAATGTTCTAATGAATTTGCTTATAGAAATGCAAACCTAATATAAATGTATATTGTATATAGAGGACTAGGAAAAAAAATTGAATTGTAAAACTTTGAGAGGAGGGACAATCCTCATATTGAGTAGTAGAAGCAAATTAAAGAAAACAAAAGGAAATGGTGAGTGTATTTTGCATATTTATGTACGTGGAATTGCATTATTGTTTTTCTTTTATTAAATTGTCCATACAAACATTGATAACAAAACAACCATTGTTTCATCAACATCAATCCTAAATCTTCACTTAAAATTACATTGAAACCATATCTCTTTTTCTTTAATAGTGATATTGTACTTTGCTCGGCTTTCAAGAGGATCCTAGTGCTGTAAAGTCCCATTGATTTTTCCTATTTATATTTTCATATTTATTACTAAATTAAATCTTCTTAGTGTTAATTAACTATTATTTGAAGTACCAAAAATGGTATAATGCTATTTTCCTTAATATGGATGTCCTCTTTTTTTAGTATAGGAACACTGGGTTTTGTGCACAATGAAGTGACCTTTGCTATGAGGGATTTTGAACGCTTTAGCTATAAGGCCCAGCTAACCTTATATTGTGGTATTGCTCCTCAAGAAGAGCCTCTACCATTAGTGTAATATTGATGAGTAGCAATGAAAAATTTCCACACTTATCTAGTGAATCCAAATTTCTAGTAAGATATAGTTTTTCTGTTATTGGTATTATCTTCATTGCTATAGTTCTTGATATTACCACTCTTGCTACTGGACGCTAATGCCAGTGTTATCAATATTTTTATAATTGTTATCATTATTATATACACATATATTGAATCCTTTATTCCATTATGAAGCCAAATTAAAGTGGAGGGTGAAGATTTTGCCAAAATTCCAAGTGAATAAAATAAAATAAAAAGAAAATAAAAACTATATAAAGTTTTATGAGAATATAACTATCATTTTTATGCATTTAACACTTAAAAATCTAGCTAAGTTAAGAAAGAATAAAGAGTGGATAGCCATAGGAAGAGTGCAAACATGATGGGGAAGAGTAAAGAAAAAAAAATCTAAGAAAAATCCCAAATCTTAACCCCAACCAATGTAAGAATAATGTTACACTTGCTAGTTTCGAGTATGACATGATTATATTGGTTTGTTGTTAGTTTAATTAGTTTGATTGATGATGGATGAAGTTGGAAAAGAGGAGAAAATGTAGGGAAAGAAGTGGTCATTTAAAGATGGATTAAAGAGGAAAAATGTAAGATAGTGTTAAAAAAAGGAGATGGCTAGGTTTGGTGGATAACAAAACTACTAGAAACTAAGGTTCAATTTTGAGAATCCTAGACTCTGAATTTAACTATGTTTAAAGTTGAAGCTTGGGATGTGAATTTGAATATGTAAAAATGACTTGATTTAATTACTAATACATTGGGAGTTGTGGGAGTGGAAATAAGGCTACCTTGTATATAGGTCAGACTGTGTCGCTAGAATTTGAGACTCGAATTGAGGACCCTATGATGGGATTTATTATCATGATGTATGCCCTAGAGTAATGTACACGTAAATACAATTCTGAATTGGCAATAAAATGTATATGTTCTTTAAATGAATTTGTTCTTTTGTATTGAATATATGTTCCTTAAGTTTTCTATGAGAGTATTTATTCTCAAAGAGTTAATAATATGAGAGACAGATGACTCTTGTAAAGATACTTTAAATTTGTTCATGGTTATAAGATTATTGATTGGGCATCTTTAATTCAGTATCAGCTCTATTATCATCCATGATAAGTATATGATAATTATTATAATGAAGGCAGTGAGTCTAATGCTGCAGACATAGGATGTCATAACAATATGTGAACTCTCATAAAGATGAGTAAGTTAAACAGTGACATTAAATGATGAATACATGGGGCTTTACCACTAGTCAACATTTCATCATCTAGGTCATAATTGTACACATGGTCCTTTGGCTTAAGGTGATACATTACCTAACATATTGGTGGTTGGGATTTATTACTACTTACATACCGATGCTATTCATACAAAGGTATATGACATGTTATGGCCCTATCTATTGATATGTGGAGGTAAGTAATCTCTAAGAAAGAATCCATAAACTTGGGTAAACAAGGAAGGAATCCTATGACATCTAGTTATTCTTGATATGCAAGTCCTTGGCCAAGGCAAATGAGATTCACAGGATAAGAGTTAGTAGGAATTGAGTTTATTGAGAACCAGAATTCAGATGAAATCATATGATCAAAGAATATAAGGTTTGACTAATCTATGACCCTAGCTGAGATCGAGAATCCATAATGGAAGGATTTGAGTGCACGAAAATTATGATCAAAGGTCCATGTAATGTTTGTGTATATGTTCACCGACATTCATTTCTAATTAGGTAGTTGTGATATGTTATGCTAGACATTCCTCATGACTTATAGGACTAAGTATGAAATGAAGATTTCACATCAGTTGAGAAAAGGAGTTTTTTGTCACATCCCAACCTTAGAGATATGATAATCCTAGAACATGGGGAGACATAAGGTCACCCACGCCTGTAGAACCCTCTTACATATAAACAAATCATGCCTAGGATCTCACCAAACCTCTTATAACAACTTGTTTAAAACATTTAGATGAATACCTTAAATTATGGAAGTCTAAAATAAATCATTACATATAAAATCCATAAGGAAAATAATATATATCAATAAGTATCAATCAACATTCCCTGAGCATCTAATGACAAGATTCCATAAATTAGTATTATTGATAACTTGGACAAGGAATTCCCCAAGCGAAGTAGAATGCTTGAGCCATCACCTTGCCTCCTCACATTTGCTCACCTAGAATCACACAAGGAAAAAAAAAGGGGTGAGATAGATGATCTTAATGAGAAAACAATAAGGCATATACATATCACATATTCCTTTAAAAAGGAAACAAATAACTTATACACATAGTTCATGATTTATAGTTCATGAATTAGGTTGCAATTTAGCAAGGGTTCAATTTGGCAAGTTTGCAGAAATCACACTTATCACTTGTAAAGAGTGAAGGCTATTGCTTTATCACTCGAACACTTTAAGGAGAGGTGGCCTTATACCAAATTCCAACTCTTATCACTTATAAGGCAATAAGCTAATCAGGCTCCACGACTAGAATCGCCCCTTTCTAGCTGAGGTGGATACACTACCCGTATCCAACGGGTTAAGACCATGTGTACAGGTTCCGATGATTACCCGCATCGACATAAGGATTCTATATAAAGGGTTAAGGGTACCATAGCCAGAGCTCATAGTAATCTCAATTAACAATATCACATATGAAAACAATAACATATATTCCAATAACAATAGTGGTTTAGCTTTCAAACAAAAGAATACAATGAAAGTGTAGTTCTAGAAAGAGTATAAGTTAGGGTGTTATTCATAAGAAGTTCTCATTGGATAAACGACTAGTTTTGGACCAATTGTCCTTTGGCAACCTAAGCTTGTCAAAGAAATCATATAATAATATTGAAAATAGAAAGAACTTGGGTTTCAAAGATTACAAGGGCATATATAACATTATATCACATTCTTATGACACAATATAATGTTCCTCGCACTTATAACATGAACATGGCGTTTACTCACCTTGGGGTTCATTTGCTCCTAGCAACGTAGTCCCTTTGCCCTTCTAGAGCTCCTCAAACTCTAACATAATATTTGATTTACCACTTAGTATTTATTTACTCATGATGCTCCTATCCTATAACTACCCCTTGCACATATAGCATACACATACACTTATAGTCCACACATAAGTGTACTCGTCACTTGCTCATAACACGTTGACTTTGAAAGTCTTGCATACTTAGGCCTTGTAGGCTCTCTTGATATCACATTACAATCACATTAATACCTTTTTAAGGTCATTACAATATTATTACCTCAATATCATTTTAACAGTCATCTTAATACACTTTACACTCCCCTACATGTCAACTTAACCATTAACATTTCAAGTGTCATGCTTAACTCTTATGATCCTTTTTATTCAATTGCCACTTCATCAACTCATACCATGTATTTATTATCAAGTCATCATAACATCTAGTGCCATATTTCTCAACCACATTTGCATTCTAAACACAATATAAGGTTAAGATACCTTAAGTATACCTTAAGTATACCATAATGCATTTAGGCTTATCTAGGATCATACCTTTAACTAACATGCAATTTTATCATTTATTATACATACATATATGTCAATAATCATCAAAACACATCGCATAAAAATTATAAGCATTGGGACAAAAGGATTCATGTAAGCCGAATGCATCACCAAGGTAAAAACTAAATTCTTCTTCTTTTTGAACTTTCCATCTATTTCATAAATATGTAAAAACATGGTTTGAACCAAGATTTTTCATGTAAACACAGCAAAAATCATTTTAGAATTTAAATCCATGTGAATTTTCCACACTTGGTGTTGTTTATACATAAAAATTCAACTTTTGAATTATAGAGCATAAAACTATGAGTTTTCTTGTTTTCGGTATTTTCTGATCATTTCATAAATATGTAAATACATTGTTTAAACTATTATTTTTCATTTGATCATAGCAAATATCAGTTCAGAACACATCCATACATGATTTGGTAGCCATAGATAGGATTTATACAAAAGAAATTCCAAGTTTAAAGGTTTAGGTGAAAAATCATAAGTTTTCGCACTTTCCACGCTTTTTGTTCATTTTAGCGATAAACAGACACATGATTCAAATCATTATTTTTCATCCAAAAAAAATAATTAACATATTAGAGCACTTTCTCATACAAATCGGCAGCCATATGTCCATTTAATAATAGAATTTTCTAACTTCCAAGTTCTAACACAAAAACCTTGAACTCTTTTGTTTTAGGAAACTTTCCGGTCATCACAAAAATATGCAAAAATATTATTTAATCTAATATTTTCCATCAAAATAAATCAAAATTAGTTTAAAAAATGGCAATACTCAAATTGCCCCCCTTGCGATGTTTACGCATAAAAATTGTGATTTTAAGTTATAGAATTCACCTTTAGAGAAATCCTGCGGAAATGATTGTGTTTTCGGTAGAAAATACATTTTCTCTCCCAAAAACTTACCCAAACAGAATTTAATCTGTAAAAAATCAGTAATCAACTAGTTCAAAATAATTTTCCCATAATTTATTTTGTAGAAATCAGTTTAGAAATCGAAAGAGAAGAAAAACTTACGATTACGGTCAAGAAATCGCGAAACGGAAAGGTGTTTTCTTAATTTCAGTAGAGAGAATATTTTGAGAGGATTTTTCTGCCAAGATACAGAAAAAATAAGGGGATGGCTGCTGGAACTCTATTCTGGTGGAAATTTAGAATATATAATAGGGTTTGGGTGAAATTTTCACTAATACCCTTAATGAACTAGGTTAGGAGGATTTTTGTGTAGTGGGCTATTGGGTATTTAGGCTTTTATTTAAATTTTCAGGCTGAGTAAAATTGAAAATAAAAAGAATATTTTTCTTATTATTTCTATAACATTTCCCCTAAAAATATTTATTTTAAAATATTTTAAAAATACTCATAAAATTATTTTATGCTTAAAAATTATCTTATGCATGAAAATTCATTTTATTTAAAATAAATTCTTTTATGCAAATGCACTTCATGTAAATCATTTATTTCACAATAGCAACTCATTTTATGCATATTAAAATTATTTAATATGCCACATACTCATCAATCACTTAAATCACAAATTTCCACACAAGCACACACTTAACCTTAATAGTTCTAAATCAAGCAATTTATCACAAAAATTCCTAGGGTGGGTGTGGGTTGTTACATTCTCTCCCCCTTAAAAGAAATTCATCCTCGAATTTAAATCCCTACTTAGTTTCTCTTGAAAAGCTGAGGATGCTTCTATCGCATCTCTTCCTCTACTTCCCAAGTGCACTCATCTATCTCATGATTTCGCCATTGAACCTTAATCATGGGTATCTCCTTATTTCTCAGCTTCTTTACTTGTTGATCCACAATAGTTATCTGTGACTCCTCATAGGATAGTTGTTCATCTAACGTAATGTCTGGAGGTAAAAGAACATGAGATGGATCTGACACATATTTCCTTAGCATTTAGATGTGGAACACTGGGTGCACATGCGCCAAAGTTGGAGGCAGGGCAAGTCTATAAGACACCTCTCTAACCTTATCTAAGATTTCGAAAGGACTAATGAAATGAGGTGATAATTTCCCTTTCTTGCCAAATCTCATAACTCCTTTCATTAGAGAGATCTTTAAGAACACGTAATCTCCCACGGTGAATTGGACTTCTTTTCGCTTAGGGTCTGCATAACTCTTTTGCTGACTGAATGCTCTCTTCAGTCGATCTTGAATTAATGGTACTTTCTCAATAGTCTCTTTAAGTAATTCAGGCATTTCTATATGCTTGTCTCCAGGTTCAATCCAACAAATTGGGGAAGGACATCTTCTCCCATACAATGCTTTATAAGGCACCATGCTAATGGACAAATGATAGCTATTGTTGTAAGCGAATTCAATCAAGGGTAAATACTTATCCCAACTACCACCAAAGTCCAAGACACACATCCTTAGCATATCCTCAAGTGTTTGAATTGTTCTTTCAGATTGGCCATCCGTTTGAGGGTGAAACACCATATTAAAATCTAGTTGTGTTCCTAATACTTCTTGCAACTTTTGCCAGCACCTTTAGGTGAATTAAGTTCCTCGATCTGAGATGATAGAAATTGGCACTCTATATAGTTTCATGATCTAATCTACAGACAATTGTGCATACTGAGCTACAGAATATATGGTCTTAACTCCTAGGAAATGAGCACACTTTGTTAATCTATCCACTATGACCTATATAAAGTCATGCTCTTTGGAGGTTCTAGGCAAGCCAATAATGAAGTTTATAGTGATGCGTTCCCACTTCCATTCAGGAAGTCAAATCTCTCGTAGCAATACTGAGGGTCATTGATGTTCATACTTGACTTGCTGGCAAGTTAGGCAGGATGCTACAAACTTAGCCACATCTTTCTTTAATCCAGGCCACCAATAGTTAGCTTTCACATCATGGTACATCTTGGTAGTTCTAAGATAAGCACAGTAAGGTGTTTGATGTACCCCCTTCAATATCCTTTCTTTTAATCCATCCACATTAGGCACGCATACTCTATTCTTACACTTTAAAATTCCATTGACCACTTAAAACTCAGAGTTCTTTCCTTCTCTTGTCTCATCCTTCAACTTCATCATGTGTGGGTCCCTATCTTGTGAATCCCTTATTTCTTCCATTAACTTAGGCCTTACTTGAAAATGACCCAATAAAACTCTTGATCCTCCAATCTCCATTTTCAATCCTTGATTAAATAATTATTTTAGTTCCTTCATGATTGGCCTCTTTCCCACATCCACATGAGATAGGCTTCCTATCGACTTTCGACTCAAAGCATCTGTCACTACATTCACCTTCCCGGGATGATAGAGAATTTGACAGTCATAATCCTTCAATAGTTCAATCCATCTCCTTTGTCTCAAGTTGAGGTCTCTTTGGCTTAAGATGTACTAAAGACTCTTATGATCCGTGTAGATCTCACACTTCGTCCCATACATGTAATGTTTCTAGATCTTTAGAATGACCACTACTGTGGCTAATTCCAAATCATGAGTAGGGTAATTCACTTCATGTCTCTTTAGTTGTCGTGATGCATAGGCAATGACGTTACCATTTTGCATCAAAACACAGCCAAGTCCTACTCTTGAAGTGTCGCAATAGACAGCGAACCCTTCTTCTCCTTCTGGTAATGTCAAAACTAGAGCTGATACTAAACACTCCTTAAGCTTCTGAAAACTCTTTTCACAGGACTCTTCCTAATTGAACTTAACTTGCTTTCTTGTCAACTTGGTTAATGGGGCTGCTATCTTAAAAAAGTCCTGTATGAATCTACGATAATATCCTAAATGCCCAAGAAACTTTGTACTTCTGAAAATGTTGTGGGCCTTGGCCAAGTTGCTACTACTTCAACTTTCTTAGGATTAACTTAAATCCCTTCCTTACTTACTACATGTCTAAGAAAGTTGACAAACTCCATCCAAAATTCGCACTTGGATAACTTAGCGTAGAGTTGGTGATCACATAACGTTTGAAGCACGATCCTTAGATATTCTTTATGTTCTTCTTTATTCTTGGAGTAAATCAGGATGTCTTCAATGAATACAATCACGAATTTGTTAAGGAATGGCTTGAATACTCAATTCATCAAGTCCATGAAAGTAGTAGGAGCATTCGTCAAACCGAATGGCAAAACCGTGAACTTGTAATGTCCATATCTAGTATGGAAGGTAGTCTTGCAGATATCTTCTCCTTGGATCTTTAGTTGATGATAGCCAGACCTTAGGTCAATCTTGGAGAAGTGACCAACTTCTTGCAATTAATCAAAAAGATCATCGATCCTTGGCAATGGGTACCTATTCATCACAGTGACTTTGTTAAGTTGGTGATAGTCAATGCACATTCGGAACGAGCCATCTTTCTTCTTCATGAACAACACTGGAGCGCCCCATGGTGAACTACTTGGTTGAATGAAGCCCTTATTAAGTAGATCATGCAATTGCGTCTTTAACTCCTTTAGCTCCATTGGTGCCATACGATATGGTGGTATCGATATCGGTTGCTTACCAAGTAGCAATTCAATGTTGAACTCGATCTCGTGATCAAGGGGTAATCCAGGTAAATCTTCTGGAAAGACATCCATGAACTCATCCACCACTGGAATGCTCTCGTCTCAAATGGCAGCTTCCTTGTCAGTGTCGATTACATGGGCTAGGTATGCTTGGCATCCTTTCCTTAACATCCGTCTCACTCCTAAGGCTAATATCAAGTTTAGACTATTCTCATTCCTATCTCCTTGGTATACAAACTCCTTCCCATCTCTAGTTTGAAACTCGATAAGTTTCTTTCTACAGTTAATACGAGCTCCATTGTCATACAACCAGTCCATCCCTAATATCACATCCAATTCTAATAATACTACCGAAAGTGTTTATCTATTAATGTCTACATCATAGCCTTTATACTCATACCTTACTTCCATCACTTCCCTTAAAGGAGTTGATATTACTAACGGTTCACTCATCAATTCCTTATCTATATCCAGGTACTTAGCAAAATAAGGTGACACAAAAGAATAGGTAGCACTAGAATCAATTAAACATTTTGCGCTAGAACTTTGGATGGGGATGATACCGATGATTGCTATGTGTGAATTGCGAGCCTCTTACGGATTTAAATCAAAGATTCGACCCTTGCCCTTATTTTCTATCATCGGTGCAGTCCCAACCGCTGGTCCTTTGTCCTTGCCTCCTTGTCCTTGCGTTTGGAATGGCCTAGATTGTGGTCGTATTGTGGTCCCATTCCCTTGACTCCTTGTATGAGGGCAATCCTTTATGAAATGCTCCATTTGGCCACACTTAAGGTAAGCACCAGCATCTCTTCAGCAAATTCCAGGATGTTTCTTTCCACATTTGCTACAAATGGGAATTTCTTGTTTAGTTTGATTATTTCTTGGTCCAGATGATGAAAATTCCTTCTTTGGTTCTCCTCCATTTCCATGTTGTCCCTTATGACTCTTGTTCTTATGCCTTCCCTTCTAGTCTCATTCAGCTGGTTTAGCTCTTTTCGCCTTATATCTTTTCTCCATGATCTTGGCCTTGTTTATGAGCTTGGCTAAGGTTGGAAACTCTATTGTTGCTAATGAATTGAACAGAGATGTGATCAGTCCTCTAAGGAAACAATTGATGCGACTTGCTTCAATAGGAATAATGTTGACAATGAATTGACTAAGTAGATTAAACTCCTTAGCATAATCTGACACAAACATTCCTGGCCTTTGCTTCAGTTGCTCGAAGTGCAATGCTCTATCTTGCCTTTCTCCTTCTGGTAAGAACTAATCCATTACTTCTTGCTTAAACTCTGCCTATATAGGTGGGTCTGCCTCATAAAGTTGTTCTTCAATATTCCTCTCATACCAATACCAAGCTTCTTTCTTAAGTTGGAGTCTTACCAACTTGATTACTTGAGCATCTAAGCAAGATAAACGACGGACTAGCTTATCCATCTCATCCAAAAATTCATGAAGTCATCTCCTTCTTCACTACAAAAGGTAGGCGGTTGCAGCTTCTTAAACTCCGCTACAAACATCCCCTCGTCAAGTAGCCATTTCCTCTCTCTTTAAGCAGATGTCACTACTGCAGGTGGCATAACTCCATTCCTTTCTTGAGTTGGCGGTGCTTCTCGCCTTTGAGCTCATAGCTCATATAGTTCCTTGTGTAAGTCTCGCATTTCTTCGTGCATGGCATGCACTTATTGCAAAGATGCTTGCTCACTAGAGCCTATAGTCGATGCCCTCGAGTTGGATCTTTCTCTTGATCGTATAGGTGCAGAGGCAGCATTCGATGTAGTGTCGGATATAACATCATCATTTGCCCTAACGGATTGGGCAACTGTGCGAACCTTCTTCTTGGGAGGCATTCTGTCTACCATAATAAGGGAATTTAGTACTAATCCCCTATCCTAACCCATTTAATCCCTTCTTATCCTAGCACACATTATCATGCATTTACCATATCACATCACTAAGCACATATCATGTATGAATCGCATATCACATAGTTTTGCACATATCACATATCATAATCAAGTAGCATATATCTCATAGTATCACACCATATCATAATAATGAAAGAACTCATCTCCTACTAGGTAACCAGGCAATCAAGGAAAATCATTCATATCATATAAAGTGCTATATTGTTACATCGATCATCATATCTACTCGGCCTTGTTCTCGTGTCCACCTCTAGAGCAATCAAGAGCGACATGGCCACTGCTGCCACATCGGTAGCAAAGAAGATCTCTATCTTGATGGTGATTAGTTGAAGATGCGGACCTCTCTGGTGAGTAATCTCCTCTATACTCAACAATCCCTGACCTGAGTTGCTCCATATCCTTTCTTAGTGCATGAATCATAACCTTAAGATGTCAGTTTTCCTCCTTCAAGTATGAATAGTTATCCTCCAATTTTTGGATCTTACTATAAACCCAATCAGGATCTAAGCGCTCCTCAGGGTCCTCCTCTTCGTTAGGGGTCTCCACCTTCGTGGGGCAAATCACAGTTATGACTTTCTCGAACATCTTCGGCCAAGTCCTCTTACAGGTCACACGGGGTGCTCTGGGTCGCGGTCCTCAAGCAAGCATAATCTTCTTGGTCATCTGTCAAAAGAATCATAAGGCAAGTAAACAATAATAAGGATTACTAAAATCTACTAGGATTTTGCAGAACTATGATAGCGATAGACTGCAAGTGACACGACAGGAAAATTCCTATGCTCTAGGATTTTACTTAAGCAACTCATATAAAACAAGCCTAAACTAGACTTTTAAAAACTATGGCTCTGATACCACCTTTGTCACATCCCAACCTTAGAGATATGATGGTCCTAGAGCATAGGGAGACATAAGGTCACCCACGCCCATAGAACCCTTTTACATATAAACAAATCATGCCTAGGATCTCACCAAACCTCTTACAATAACTTGTTTAAAACATTTAGATGAATATCTTAAATTGCAGAAGTCTAAAATAAATCATTACATATAAAATCCATAAGGAAAATAATATATATCAATAAATATCAATCAACATTCTCGAAGCATCTAATGACAAGATTCCATAAATTAGTATTATTGATAACTTGGACAAGGAATTCCCTAAGCGAAGTAGAATGCTTGAGCCATCACCTTGCCTCCTCACATTTGCTCATGTGGAACCACAAAAGGGAAAAAAAAAAAAGGGTGAGATAGATGATCTCAATGAGTAAACAATAAGGCACATACATATCACATATTCCTTTAAAAAGGAAACACATAACTTATACACATAGTTCATGATTTATAGTTCATGAATCAGGTTGCAATTTAGCAAGGGTTCAATTTGGCAAGTTTGCAGAAATCACACTTATCACTTATAAAGAGTGAAGGCTATTGCTCTATCACTCAAACACTTTAAGGAGAGGTGGCCTTATACCAAATTCCAACTCCTATCACTTATAAGGCATGAAGCTGATTAGGCTCCATGGCTAGAACTGCCCCTTTCTAGCTGAGGTGGATACACTACCCCTATCCAACGGGTTAAGACCATATGCACAGGTTCCGATGATTACCCGCATCGGCACAAGGATTCTGCATAAAGGGTTAAGGGAAATATAGCTAGAGCTAATGGTAATCTCTATTAACAATATCACATAAGGTAGCAATAACATATATTGCAATAACAATAATGGTTTAGCTTTTGAACAAAAGGATACAATGAAAGTGTAGTTCCAGAAAGAATATAATTTACGGTGCTATTCATAAGAAGTTCTCATTGGATAAACGACTAGTTTTGGACCAATTCTCCTTTGGCAACCCAAGCATGTCAAAGAAATCATATAATAATATTTAAAATAGAAAGAACTTGGGTTTTAAGGATTACAAGGGCTTACATAACATTATATCACATTCTTATGACACAACATAATGTTGCTCACACTTATAACATGAACATGGTGTTTACTCACCTTGGGGTTCCTTTGCTCCTAGCACGTAGTCCCTTTGCCCTTCTAGAGCTCCTTAAGCTCTAACATAATATTTGATTTACCACTTAGTATTTATTTACTCATGATGCTCCTATCCCATAACTACCCCATGCACATATAGCATACACATACACTTAGAGTCCACACATAAATGTACTCGTCACTTGCATATGACACATTGACTTTGAAAGTCTTGCATACTTAGGCCTTGTAGGCTCTCCTGATATCACATTACAATCACATTAGTACCTTTTTAAGGTCATTACAATATTATTACCTCAATATCATTTCACTTTAATAGTCATCTTAATACACTTTACACTCCCATACATGTCAACTTAACCATTAACCTTTCAAGTGTCATGCTTAACTCTTATGATCCTTTCTATTCAATTGTCACTTCATGAACTTGTATTTATTATCAAGTCATCATAACATCTAGTGCCATATTTCTTAACCACATTTGCATTCTAAATACAATATAAGGTTAAGATACCTTAAGTATACCATAATGCATTTAGGCTTATCTAGGATCATACCTTCAACTAACATGCAATTTTATCATTTATTATACATACATACATGTCAATAATCATCAAAACACATTGCATAAAAATTATAAACATTGGGACAAAAAGATTCATGTAGGCCGAAGGTAAAAACTAAATTCTTCTTCTTTTCGCACTTTCTGTCTATTTCAAAAATCTGTAAAAACATGGTTTGAACCAAGATTTTTCATGCAAACACAGTAAAAATCATTTTAGAATTTAAATCCATGTGAATCAGCCACACTCGATGTTGTTTATACATAAAAATTCAACTTTTGAATTATAGAGCACAAACCATGAGTTTTCTTGTTTTTGATATTTTTCGGTCATTTCAGAAATATGTAAACAGGTTGTTTAAACTATTATTTTTCATTCAATCATAGCAAATATCAGTTCAAAACACATCCACACATGATTTGGCAGCCATGGATAGGATTTATACAAAAAAAATTTCAAGTTTAAAGGCTTAAGTGAAAAATCATGAGTTTTCGCGCTTTCCGCGCTTTTCGTTCATTTTAGCTATAAACAGACACATGATTCAAATCATTATTTTTCATCTAAACAAAACAAATATTATATTAGAGCACTTCCTCATACAAATTGGCAGCCATATGTCCATTCAATAATAGAATTTTCTAACTTTCAAGTTCTAACACAAAAATCTTGAACTCCTTTGTTTTTTGAAACTTTTCGATCATCACAGAAATATGCAGAAATATTATTTAATCAAATATTTTCCATCAAAATAAATCAAAAATCAGTTTAGAAAACAATAATACACAAATCACCCTCCTCCCCCCTTGTGATGTTTATACATAAAAATTGTGATTTTAAGTTATAAAATTCACTTTTGGAGAAATCCCATGGAAAGAATCGTGTTTTCGATAGAAATTATATTTTCTCTCCCAAAAACTCACCCAAATAGAATTAAATCTATAAAAAATCAGTAATCAACTAGTTCAAAATAATTTTCCCATAATTTATTTTATAGAAATCAGTTTAGAAATTGAAAGAGAAGAAAAACATACGATTATGATCAAGAAATAGCGAAACGGAAAGGTGTTTTCTTAATTTCGGTAGAGAGAATATTTTGAGAGGATTTTTCTGCCAAGATACAGAAAAAATAAGGGGATGGCTGCTAGGACTCTATTCTGGCTGAAATTTAGAATATATAATAGGGTTTGGGTGAAATTTCCACTAATACCCTTAATGAACTAGGTTTGGAGGATTTTTGTGTAGTGGGCTATTAGGTATTTGGGCTTTTATTTAAATTTTTGGGATGAGTAAAATTAAAAATAAAAAAAATATTTTTCTTATTATTTCTGTAACATTTCCCCCAAAAATATTTATTTTAAAATATTTTTAAAATACTCATAAAATTATTTTATGCTTAAAAATTGTCTTATGCATGAAAATTCATTTTATTTAAAATAAATTCTTTTATGCAAATGCACTTCATGTAAATCATTTATTTCATAATAGCAACTCATTTTATGCATATTAAAATTAATCTAATATGCTACATACTCACCAATCACTTAAATCACAAATTTCCACACAAGCACACACTTAACCTTAATAGTTCTAAATTAAACAATTTATCACGAAAATTCCTAGGGTGGGTGTGGGTTGTTACGTTTTCTCTATCCCATTGCTAATTAGAACATGAACCTAGTAAGTCACACACCATAAAGCATTTGCCAATCAAAGAAATAGAATTATATTAATAATTAATTAAAGTGTTTAATTAATTCATTAATGATAATTGAATTAAGCTTGTAATTAAATTTACAAAGACCTTAGCATGTCTTGAAGTTTAATTTATAAAGGGTTTATTTCAATTAAGTCATTATTTGTATGTGATACAAAAGTGGGGACTAAATAAAAATAGTTTTGGACTAAATTTAATTGGGTTTTGACATATGATGGGAACCCAAACCACATTTGATGTGGTAATATATGCCTAAAGGCTTGGTAATAAAATTGATTCATATGATGGATTTAATGGTTTCACCAATTTAGGGGTTGCACCAACACCGAAGTCCATATAAGATATGGAAGAGAGAGAGTTTAAGGGTTAGAGATAACCCACTAACTCTTTTGGGCATCTTTGTCTTTTCCTCTCATATAGTGATAGACAAAGATGAATTGATAAGACAATAAACTCATCTTTGTTCCTCACTATCTCAACAACTATCATTTGATGTTAGAAGTTATGGAAGGACATAATACATGCAAGAGAAGAGAAAAATCTGCATAAGTAAGTGGACATATACAGATTTTTCCATTATAAAAAAAAGGGGCTACTATTACATGCATAAGAGTGAGAAGAGATCTTGAGATGGAGATTGAAGAAAGTGTTCTCCAATCCTTTATCTTCTTCTTCTTCTCTTTTTGTTTTGGAAAAAAAAAAAAAGGACTTGGTTATAGTAGAAGTAAGTCTAAAACAATAAGAACCCTTAATCCTTGCTTGGTAAAGCTTGGTGTGAGTAAGCTAGAGGCTTCACATTTAGGGAGTTAAAAGAAAAAGGAGCCAAGGAGAAAGGCATATGATACTTCTTCCTCTTTTTTCTTTCTTGTATGTGTTTTGCACATAAATGGTGAGCTATTTGAATAAGTAATAGACTTATTATATTTGGTGAAGTAAAATTTTTGAAATGTTCAAAATTTGCCCCATCCACCATGCTTCCACTATTACACGCCATTAGTCCCATCAATGGGTATTAGAGTCACCTAATTTCAGTGCAAAACCATTGCAAGTGTTGTTTTTAATTTTTTGATTTGACTGAGAAAGAGTTAGTGCACAAATGTTATGCTCATTGACACATAAATCATCACTGCAATTCTGATTTTACAATCGCAAATGAGGGCATTAGAACAAGTGTTATTTTATCTATCATGGTTTCATGATCGCAATTTCAGTTTCTCAACAATGATTTCAATTTCTCAATAGTGATATCAATTTCTTGACTATGATTTTGATTTTGTAATTATGTCATGATTTTCATAGTGTTTTTTACCTAACTTTTAATTCTTAAAAATTATTTTAGATCTATTTTTTAATCTAATAAATTTATATGACTTAAAATATGATTTCAAGCTATAAAAACATTGAATATATGATATTCAAAATAGTTTGTTTGAAAATGTTTCAAAATTTTGAAAATGTTCACACATGAATAATTCTAATTGTTATATTTATGGTAAGTGTATAAAAAGCATGAATGGAGGATTATGGACTAGAACCATAATGTATGTTTCTTATGATGGGCATGTAATATTCTTTCATTATATGAAAGGGTTATAATTAATTGTTTATTACTAGTTTATGTCATATATTCAATTTATTGAGCCTTTGAGCTCTCTTTATTTGTAATCTTGCCTTAGTATGCCAAGTATGACAATGTACACATGAAAGAAGTGGAAATGGGAGATCAAGAGGAGGCTCAACCCTTGAAGATGCCTAGTGGGAGCATGACGACTCATTAGTTGTAGTCTTTTGAATGTTTGTAAATTGATAAACCTAAATCCCTTGCCCATTCCTTATGGCTAGTCTATGATCATACCTATGTATGGTGTCCATTTTATGATATATTTATAAGATATATATAATGCATGAGATGTATGTAAAATGGGTAATGTGTAAAGTGAGACCAAATAATTAAAGCTTAAGAAATCTTTCAAACCAAAAATTAAATCATGACTCTTCATTAGAGCAATGATTCATGGAAATCATTTCCTTGAAGTCATTATATAGCATATGATATTGCAAGTATGGGATACATTGTGTGTCAATAATGACAATGTATACCTAAGCCATATAATGTTCAAATGTATATGCTTATTGGTCTAATAGTGTTAATTTAGCTATTGTGAAAGATCAATAATGATAATGGGTATCTAAGGTTGAAAGCATTAGGAGCCAAAATGATTGAGCCTCATAAAGAGTTATGATGAACAAGAGTTGTTCACTTGTAAAATATCAAAATCCTAATAATGACAATGTCTATCTGAGGGAATTTGATAGTTTTATGAGAATTTTATCACCCACTAGAAATCTGGCTCAATGGGATTTTCATTTCCTACTTGGAAGTGTGGGACTCGGCAAGTTAGTGGAAGTACAATTTTGTTTAATGACCAAATCAATATAGTCATTACATTTCACATAGACTAATCAATCTTAATATTTTTTGTAGTAAATATGATAAAATGAATCCTACCGTATTGCGAGCGTACTCAGTGATAACAAACTAATGGGACCAAAATTTGGGGATTGGTTGAGAAACCTTAAATTAGTCCTTGTTTATGAAAAACTTTTGTATGTCTTTGATTCAAAGGTTCCTAGACCCTTACCTAAAAGGGCCTCTATCATGACCCATTTACTATGCTGTGATGGTCCTAGGGCATAGGGAGATATAAAGTCACCTAAATCCATATGTAATAACACATACCCACCCTAGGAGTTTCGTGACAAATTGTTTAACTTTAAAGCTATTACGACAAAATGTGTGCTTTTATGAAAATTCGTGTGTTATATATGATAGATGAGTATATCGCATGTTAGACTTGTTCTAATATGCATAATATGAATTATTATTGTGAAATAAGTGATTTATAAGAAGTACATGAGCATAAAATGATTTATTGCACATAAAGTGAATTTTCATGCACAAAGTGATTTTTAAGCATAAAATAATTTTTATGAGCATTTTTAAAATATTTTTAAATAAAATTTTTAGGGGGGATTTTAATGAAAAAAATAAGAAAAATATTTTATTTTTAATTACCTATAATCAGCCCATAAATTAAACTAAAAGCCCAATTTCCTAAAAGTCCACTACACCAAAACACTCCTAACCTAGCTTATTAATGGCAAACTTAGAATTTTACCAAAATCCTACATATATGTAGCTAAATTTCAGCCAGCCCTTGAGTTGCAATCACCATTCTATTATTCTTCATAATTTTTACTAAAAAATTCACTCAAAAATATTCTCTCAACCGAAATTCACAAGGTGCTTCAAACCTTGTGATTTCATGACCATTTTCATAAGTTTTTCTTTTCTTTCAATTTACTATTTGATTTTTATGAAAATAATAATGAGAAAACTATTTCAGGCTATTAATTTACTATTTTTTTGTTAATTAAATTTGGCCTAATGTGAACCCTTAATTTTGCACCCTCTAGATTGCATTTGAAACCTTAAAGGTGCTTAGGTGTGGTTAATAGACCTCCATAAGTCAAAATTGAAAATTAAGCAACAAAGAGCCAAAACCTATTACTTTGTACTTTGAACTACCATTAGATTATCTAGGATTGAATAATGAACACAATGCAAATGGAATCGCAAAAAATGGACAAGAAACAGGTGAAAATGAGCAAAAATCGCAAAATGAGCAAAGTTTAGCCTGGCAGTAGTAGAAGGCCCTGTGGCTACCACCAAAACCCTTGTGGCTATCATAATATGCCCTGTGGCTATCGCTAATGTAATTGTGACTACCGTAGGGCTTCTAGCGGCAGTAGTTGGGTTTTGCCATTTTTTTCCATTTTTTCTTCATTTTGTGCACTTATCCCACATCAAAAGTGTATGAAACTTTTCCCCATCCTCTCCCCTATATATAGGGGTCCTCCCACTCCTTTCTAGGCACCTCTTAAACTCTTAGTTTGCTTGACTAGCCTTTACATCAAGCAAACCATCTCTATAAGTTTAGTCCAAAAGGAATGAACTTTTTAGTTTACATTTTATTTTATTTTATTTATTTGGGTGGTCGTTCTGAGGTAACTTTCCTCAAAGTAGTCTGAGGAGGTCCCAATAATGCCTTTTGAGTCTCCATTCTAAGGTTGTCATTTCCCCAAGCTGAAAAGGTGAAATTACGATCTGATCATCCGTTTCAGCTGCCCTATGTCCCTAAGTCTCATAGTCCCAAGGTATTTATTTTCTTTATTATTATTATTATTATTATTATTATTATTATTATTTTCTTTTTTTTTTTGTTTTGTTTTAGTTTTTCTTTTGCTTTATATTATTTTGCTATTTTTTCATTAGGATTGCTTAGATTATTCTTTTCATTTATTATTTCTTTGCTTGGTATGTTTTATCATTTCTTTTATTATTTTGAGGCATGTTGATTAGAATCAGATTTAGTCAACTAGGTAAATGATTATAATTGTTGCATCAGCTTGTTAATTAAAACCTGACCTAATTAACAAACTTGGTAATCAATCAATCTGATTTAATCAATCAACTCACCTGTCAATCAATGAACTGAAATATGATAAAATAGCTAGGCTAAACTAACCCTTTCACAATAAGGGTGAACTATGTGGATTTTAATTCTTATTCAAAGGGATATGTAGGCTTGCTTATTTAAAGCATGAAATCTAATTTAAATAAGAAATAATCCTTCTTGTATATTCTTTTTATGAATTAGTTCTTTTCTTTGTGATATTTACTTTTAGTTTGTTTGCTTTATTATGATGTTGGTTTTGTTTCTCTTTTTCTTTATTTATTACTTTGGAATTATTTTGGAGAATGTGTAACTTTTCTAGAACCCATAAGAGCTAGAGGAAGTATCCCCTATTTTGGTTTTGAATTGTAAACTTAATTGCTTTACTTTTCTACTTTGAATGAATGTTTATTTATTTGTTTATTCATGCATTATGTAATTGTTCATACATTATGTAAACTATTCATGAAATTGATTTTAGGTCATTTTATATTAAATTTGCCAAACTAATTTTTCTTAAAATAAGCCGAAAACCTAGTCCCTAAATTCTCTTTGGTTTTGAGGCTAGTGATCTTCTCTTTTAGGATATTAATTGGAGTCAAATTGGGTTTTTCCCTTAATCTTTTCCCAAATAAAATAAAATTGAGGTGAAAACTCTTTTCAAAATCAACCAATATGAACCTGAGGGTTTCATCATGAGTTCGAACCCAAATGAGCATTTCGATCCCACTTAGCGGATCAGATTGATGCTCGGGCGAGGCTTCACAGCTGGCGACTCCACTGGGGACTACCTTCTTTTTAACAAAACAAATAAGAGGACTACCAATTAGTTTAAATCAAGGTTTGACACTTTTAATATATAAATGACTTTCATGCATCATTTGTATTGGCTCTTAGCCTTTCAACCTAGATTTCTTGGGAAAACAATGGATAGAAAGTAACATTGAGTGGGTAACCCTCTTTGGGTCTATTCACCGATACTGAAATCATCCACCTCGCGATGAATCCTTTGATCCTTTTAAAGGTGTAATGAGCATGTATATACTGCTAGACCTATGTGAGACTCCTTGACTCACATGTGGTTAAGTATATCGCTGCTCTAGTGTGACAAGTACCCTGTACAAGCCACCCTTACCCTTTTTCATATAATGAACCTAGATCTTGACCTTAGGTTATATATACCATAATTAAAACCTTGCATCTTTGCATTCTCATGAAATATTTTCCCTATGCATATCATGCATCCATATTATATAACAAAATATGCATTTGTCTTAAATCTAAGTCATACCTTGAACGGAAGAAGGGTCACATACTCACTTTTATCTAAACACCTTCACTTTTAAACCTTAAACACTCTATTTCTATCTCAATCACCTTTGCCCCCATAAACCTTAAGCCATCACCCTAAACCTTACCTTATTACCTTAGCCTTCAACCTAAAACACCTCTACCTTCATTTTTACCCATAACTTGCCAACCTAATCATCAACACACTACCCCAAGCCCAATACCTTTAGCCTAACACACTATCCTAAGTCCAATACCTTTGGCCCAACACACTGCCCTAAGCCTAGTATCTTTGGTTCAATGTGATACCTTAAGCTTAAGACCTTGACCTATGCAACCTTAGGAAATCCTCAAAAGCCCAAATGCAGGTAGCTCATAATATCAAAGGGAGTTTTTTTCCTCAACGTTTGCATGCCCATATTCTTGCTTCTTTTCCAAGCACTTACCTTAATTCTTTGATTTGGTTCATAAGGTACCAATGGCCAACTAGGTTAACATGGATGCCTTGACTAAACTTATGACTACCATCTTAAGAAGCTTGAAGAGCATTTTCAAGCTATCTTAGCTGTTCAACAGATCCAATTTGAAGAAAATATAAAGAAACAAAGGCAAGCCATCATTAGGGAAGTTCAAGCCCTGATTAACTAAACAAACCTCAATAAAAATCCAAATTAGACCTCTCTTGGGAAACCTACCAATACTCAAGCCCTAAACACCCACTCTAGATCTTCCTCTCTCCTAAAACCTTTTCAAAGTGGGGAAGTTTTCTCTTAGGATACCAAATTGCTTATCGATAAACTTGAAGCTATGGAGAAAACCATCAAATCCCTGAAGCACCGCAATGACTTAATTGATATGGATAGCTTGATCTTATTCCCTAACACCAAGCTACCTCCTAAATTTAGAATGCCTGAATTAGATAGATTTGATGGAACCACATGCCTTATAACTCATCTGAAGATGTATATAGGAGTAATGAAACCTATAGGACTTAGTGATGAGCTTCTTGCTCAAATGTTTCAAGAATTGCTAACTGGAGTTGCCATGATATGATTTCTTTCACTGGACAAGAGCCAAAAAAGAACATGGGATGATATTTGTCATGTCTTTGTTAGACAGTCTCATTACATCACTGATGTAACTTGAAGCTATGGAGAAAACCATCAAATCCCTGAAGCACCGCAATGACTTAATTGATATGGATAGCTTGATCTTATTCCCTAACACCAAGCTACCTCCTAAATTTAGAATGCCTGAATTAGATAGATTTGATGGAACCACATGCCTTATAACTCATCTGAAGATGTATATAGGAGTAATGAAACCTATAGGACTTAGTGATGAGCTTCTTGCTCAAATGTTTCAAGAATTGCTAACCGGAGTTGCCATGATATGATTTCTTTCACTGGACAAGAGCCAAAAAAGAACATAGGATGATATTTGTCATGTCTTTGTTAGACAGTCTCATTACATCACTGATGTAAATGTCATTAGGCGTGATTTAGGAACCGTGAAGCAACTTCTAGATGAGTCTTTCTCCATGTTCCTTACTAGGTGGAGGGCTAAAGCTGCTCAAATGGTAAACAGGCCAACCGAGCAAGAACAAGTAGATATCATTGTTAAGAATCTATTCCCAACCTATCAAGCCCAGTTGTTAACATAATATCTACCCACTTTCAAAGCTTTAGTTAGAACAACATCAAAAGTTAAAGATTGCATCCAAAGTACATCATTTCAAGCTGAATTCCCTACCACCAACCCAAACAGTAATGATGAACTCAAACATAATTCGACCCCACCTTACCTCAACCTCAAGGGGTATGTCATGGAGTAGTTTAAGTTTAACTAATCTGACCTATTGTGAGGGCTCGCCTGAGCACCCGTCTGATCCGCTAAAGGGAATTGAAATGCTCATTAGGAGAAACATCATGATTGGAACTCGCTATGAGTTTAGAAAATTGTATTTTGTAAATTGTTATTTGTAAAAGGAGTTGCCACTTTAATTTTGTTTATTTTAGTTGGGAAAATTAAAGGAAAAATCCAATTTGATTGACTCCAAAATTATACCATTTATCGCATGGAAAAGCACTAGTCCTTGAATGACCAAATAAGGCTCGGGGACTAGGTTATGGTTAAAACAATATAAAAAAAAAATATTAGTTTGACTTAAATACAAAATAGCTTTCATAAAAAGAAGTTTTGATGTTCACATGAACAGATATAATATGATGCATGAAACAAATATTACTCATGAAATGCATGACAAGTATGAGATAATGACAATTATAAAATGTGAAAACTAAAGGAAAACTACTTAAAATTAATACAAGTTAAGATATCAAAATCAGGGGTCTTTTCTCTAACCTTTACGGGTTCTAGGAAAAGCATACATTCCCTAAATATAATCTAAACAACTACAATAAGAAAAAACTAAAAAAATTATAATAAAAATAATTAAAAGTTAGACTTTTATTTAAGAAAAAACAATTTCGATCCTAGACTATGTGAAGAAGGTGATAGAGAGAATAAGTTATTAATTTTAGTGGAGTTGAATGTGTTAGAGATGGCAAACCTACGTATCCCTTTGAATGAGAATCAAACCCCACACAGTTCTTCCTTCTTGTGAAGGAGGGGTTTTAAAGTCATTGCCTTTGTTTTCATGTTTTGATTGATAAGGGCTTAGGGATTTGTTAATTAGGTTAGATTTTAATTAACAAAAATTAGAAATTTTCATATTTAGATCCTAAAATTAGACTTGAAAAGGATAAGAAAAGAACTTTTACCTTTATCTTTAGGCAGCGAAGAACGTAAGTAGTGAGCTTGGCATTGGATCTAAGTTCCACCTTAACTTGGGGATATCATGAGCACTCCTTTTGGAAGAAGGACTCTTGAATAGCACAAACTCTTCTTGGAGGGACTTGGATCACACCTTTACTTGAATATCATGAATTCCCTTTGAAAGAAATAACTTGAATTGCACCTTTTCTTGATAGGAAGCTTAGAGATAGGGTTTGAGGTGATTAGGAGGCTTATGAATAGGGTTTGCGATGATTAGGAAGCTTAATAAATAAGGTTTGAGGTGATGGAAAAGGTTTTAGAATGGGGTTTTAGAGATTAGGTGGTTTAGAAAGAGGGTTTTGATGATTGGAAGGCTTAGGAATAGGGTTTAGAAAGCTTTAGGGGGAGTATAGAAGCATGTAATTATGTGTACAAGTTGTTGTGAGGTACAAGGTATTTATAGGGGGTGTAGAGGCTTAAAAGGGTGATTTTTTGGTGTGGGATTCTATCAAAACATGTTGTGACAACTATCTAAAGTCTGCAGTAATTGTAAAGAGCTTTACGATAATAGCAGGGTCGGCTACAATAACCGCAGCCTGCTACGAGTTGCCGTAACCAGCCCGCGGGTTGCTGCAGCTCATTTTTCAGCCCGTTTTCATCCATTCTTAATATGATCTTAGCCTAGTTCGATTCAATTGGTTCATGATAGAGTGATGGTTGTGTAAAGGTTAAAGATTTAGAAAATTTATTTTTCAATGGGGTGCTGCTTCCTTGACCCCTGCTTGCTAACCGGCTAATAGGACCACCGTATAGGCTCTGTGTAGTGCACTAACCTTAGCAAGTGTCAAGCTACGGTCGGATCCTAAAGGTGCAAATTTAAGGGTTCACAGCTGTTCCTTTATTAGAATTGGTTTTCAACAAAAGGCAATTCTGATGATAGTGAACGTTGAGAAGAGATGCCATATCGGACTCTGGGCTTGTGCTTATGCCATGTCAAATTTTTGGCGTATGTGTTCTTGTGTCATATAAGATTATGGGAAGCGCCATCAGACTCTGGGCTTATGCTATGTCAAATTATGGGCTTATGATATATACTTATGTTTGTCACGCATTAAGGCATTGATGCTTTCATGTAAATTGAACTTTGTGATGGGTAAACATGGTATAAGAATATAAAACTTTTAGGAGGGCTCCCTATAATAAATGAGGGTTTTGTCAATGGCTATTAGTTCGACCTTTGACATTGGATGTGAGAATGATTTTGGTAGATTGCAATCAAAGCTATCTGTCTAGCCTAAACTTTGATGTTTCGAAAAAATTGAAATCAAAGCTATCTGTTCGACTTTGGTGTTTGAAAAATTGGGATCAAAGCTATCTGTTTGGCTTTGGTGTTAGGAGATTGGGAGTAAAGCTATATGTTCGACTTTGATGTTTGCGAGGATTGGGATCAATGCAATCTATTTGACCTTAGTGTTTGGAAAAATTAGGATCAAAGCTATATGTTTGGCTTTAGTGTTGGGAAAAATTAGGATCAAAGCTATCTGTTCGGCATTGATGTTGGAAAAATTAGGATCAAAGTTATCTATTTGGCTTTGGTGTTAAGAGAAATTAGGATCAAAGCTTTCTATTTGGCCTTGATGTTTGGGAGGATTTAGAGAAGGTCATGTCTCTAAAAGATGATGGGTGTGGGAATGTCGGCATGGGTGGCTCAACTTAGTTTACCCATAGAAAGTTACTGTTGAGGATCAGCCCTTGTAGGGAAAGGTCTTTGCTAAGGATTTATCTTTGGGAGGGTAGGTCTTTAAAGGGATAGATTGGTCTTGAGATGTTAGGTGAGGTTGTGTTAGGTTCTAGATCAAGTCAAGAATTGTCACTTGAAAATTCAGGTTGCAAGATTTGAGCAAAGATGGTTGACACAATATAATATTTGGAGCAGCGGATTCATTAGTTAAGACAACTTGGTAAGGAGACCTTGAGCTTACAAAAGTCTATAAGTATTCCTAAAGGAGGCAGTTTAGCCAAGAAACTTGAGCTTTGATGATGGGCCTTAGTTCTGCTAAGGAGCCTAAGCCTTGAGATTTTGCCAATGAATTTGATAATAATATACCCAGGATGCATAATCTTTGGAAGGGTAGGATGGTTGATCACTTGAAGAGATAGCAGGCCCTGATCAAGGAGTTAGGGGCAAAGGTGTTTTTGAAGGAGATAGATAGGATGCCACCTCATGAGTTGACTAAGCAAGTTGGAAACATAGACTGAGAGGTGAGACTAGACTCCGATTGATGTGGTAATGATAGGATGAGACACAAAAGGCTAAAAACTCTAAGCTTAAGTGGTGAAAACACTTAATGGGGTATGACTTTGTGAAAGGTAAGACTAACAAAATGACTATCTTTGGATGAGATAGGACTAACGAACTAGATAGTGCATCAAATTTTGAACAAAACAAAGTTCCATCCTTTGGCTAGGTTGCTTTTATAGGTTTTGATTACTTGCTCTAAGCAGCCCTTATGAGTTTCACTTTTTTTTTATTTTCTTTTTGATTTTTCTCTCTCTTTTTTTTTTTAAAAATTTTTTTGAATTTTCCTTTTCTTTAGTTGGAAAGGCTATTTGTTTCGTCTTGCTTGGAGAAGTCTGATTCTATTTGGATCATGGGTTGGAATTATGGTTTTCCTTCCCTTTTCAATTAGCAAAGCTATCTATTCTATTTTGCTTGTGAAGATGATTGAGGATTGCCCTTAGTTTGTGGTGAGGATAGGAGCTTTAGTGTTTTGCAAAACACTTAAAAAGGGGTGTCAGCTTAAAAAGGGGTGTCAACTTAGAGAGAAAGTGACATGGATGTCCACTTAGGGAATCTAAATTTTTTCCAAGGCTACCATTAACGATCATTTGTTATACCCTTATATGAATTCTTGATCCTTCGCATGTGATTCCTTATTAGTGCAAAAAAACCTCATTGTTTCATTCAAATTGGATGAAAATAAAGGCATAAAGAAAGGAACTTTATTACAATAAGAATGACTTCAACAGAGTCAATAGGATGACTCGGACAAATAGACTTGAAGAAGATGACTTTGACAAATAGACTTGAAAAAAGATGATGCTGACAAACAAACTTGAAAAAGAAATGACTCTGATAGTCAAACTCAAAAAGATGACTCTGGTAGTCAAACTCAAAAAAATGACTCTGATAGTCAAACTCAAATAGATGATTCTGACTTAAATGATGACTCAGACTTTAATGACTTATACTCTGACTAGTATCCTTCTTACCTTGTTGACTCACTAGGTGGCTTGAAAGGTTAATGGGTGAAAGAGGTATTTATTGTCAATAAGGTCTTGGACTGATTCTAGAAAGTTAGGTTTAGCTAGAGTCGAACTCTTCAATGTGGGTTCATGTTCTTCCTCAATGGTAGCAATCTTTGATTTGCTTTGGAGGTGATCTTCAACCTTGGATGCAATTGTGGTCAATGCTTTGAAAGTGGGTAGGTATTGTGTTAATAAGAGATCTCGTTAGTTCGAAAAAAATTTCTTAACAAGGATATCCACTCGTTCCTGCTCGGTTAGCCTATTTACCATTAGAGCAGCTTTAGCCCTCTACCTTATAAGGAACGTAGAGGTATCATTTGAAAGCTACTTAGTGCTTTTTAAATCTCTTCTTGTAATGTCCATTTCAATATTGTAATGATATTGTTTGACAAATACATTACAAATGTCCTCCCAGGTCTATTTTTGGGTGTCATCCAAGTTAATAAACCATCTTAGGGTGGGATTAGTAAGGTTTTGCTGAAAGAGTTGAGCAAGGAGCTTGTTGTTTATACCAAAAGGATGCATTGCGCCCACATACATCTTTAAATGGATCTTCAGGCAAGTAGTATCATCAAACCTATCCAAATTCGACATCTTGAATTTTGATGGTAACCAAGCATTGGGGAAGAGGCTTAATGAACTTGTATCAACCATGCCTTCCTTCTCTTTCAAACTTTTTATCGACTTCTCCATGGCTTGTAGTTTGGTTAGTGTCATATCCCAACTTTAGAGATATGACAGTCTTAGAACATGGGGAGACATAAGGTCAACCACGCTCGTAGAACCCACTTACACTTATGCAAATACTACCTAAGATCGTACCAAAACCTCTTACATTAACTTAAATAAACCCTTTTTTTTTTAGAAAACTTTAACTTGCGAAAGCATAATTAAAATATATTTTAAACATAATCCATAAGGAAATAATATTTAGAATCTAATTAAAACCTTGAAGGATAACATTTCAAAATAAACATCTAAAAATAAATATTCCGGGAGCATCTAATGATAACTCTTCATAACATATTAAACTAATTTTCTTGGACAAGGAATTCCCCAAGTAAAGTAGGATGCTTGAACCATCACCTTGCCTCCTCATAATGCTCACCTGAAACCACAAAAGGAAAGAGGGTGAGATAGATGATCTCAATGAGTAAACAATAGGGATTATGCAATAACACATATCCTTTAAAAAGGGCTCATAGCTCATAACTTATAGTTCATGATTCATGGTTTGAAATTTTAGAAAGGTTCACAAAAATCACACTTATAACATATAGCACATAGTGTGAAGGCTACTGCCATAATCATTCAAACACATAAATTGAAGGCTATTGCCATAATCACTCGAACACATAACACATACAATGAAAGCTATTGCCATAATCACTCAAACAAATAGCCGATGATTACTCGCATTGGTACGAGGATCACATAGCTAATGATTACTTGTATCGGTAAGAGGAGCATATAGGCAATGATTACTCGCATTAGTACGAGGATTTTTGCATAAAAAGGGTTAAAGGTACCATAGCAAGAGCTAATGGTAATCACATATAACAATAACATTTAAGCCAATAATAACATATATCCCAATAGCAATAGCAATTTAACATTTTGAACAAAGATACAAAAATAGTATAGTTCCAAAAAGAATATAAGTTAGGGCAATAATCACAAAGGAATTATCATTGGATAGACAAAAATGGTTTGGACCAATTGTCCTTTGGCAACCCAAGCTTAACAAGAAAATCATAAAATTTCATTTTAGGGACATGGGTTTCAAGATTGTCAAAGGGTCACATAACATGATATCACATATTTGTAACAAAACATACTATTATTCACGCTTGTAGCACGAATACAGTGTTTACTAACCTAGTGATTCCTTCGCTCCTAGTACACATAGCCCTTTTAAACCTCTAAAGCTCCTCAAGCTCTAACATAATATTTAATTCAATACTTTCCTATCCCATAACTACCCCATGCACATATAACATTCACGTACACTTAGAGTTGCACATATAAGTGCACTTCATCACTTGCAAATAACATGTTGACTTTAAAAGTCTTGTACAATTTAGCCTTTATAGGACCATATGAAAACAAATTATAATTCATGTCAATACCTTTCTAAGGTCAACATAACATTAATATCTTAATATCAATTCACTTTAACAATCATCTTAGTGCACTTAATACTATCACACATGTCAACTTAACAAATGACCTTTCAAATGTCATGCTTAACTCTTATAACCTATTCATTCAATTAATCTCTTAATCAATTCAAGATCCTCAATTCATTATCAAGTCTCATAAAATGTATTTCCATATTTTCCTATCACGTTCACATTCTAATCACAACATGAGGTTAATATACCCTAGGTATACCTTAAGTATACCAAAGTACCTCTAGGTTAGTCTATAATCATTCCTTCAACCAATATGCAATTTAACCATTTATCATACATATATACATATCAATAATCATCAAAATACATCACATAAGAATTATAAATATTGGGATAAAAATATCAATGTAGGCCAAATGCCTTATTCAAAAGCAAAACCTGAATTTTCTTATTTTTTGCCCTTTCCGTCTATTACAGTAATATGTAGAAACAAGGTTTCAACCAAGATTTTTCATGTAATCAAAACAAAAATCATTTTAGAATATAGACATGTAGAAATCATCCCATATATACATTCATATGCATGAAAATTTCCAACTTTATGTTTTAGGATGAAAAACCATGAGTTTTCTTGTTTCTAGTATTTTTTGGTCATTACAGCAATATGTAAACAGGTGGTTCAAACCATTATTTTCCATTCAATCTCAGCAAATATCAATTTAGAACATCATCATGTATGATTCAGCAGCCATAGATAATATTTATACAAAAAAATTCCAAGTTTTAAGGCTTAGGGTGAAAATCATAAGTTTCTGCGCTTTCTGTTCATTACAGCAATATGCAAACACATTATTTAAATCATTATTTTTCATTCAAACAAAAAAAAAATATCAGATTAGAATCCCTTCACATACAAATCAGTGGCCACACGTTTAGATAATAATAAAATTTTTCAACTTATAAGTTATAGCACAAAACCTTGAATTCCTTTATTTTCTGAAACTTTTCAGTCATCACAGAAATATGCAGAAATATAATTTAATCCAATATTTTTCATCAAAAAACATCAAAGATCACTTTAGAAATCATTCATGTAGGAATCCCCCTTGTAGTGTTTATGCATAGAAATTTCAATTTTAAGTTACAAAATTCACCTTTGGAGATATCGCAAGGAAAAATTTGTGTTTTCGGTAGAGAATTAAGTTTCTCTCTCAAAAACTCACCTAAACAAAAATAAACCTATAAAAATCAATAAACAACCAGTTCAAATTAATTTTCTCATAATTTATTTCATAGAAATCGGATAGGAAATTGTTAAGAAAGAAAAACTTACGAATACAAGTGAGAAATCGCAAAATTAAAAGGTGTTTTCATAATTTCAATAGAGAGAAATATTTTGGGAGAATTTTTCTATCAAGATACAAAAGAAATGGAGTGATGGCTACTGGAATGAGAGTGCTAGCTGAAATTTTCATTATATATTAGGGTTTGGGGTGAAATTTCCAAGTTTACCCTCAATGAGCTAGGTTAGGAGTGTTTTGGTGTAGTGGGTTTTTAGGTATTTGAGCTTTTTATTTAAATTTAGGGCTAATTATAAATAATTAAAAATAAAATATTTTTATTATTATTTTCATTAAAATTTCCCCCAAAATATTTATAAAAAATAATTTAAAAATACTCATAAAATTATTTTATGCTTAAAAATCATCTTTTTACATGAAAATTCATTTTACGAAAAATAAATTATTTTATGCTAATGCATTTCATTCAAATCATTTATTTCATAATAATAATTCATATTAGGCATACTAAAATTAATTTAACATGCCCTGAACTCATAGATCATGTCACACATGAATTTTCATATAGTCACACAATTTGTCACAATAACTCGAAATTCAAGCAATTTGTCACGAAAACTTCTAAGGTAGATATGGGTTGTTACAGTTAGGAAAACACCAAGCCTAAGATTACATATGGCTTCCCTCCCTTGGGAAGGATCCATAGGAATGGAGGTGATTTATGGTTGTTTAGCGGGTGCTAGATGGGAGAGAATGTTTGTTTGAAGGATATTAGGTGAGGGAAGTGGTAGAGATGTTGGCTTGGTGGAGGAAGTAGAAGTATAGGCCTAAACTATGCTTAGATTTTGGTCTAGTTTGAGTGGATTTTAGTGAGTGAGATTTGGGATTTGATTTATGCCAACCTGACTTAGCATGTCTTCGACATCATTTAATATGACCTCCCTTTGGGCATGCAATTGGGTCTAAATTTGGGCAATTTGTCTCTTAAACATCTCTTCTTGTCATTCCAATAGTTTGGCCAAAATCTTATCGATGACATCTTTATTGAATCTAGCAGACATCTTACAACCTTTATAAAAGGGAAAAGGAGCTATGTTAGTATCAAGCTTTGGGAAAAAATGGTGGGATATGACAAACTAAGGACCTTAGGTTTAATGATAATGGATGACGGTGTCTTGTGGTTAGGTTAATGGTGTATGGGTAAAGATAAGGTAGCAGTGTGATGTTAGCTAGGTCGGTATTTAGTTAGGGGAGCTAGGTCAGATTTTAGCTTTAGATAGCTAGGTCAGAATTTAGCTTTGGGTGGTCAAGTCGAATTTTAGTTTTGAGTAGCTAGGTCAACTTTTAGCATTGGGTGACTAGGTCAGATTTTAACGTTAAGTGGCTAGATCAGAGTTTAGTTTTGAGCTACTAGGTTAGATTTTAGCTTTGGGTGACTAGGTCAACTTTGAGTGGCTAGGTCAAAATTTAGCTTTGAGTTGCTAGGTCAGATTTTAGCTTTGGGTGACTAGGTTAGCTTTGAGTGGCTAGGTCAAAATTTAGCTTTGAGTTGCTAGGTCAGGTTTTAGCTTTGGGTGACTAGGTCAACTTTGAGTGGCTAGGTCAAAATTTAGCTTTGAGTTACTAGGTCATAATTTAGCTTTAAGTGGCTAGGTCAGATTTTAGCCTTGAAGGCTAGGTCAAAGTTTAGCCTCTAGTAATTGCGATTGCAATTTATGAATGGTTTACAAAAGGCTTAAGGATAGAGTGATCATGGATTTTGATATTGGATGTACCATGGATTGGATGTTAGGTGGACTATAGGTTTGGTGATAGTTGGATAATGAGGTTGATTGGGCTTGACCATGGGCTTAGATGGGTCATAGGTTTGGATAGTACTGTAAAAGATGAAACAAAGTCAGGGTTTAGTTTGGGTAAGGACTGGGGATGAAAATGAAGCTAGGTTAGTGTTTAGCTTTGGTAAGGACTATGAAAGATGAAAGCTAGGTCAGTGTTTAGCTTGGATAAGGAAGATGAAAGCTATGTCAGTGTTTAACTTGGATAAGGATTGTGAAAGATGAAAGCTTAGTTTGTGTTAAGCTTGGATAAGGATTGTGAAATATGAAGCTAGGTTAGTGTTTAGCTTAGATAAGGGTTAGGATACCATAGATGGGTTCATTTTTATCATAAGTTTGACATGGGTTTGGATAAGACTGAACCATGGGTTTAGGTGAACCATGAATTTTGGTTTTTGACCATAGGTTAAGATGAACTATGAGTTTTGGATTTTTACCATGGGTCTAAGTGGACCATGGGTTTTAGATTTTGGCCACAAGTTTAGGTGGACCATGTGTTTTGGGTTTTCACCATGGGCTTAGGTGGACCATGGGTTTTGGGTTTTGACCATGGGTTTAGATGGACCATGGGTTTTGGGTGTGAAGATGTTTGGATAGGTTGTAAACTCTTCACAAGGTTTAAGCTGTGCATGCATGTATGAATGATTGAAAAAGGTTTTATGAAATACTAAGTTCAGTATTATGGCTCATACAATCCTAAAGGAAGGTTCTATGAGCCATTATATGAAAGGGTAAGGGTGGTTTGAAAGGAACCCATCACACTAAAGATGCGATATACCTAAGCACATATGAGTCAAGGAGCCTCGCGTGGGTCTAACAGTACATGCATACTCATTACACTTCTAAAAGGATTAGAGGATACATCGTGGGCTAGATAATTTCACTATCGGTAAGCAGACTTAAAGAAGATTGCCAACTTAATGTTACTTTCTATCTTTTTTTTTACTAAGAAACTAGGGTTTTGGACAAGGAGTCCAATGTAGAGAAGCATGAAAAAGCCATTTTGTAATAAAAGCCAAACTTTTTATTTTACTAAGAGTAGTCCACTTTGATCTTTTATTTTAAGAAAAGATTTTAGAGTCTCCAGTGGAGTCATTAATTGTGAGGCCTCGCCCGAGCACCCGTCCGATCCGCAAAAGGGAATTGAAATGCTCATTGGGAGAAACATCACAATTGGAACCCGCTATGAGTTTAGAAAATTGTATTTTGTAGATTGTTATTTGTAAAAGGAGTTGCCACTTTAATTTTGTTTATTTTAGTTGGGAAAATTAAAGGAAAAACCCAATTTGATTGACTCCAAAATTATACCATTTATCCCAAGGAAAAGCACTAGTCCTTGAATGACCAAACAGAGCTCGGGGACTAGGTTTTGGTTAAAATAATACAAAAAAAAAATAGTTTGGCTTAAATACAAAATAGCTTTCATAAAAAGAAGTTTTTATGTATGCATGAATATATATAATATGATGCATGAAACAAATATTACTCACAAAATGCATGACAAATATGAGATAATGACAATTATAAAATGTGAAAAATAAAGGAAAACTACTTAAGATTATTACAAGTAAAGACATCAAAATCAGGGGATCTTTCCTCTAGCCCTTATGGGTTCTAGGAAAAGCACACATTCCCTAAATATAATCTAAACAACTACGATAAAAAAAAATAAAACAATTATAATAAAAAGAATTAAAAGTTAGACTTTTATTTTAGAAAAAATAATTTTGATCCTAGACTATGTGAAGAAGGTGATAGATAGAAGAAGTTGTTAATTTTAATGGAGTTGAATGCCTTAAATATGGCAAGCCTATGTATCCCTTTGAATGGGAATCAAACCCCATATAGTTCTTCCTTCTTATGAATGAGGAGTTTTTAAGTCATTGCCTTTATTATCCTATTTTGATTATTTTAAAGGCTTAGGGATTTGTTAATTAGTTTATATTTTAATTAACAAAATTAGATCCTTTTAGATTTAAATCCTAAAATTAGACTTGAAAAGGAAAAGGAAAGAACTTTTACCTTTGGCTTTGGGCAGCAAAGAATGTAGGGAGTGAACTTAGCATTGGATCTAAGTTTCACCTTAACTTGGGGATATCACATGCACTCCTTTTGGAAGAAAGACTCTTGAATAGCATGAACTCTTCTTGGAGGGACTTGGATCGCACCTGTAACAACCCACATCTACCCTAGGAGTTTTAGTGACAAATTATTGGAATTTAGACTTATTGTGACAAATTATGTGACTATATGAAAATTCACGTGTGACGTGATTTATGAGTTTGGGGCATGTTAAATTAATTTTAATATGCCTAATATAAATTATTATTCTAAAATAAATGATTTGAATAAAATGCATTAGCATGAAATAATTTATTTTTCATAAAATGAATTTTCATATAAAAAGGCGATTTTTAAGCATAAAATAATTTTATGAGTATTTTTAAAATATTTTTAAAAAAATATTTTGGGGAAATTTTAATGAAAATAATAAGAAAAATATTTTATTTTTAATTACCTATAATCAGCCCCTAAATTAAATAAAAAGCCTAAATACCCAAAAGCTCACTACACTAAAACATTCCTAACCTAGCTCATTAAGGGCAAACGTGGAAATTGCACCCCAAACCCTAATATATAATGAAAATTTTGGCTAGCACTCTCATTCCAGTAGCCATCACTTCATTTTCTATATCTTGGCAAAAAAATTCTCTCAAAATATTTCTCTCAACCGAAATTAAGAAAACACCTTTCAGTTTCGCGATTTCTTGACCGTAATCATAAGTTTTTCTTCTCTTTCAATTTCTAAACTGATTTTGATGAAATAAATTATGGGAAAATTATTTTGAACTGGTTCATTACTGATTTTTACAGATTTAATTCTGTTTGGGTGAGTTTTTGGGAGAGAAAATGTAATTTCTACCGAAAACACAAATCTTTCCACAAGATTTCTCCAAAGGTGAATTCTATAACTTGAAATCACAATTTTTATGCATAAACATCACTAGAGGAGGCGATTTGTGCATTATTGTTTTCTAAAATGATTTTTGATTTGTTTGAATGAAAAATATTGGATCAAATAATATTTCTACATATTTCTGTGATGACTGAAAAGTTTCAAAAAATAAAGGAATTCAAGGTTTTTGTGCTAGATCTTAGAAGTTGGAAAATTCCATTATTATTTCAACATGTGGCTGCCAATTTGTATATGATTGGATTGTAAACTGATATTTGTTATGTTTGGATGAGAAAGAATGATTTAAATCATGTGTTTGTATATTACTATAATGAGCGGACAGCGTGAAAACTCATGATTTTCACCCTAAGCCTTAAAAGTTAGAATTTTCTTGCATAATTACTATCTGTGGCTACCAAATCATGTATGGACATGTTCTAAATTGATATTTTCTATGATTGAATGAAAAATAATATTTTAAATAACCTATTTACATATTTCTCAAATGACCGAAAAATACCAAAAATAAGAAAACTCATGGTTTTGTACTCTATAATTCAAAAGTTGAATTTTTATGTATGAACAACACCAAGTGTGGCCGATTTATATGAATTAAAATTCTAAAATGATTTTTGTTGTGCTTACATGAAAAATCTTGGTTCAAGCCATGTTTTTACATATTTCTGAAATAGATGGAAAGTGCGAAAAGAAATAAAATTTAATTCTTCCTTTGGTGATGCATTCAGCCTACCTTAATATTCTTGTCCCAATGTTTATAATTTTTATATGATGTGTTTTGATGATTATTGATATGAATGTATGTATAAGAAATGATAAAATTTCATGTTACTTGAAGGTATGATCTTAGATAAGCTTAAAGGTATTTTGGTATACTTAATGTATACTTAAGGTATCTTAACCCTATATTGTGATTAGAATGCAAATGTGATTGAGAAATATGGAACTAGATGTTATGATGACTTGATGATGAACACATGGTTTTGAGTTGATGAAGTGAGAATTGAATAAAAAGGATCATAAGAGTTAAGCATGACACTTGAAAGGTTAATTGTTAAGTTAACGTGTATGGAAGTGTAAAGTGTTTTAAGATGATTGTTAAAGTAAATTGATATTGAGGTAATAATATTGTGTTGACCTTAGAAAGGTATTGACATCATTGTAATGTGTTTTCATGTGAGCCTACAAGGCCTAAGTATGCAAGACTTTTAAAGTCAATGGGTTATGTGCAAGTGATGAGTACACCTATATGTGGACTCTAAGTGTATGTGTATGCTATATGTGCATGGGTAATTATGGGATAGGAGCATCATGAGTTAATAAATACTAAGTATTAAACTGAATATTATGTTAGAGTTTGAGGAGCTTTAGAAGTGCAAAGGGACTATGTATATCAGGAGCAAAGGAACCCCAATGTGAGTAAACATTATGTTTCAAATTACAAGTGCAAGCTATTATGATATGTGTACCTTTGACATTCTTGAAACCCAAGTTCACTTTCATTTTTAAATTGACTATGTGATTTCTTATTAAGTTTGGGTTACCAAAGGACATTTGGTCCAAAACCATTTTTGACTATCCAGTGATAATACCTTTATGATTATTCCCCCAACGTATATTCTTTATGGAACTATACTATTCATATATCTTTTGTTCAAAATAATAAATTTCTATTACTATTGGGATACATATTATTAATGGCTTAAATATTATTATTATATATATGATTACCATAAGCTCTTACTATGGTACCTTTAACCCTTTTTTTTATGCAAAAATCCTTGCACTGATGCGAGTAATCATTGGCTATGTGCTCCTCATACTGATGCGAGTAATCATTAGCTATTGCTCCTCGTATCGATGTGAGTAATCATTGGCTATGTGATCGTACCGATGTGAGTAATTATCGGCTATGTGTTCGAGTGATTATGGTAATAGCCATCACTCTATGTGTTATTTGTTCGAGTGATTATGGCAATAGCCTTCACTCTATGTCTTCGAGTGATTATGGCAGTGGCCTTCACTCTATGTGTTATAAGTGTGATTTTTATGACCCTTTCTAAACTACAAACTATGAATCATGAACTATAAGTTATGAGCTATGAGCCCTTTCTAAAGGATATGTGTTATTGTACAATCCTTATTGTTTACTCATTGAGATCATCTATCTCACCCTTTTTGCTTGTGTGGTTCCAGGTGAGCATTATGAGGAGGCAAGGTGATGGCTCAAGCATCCTACTTCGCTTGCGAAATTCCTTTTCCAAGAAAATTAGTTGAATATATCATGAAGAGTTATCCTTAGACGCTCGGGGAATTTTCATTTTTGGATGTTTATTTTGAAATGTTATCCTTCAAGGTTTTAATTGAATTCTAAATATTAATTTCTTATGGATTATGTTTAAAGTATATTTTAATTATGCTTCCGCAACTTAAGGTTTTAAAAAAAAAGAAGGTTTATTTAAGTTGATGTAAAAGGTTTTTGGTACGATCCTAGGCAGTATTTGTATAAGTATAAGTGGGTTCTACAGACGTGGGTGACCTTATGTCTCCTCATGTTCTAGGATCGTAATGTCTCCAAAGTTGGGATGTGATAGCACCTTTGAAAACCCAATCTCACTAAAGCAAAGAGATTTGAATCTTAGGCAGAGGAGATGGGTTGAATTACTTAAGGATTATGATTGTCAAATTCTACACCATCCAGGTAAAGCAAATGTGGTAGCTTATGCATTAAACCGTAAGTCTAAAGGGAGTTGGGCTCATATATCAGTAAATAGGAGACCTTTGGTGAGGGAATTGAAAGAACTTCTTAACCAAGGCTTGAGATTGGAGAATGAGGGTAAAAGTGGTCTAATGGCATACTTCCAAGTGAAGCTTAGGCTAATAGATGCGATTAAGGGGTTACAAAGAAAGGACCCTTACTTGGTAAAGCTTATAGAACAAGTGGAAAAGGGGGAGAATCAGGTGTTTGTGATTCGAGATGGTATGCTCAAGCATGGAGTAAGGTATTGTGTCCCAAATATAGATGGGTTAAGAGATAAGATAATGAGTGAAGATCATTTGGCACTATACAATATGCACCTGGGAGAAATGGGTGAAAATGGGTAAAAATTACAAAACAGATGAAGTTCAGCCTAGCAGCTGCAGAAGGCCCTGTGGTTGTCGCTAAAACCCCTGCGACTACCTCAATATGCCTTGTGGCAAATTGCCAATTATACCCTTACATACATGATTACTAGACAACCATAGGGAAGCGCACTACAGTACTTGTATGCTTCTAGTCGAAATCTTATTAAAAATGGGGGCATATGGGTTGGTTCAAATCAATATGGAATTATTGCCGCTGATGTACCTGCAGCTGCCGTAGGGCTTTTAGAGGCAGCAGTCAGGTTTTGTTGCATTTTTCCATTTTTTCTTCATTTTGTGCACTTATCCCACATCAAAAGTGTATGAAACTTTCCCCCGTCTTCTCCTCTATATATAGGGGTCCTCCCACTCCTTTCTAAGCACCTCTTAAACTCTTAGTTTGCTTGATTAGCCTTTGCATGAAGTAAACTATTTCCATAAGTTTGGTCCAAAAGGAATGAACTTTTTAGTTTAAATTTTATTTTATTTTATTTATTTGGGTAGTCATTTTGAGGTAACTTTCCTCAAAGCAGTATGAGGAGGTCCTAATAACGCCGTCCGAGTCTTCATTCTAAAGTTGTTGTTTCGCTAAGCTGAGAAGGTGGAATTGCAATCTGGTCATCCACTTCAGCTGCCCGATGTCCCAAAGTCTCATCATCCTAAGGTATTTATTTTCTTTTTTTTTTATTATTATTATTTTCTTTTTTTTTGTTTTGTTTTGTTTTGTTTTAGTTTTTCTTTTGCTTTATATTATTTTGCTATTTTTTCCTTAGGATTGCTTAGATTATTCTTTTCATTTATTATTTCTTTGCTTGGTATATTTTATTGTTTCTTTCATTATTTTGAGGCATGTTGATTAGAATTTGATTTAGTCAACTAGGTAAACAATTTGAATTGTTGCATCAACTTGTTAATTAAAACCTGACCTAATTAACAAACTCAATAATCAATCAATTTGATTTAATCAATGAACTCATCTTTCAATCAATGAACTGAAACATGATAAAATGGCTAGGCTAAACTAACCCCTTTACAAGAAAGGTGAACTGTGTGGATTTTGATTCCTATTCAAAGGGATATGTATGCTTGCTTATTTAAAGCATCAAATATAATTTAAATAAGAAATAATTCTTCTCTTGTATATTCTTTTTATGAATTAGTTTTTTTCTTTGTGATATTTGCTTTTAGTTTGTTTTCTTTATTATGATGTTGGTTTTGTTTCTCTTTTTCTTTATTTATTACTTTGGAATTATTTTGGGGAATGTGTGACTTTCCTATAACCCATAAGGACTAGAAGAAGTATCCCCTATTTTGGTTTTGAATTGTAAACTTAATTGCTTTACTTTTCTTCTTTGAATGAATGTTTATTTATTTGTTTATTCATGCATTATGTAATTGTTCATACATTATGTAAACAATTCATGAAATTGATTTTAGGTCAACAAAACTAATTTTCTTAAAATGTATTGAAAACCTAGTCCCCAGATCCTCTTTGGTTTTGAGGCTAGTGATCTTCTCTTTTGGAATATTAATTGGATTCAAATTGGGTTTTTTCCTTAATCATTTCCCAAATAAAATAAAATAAAGGTGGTGACTCTTTTCAAAATCAGCTAATCTGAACCCAAGGGTTCCATCGTGAGTTCGAACCCAAATGACCATTTCAATCCCACTTAGTGAATTTGACTGTGCTTGGGTGAGGCTTCACACCTAAGTGATTATTTTGAATGAGAAATCAATTTTTCCACTGAAAACACAACTCTTTCTTCACACATCAACCAAAGGTGATCCCTAAAACTCAAAGTTGCAATTTGCATGCATAAATACATAAGGGTTGCTGATTTCTATCTGTTTATGTTTTAAATTGATTTTTGTTTTGTTTAGATGAAAAATATTGATTTAAATCATATTTCTATATATTACTGTAATGATCAGAAAAGTACGAAAAGTAAGAAAATTCATAGTTTTCACCCTATAACACAAAAGTTGGAATTTTCATGTGTAAAAATTATAAGAGGTGCCAATTCATATATATTGACATTCTAAAATGATTTTTGAGATAGTTACATAAAAAATATTGGTTTAAATCATGTTTTTGTATATTATTGTAATAAACAAAAGCACAAAAAGAAAGAAAATTCATATTTTTTCCTTGATGGGTGTACTTGGCTAGCATTGGGAATTTAATCCTAATGTCTATAATTTTTGTATGATATATTTTAATGATTATTGACATATATACATGAATAATAAATGATTTAATTTCATGTTGGTTGAAGGATTCACTTTAGATAAGCCTAGAGACAATTCGACCTACCTAGGATTTACTAATCCTATTACTATGTTATGATTAATATGTGTATATGATTAAGTGTCAAGTGAAATAGGTCTTATGATGTGTTAATAGTGAATTAATGATCTTAAATTGACTATGGGGCAAATGGTATGATTATTCAAAAGAGATAAGCATGACTCTTCAAGGACACTTTTTAAGTTGATATATATGTAAAGTGTTAAGTGTACTAAGTTGAATGTTAAATGGAATTGATGTTAGGATCATGATATATTGTGTTTGACTTTAGGAAAGTCATAGTATGAGTTATAATGTGATTTCATGTGAGCCCATGAAGGCTAAGTGTGCAAGACTTTAAAAGTCAACATGTTATGTGTAAGTGATGAGTGCACTTCTAAGTGCAACTCTAAGTTTATATGAATGTTATATGCGCATGGGGTTGTTATGGGATAGGATAGCATGATGATTAAGTATATGCTAATTATTGAATTAAATATTATGTTAGAGCTTGAGGAGTAGTAGAAATTGAAGAGGCTACAAGTACTAGGAGCAAAGAGACCACAAAGTGAGTAAACATTTTGTTCATGTTACAAGTTTAAGTTATCACGATATGTGAAACTTGGAGATTCTTGAAACCCAAGTTCCTTTCTATCTTAAACTATAATTATATGAAATCTTTTTTAAACTTGGGTTGTCAAAAGACAATTGGTCAAAAAGTATTATTGTTTATTCCTTGATAAGAAAGGACCTTTATTATTATTACCTTACCTTACTTTCTTTCTGGAACCACAATGTTGTTTATCTTTTGTTCAATAAGCTAAACATCTATTGTTATTATATTACGTGTGATTGCATCCTTCAATGCTACTTTTACCTCTACTTTATGTTACAAGTGAGCAATGTAGCAGCCTTTACTCTATATTTATGATACAAATGGACAAGGCAGCAGCCTTTACTATATATTTAGGTTACGAGTGGACAAGGTAGCAGCCTTCACTTTATAATTATGTTACAAGTGGATAAGGCATCAACTTTCACTTTATATTTATGTTACAAGTAGACAAGGCAGCAGCTTTCACTCTATATTTATGTTATAAGTGAACAAGGCAGCAGCCTTCACTCTATATGATACAAGTTATAAGTTTGATATCAGTGAACCTTACTAATTTGCAAACTATGAACCATGATCTATAAACCCTTGTAAAGGGATATGCATTACTATTTAAGTTTTATTGTGTCACATCCCAACTTCTAAGACATGATGGTCCTAGAACATGGGGAGACATAAGGTCAGCCACACTTGTAGAACCCATTCATGCATATAATAATCTTGCCTAGGATCATACCGAACCTTATGCATTATCTTCAAAAAAAAAACTTTTATAAAGGAAAAACCTTAAGTTGCGGAAGCTAAAAGCATACTTTAATACAATCTACAATAACATAATAATAAGACCTCAAAAAATGTCACCAACACGATATTCTAAAACAAAATTCCCATAATAACTCCTGGAGCATCTAAGGACTGAACATGGTATGGTATTGTTATAACTTTGACAAGGGAATTTCCCAAGCAGAGTAGGTAGCTTGAGCAATCACCTTGCCTTTTCATAATGCTCACCTGGAATCACACAGGGAAGAAGGTGTGAGATAGATGCTCTCAATGTGTAAACAATAGGGCTTATACAATAATACATATCCCTTAGAAAAGGCTCATAGCTCATAACTCATAGTTCATGATTCAAAATTCATAGTTCATGGTTCATAGTTTTCAATTTAGAAAGGTTTGCAAAAATCATACTTATAACACATAACATATAGAGTGAAGGCTGTTGCCATAATCACTTGAACACATAGAGTGAAGGCCATTGCCATAATCACTCAAACATATAGAGTGAAGGCTATTGCCATAATCACTCCAATATATAGCTGATGATTACTAGCCTCAGTATAAGGATAACATAGTTGATGATTACTCACATCGGTACAAGGTACGAGGATAATATAGTTGATGATTACTCACATCGGTACAAGGATTTCTGCAAAAATGGGTTATAGGTACCATAGCTAGAGCTAATAGTATTCACTTATAAAAATAGCATTGAAGAAATGCATCACACATGGCATAATAATAATAGATGTTTAGCTTATCAAATAAAAGATAAATAATAATGTAGTTCCATAAAGGATATAAGTTAGGGCAATAATCACAAAAGTTCTTTATTATAATTAAGTAATCAAAAATTATTTTGGATCAAATGTTCTTTGGCAACCCAAGCTTACAAGAAATCATATAATCATAATTAAAAGTAGGAAAGAACTTGGGTTTCAAGATATCAAAAGTTCACAAAACATGATAACTTGTACTTGTAACTTGAGCATAATGTTTACTCACCTTGTGGTTCCTTTACTCTTAGTACACATAGCCCTTTTGAACCTCTAAAACTCCTCAAGCTCTAACATAATATTTAATTCAATACTTAGTATGTCAAGGTTGACAAGGCTAAGCTCATGGAGGCAAGGCACAAGGCAAAAAAAGTAGAACGGATGGAAAGGGATCCAAGGCAAAAGAATAAGAATAGGGAATCGGGTAATTAACAGCGAGGTAGTTTTGGTCAAAATAGGGATTTGGAGTAGACTTTCACTGTTTCCATCCCTTCCCAACCATGAGGAAGTGGACATAATCAATTTTGTCCTAGTAGTGGTCTGATGACATCTACACTGAGTAATGCGAGTAATTCAACTATTCCCATATGTGTTTCATATGGAAGGCCACATAAGGGAGGATGTAGGAGTGCCTTGAGAGAATGTTTGAAATATGGCTAGATGGGAGGCATTTCATTAAAGATTGTCCATTGATGATCAATCAAATAGCAATGACAATAGTGCAATAACCTACCATGCAAAGTATCGACCTGAAGACTATGGCCAAAGAGGATGAGGAAGAGGATAAGGGCAATCCACGAGTAATGTCAAAGCTATAGAGGGCATAGGTTGAGCAAGAGTGTATGCCTTCAATCAACAAGAAGTAGGAGCTTTCAATAATGTTGTTACAGGTACTGTTTCTATTCAGTCTGTAAGTGCTAGTTGCTTGCTTGATTTGAGTGCGACACATTCCATTATTTCACCTTATTTTGCTAGGAAATTAGGAAGGGATAAGGAAGTTATACACGAACCTTTGATTATAAGCACACCACTAAGAAATGACATGATAGTAGACCAAATGTACACAAATTGTATCATTTAAATTAAGGATAGAAAATTTCCTATAGATTTGATTAAACTAGAAATATTATGATTTGATGTCATTTTGGATTAGGATTGGTTATCTAGGCATAATGCCAGTTTAGACTATCAGGGAAAAAGAATTGATTTTAAAGGAGAATATGGGTAGGAATTTAGGTTTCAGGGAAATCAAAGTAATTTCCCTATAAATCTTATTTTGGTTGTAGGAGCAAAAAGGATGCTAAGGAAGGGATGCCAAGCATTTTTGGCACAGGTAGTAGATGTTAATAAGGAGGGTAGTGATCTTAAGAAGATACCTATTGTAGAGGATTTTTCTGATGTTTTTTCCTGAGGATTTGCCGAGAATGCCATAGGATAGGGAAGTTGAGTTTTTGATTGATCTTCTACCTGGAACTCAGCCGATATTGGTATCGCCTTACCGGATGGCACCTTCAATATTAAGGGAATTAAAGGTCCAATTGCAAGATTTACTAGACAAGGGTTTTATTAGACTGAGTAGCTCCCTATAGGGCACTCTGATTTTGTTTGTCAAAAAGAAAGATGGATCTCTTAGATTATGTATAGATTATAGACAATTGAATAAGGTGACTGTGAAGAATAGATATCCTCTGCCAAGGACAGATGATTTATTTGATCAGCTACAAGGAGCCAGTTACTTTTCAAAGATTGATTTATGATCAGGATATTATTAGCTAAAGATTCGAGGTGAGGACATTTGTAAAACCGCATTCAGAATGAGATATGGTCATTATGAGTTCATCGTGTTGCCGTTTGGATTAACCAATGCACCAATAGCTTTTATGGACTTGATGAATCGAGTATTCAAACCTTTCTTAGATAGGTTTGTGATCATGTTTATTAATGATATCTTAATTTACTTGAAGAGTAAAGAGGACCATGAAGAACATCTGAGAATGGTGTTGTAGACTTTGAAGGAACATAAGCTTTATGCCAAGTTATCAAAGTGTGACTTTTGGTTAGAGCAAGTATGTTTCCTTGGACATATGGTGAGTAAGGAAGGAATCAAAATAGATCCCAAGAAAGTAGAAGTGGCAGCAAATTGGCCTCGACCCACTATGGTCACAGAAGTGAGGAGTTTCTTAGGGTTGGCATGTTATTACCACTGATTCATAAAAGGCTTCTCTAAGATAGCTGCACCATTAACGAAGCTTACTAGGAAGTAAGTTAGATATAAGTGGGATGAAGCTTGTGAGGAGAGTTTCTAAAAGGTTAAAGATTTCTTGATTTTAGCACTAGTATTAGCTTTACTTGATGCAAATAAAGGTTTTACTATATACTGTGATGCCTCGAGAATTGGTTTAGGGTGTGTACTAATGCAAAATGGAAAGGTTATTGCCTATGCATATAGGCAATTGAAGATACATGAAGTGAATTACCTTACTCATGATCTAGAAATGGCAGCAGTTGTTTTTGCTTTAAAGATATGGAGACATTATTTATACGAGAAGAAATGTGAAGTTTATACTGATCATAAGAGCCTTCAGTATATTTTGAAGCAAAGGTTAAAGTTGAGATAGCGGCGATGGGTAGAATTACTCAAAGACTATGATTGTTAGATCTTCTATCATCCTGGTAAAGCTAACGTTGTTGCATATGGTCTTAGTAGAAAATCAATGGGTAGTATTTCTAATATAGCAGGATGAAGGAGGTCAGTGGTGAGGGAATTAAAGCAAATGTTTGATGAAGGCTTACGATTGGAGGTAAGTGATTCGCAAGTATTGTTAGCTTACTTCCAGGTGAAGTTGAAGCTTATCGATGAAATCAAGACTTTTCAAAGTCAAGATCCTCATTTGGTGAAGATTAAGGAAGACATAGAAAAAGGACAAGCTCCAGAGTTCAGGGTGGAAGAAGACGTTTTAAAATGTGGCGATTGACTTTGTGTACCAAATGTAAAAGGGCTAAGAGAGAGGATTCTAAAGGAAGCACACTAGACTCCTTATAGTGTTCATCCAGGTGCCACCAAAATGTACCATGATGTTAAGGTTTTGTATTGGTGGCTGGGATTGAAGAAGGACGTGGCGAATTTTGTTGCTTCTTATCTTACCTGTCAGCAGGTGAAATTTGAACATCAACAACCTTCTGGATTACTTCAGAAGATAAAATTGCCAAAGTGGAAGTGGGAACGTGTTATTATGGATCTTATAGTGGGACTACCCAGAAGGATCAAAGGTTATGACTCTATTTGGGTCATAGTGGACCAACTGACGAAATCGACACACTTCATTAAAGTGAAGACCACATATACAGTGATTGATTATGCTTATATTTATGTTGATGACATCATAAGATTACATGGAGTTCCACTTTTAATTATTTCGGATCGAGGTACCCAGTTTACTTTAAAATTTTGGCAAAGATTACAAGAGGCATTACGAACACAACTCGACTTCAGCACTGCTTTCCATCCACAGATAGATGGACCATCTGAGAGAACAATTCAGACACTAGAGGATATGCTTCATATTTGTGTTATGGATTTTAAAGGTGGATGGGATAAGCACCTTTCGCTTATTGAATTTGCATACAACAATAGTTATCATTCTTCTATAGGAATGGCACCTTAAGAAGTATTATATGGTAGAAAGTGTCGATCTTTGATCTATTGGATGGAGGTTGGTGATAAATATCTTAAAGCCCCTGACATGGTAAAAAAAGCCATAGAAAAGGTGAAGGTTATCTAAGAGAGACTAAAAACTGCTTTTAGTCATCATAAGAGTTATGCTGATCTTCAAAGGAAGGATATTTAGTTTGTGGTGGGGCACCATGTATTCTTGAAGGTTTCACCAATGAAGGGAGTGATAAGATTTGGTAAGAAAGGAAAGTTATCTCCTCGATTTGTTGGACCTTTCAAGATTCTCATTAGGGTTGGAGAAGTTTCGTATAAGTTAGCACTACCACTTGCATTGGGACATGTACATCCAGTTTTTCATATGTCAATGTTCAGGAAGTATGTATTTGATCCGTCGCACATATTGCGACCTCAACATATTAAGATTAATAGAGACCTTTCCTATGAAGAAGTTCCAATTGCCATTTTGGATAGACAAGTAAAGAAGTTAAGAAACAAAGAAGTACCAATGGTGAAAGTGCAGTGGTGTAACCACGGTGTGGAGGAATACACATGGGAAAGCAAGAATGATATGCTATAATGGTACCTGCATTTATTTCAGACAACAGGTAAGTTTTTTCTTTTTGAAAAATTCATGGATGAATTCTTTTTAAGAGGGTAAAATGTAATACCTAAGGTTTTCATAGCTCATTAGAGTTATAATAATATCATATAGTATAAATTTTTATGAGAATAGTACCACTAATATAGTGATGGGATGAAAGAAACCCTTTTTGGTGATAAGTGCATGATTGTGTATCTTATGAAATGTGAATGTTCATGTACATTTTATTAAATTAATTTAAGGCAATATGTCTTAGTTTGAGTTTATTATGATATGGGAAGGTAGGGTTCAAAATGTCAAGTGACAGGGAAAGGAAAAAGTTATAGAAAATTTTTAAGTTCAGAAAACGTGTTCAGATGGGCTTGTTAATGGGCTTTGGACTCAAGGCCCAAGCCTATAGGATGGCTGGCCCACCAAGGTCCAAATTTGGTGTGACTTAACTAAACTGAGGTTAGAATAAGTTAACTGAGGGTTAGGGTGAGGTTAAGTTAGGTTAGTCACCATTTTGAATGATAGCCATCTTTGTTGACTTATGTCAACTTTGACACCTAAGCTAATCCACTTTCCCATCACCATGTCCATGTGCATTTTGGTAATTATAGACCTCATTATTATGGTGCCAAGTCACTATATACCTAAGGGTAATCTTAACCATCCATCTTGATCAATCTTAACCATCCATTTTAGGCAAAAATATGACCATTGATCTTGTGAGATTAAATCACCACCATTGATTTCATTTACATGTAAAGTGAAAATATGTAAATTCTTTGCATTTGTAACCTAGCATCAAAATCACATTCTCACTAAAGACTAAAATCTCTCAACTTGTTCTTCAATATAGGACCAAATTTAAAGCATTTCAAGGTAAGATTTTATGTTTAAGTGTTTCTTTCCTTATCCTAACCTAAGAGTGATGAGTTGTTAGCAAGTATATACTTTTCTTTTGATTTATATGATTTGATTTTGATGGAGGGATTTAAAGGAGGACTAGTTTTACATGTTAGATAAGGGAATATGAAGATGGGAGAAATTTGAGGTTTAATAAGTAAGAGATAACAAAGAAAGTATGAGAAGATCAAGGGGAGTTGGGCAGACACAGGTGACCACACCACTGAGTTTCTAGCCGTGTGATAAGGAAAATTTAGAAATTCATCTAGAAGCCTCCCACAGGTGGAGGCAAGACTGAGGTTTCACCCATGGGTAGTTATATTTTGGCCATATTGAAATAATTGACCTAATATTTTTGACTTACTACTAGATTATTTCATTAACATTTTTATGAATTTCCTCATTTGTGATACTAAAATAAGATCGTTGAGAATGCAATTAGATGATGATGTTACATATGTTTCCTTAATTATGTTATGAGGGATATTTAAAAGATATTGAATTAGCTTATGACATGTGTAAGCAAGGGGTAGATGATATGTTTATATGAACTAATTAAAGTTTGGTTAGAAAGTTAAAGGAATAGAAATTAATATACATTACTTGGATGTATTTATAGAATTGAAAGGCAAAGGCATTGCTTGGGATACCAAGGAGCCTCACTATAATTTGCGTTAAGTTTATCGATAAAGGAGCTAAGGAGTAAGAGGTGAGTACTTAATAATATTTTACAACTTGAGCTTTAAATATAAGCATAAATGTTAAATCATTTCCAACTTGAAATGCATTGCAATTCTTCAGCAAGCATTATTTGCCTTATTGATTATTAAGCCAATATGAACAAAACATTCCTTTATGGCACTTGGCCAAATGGGCCTATATTGCTTTGATCTTACAATGTGATCAATGATGAGAATCTAATTGTTATTGATGTATTATCCATTAAATCATTTCATGGATAGAAAGGAAAAATGTTATAATGATACCATAATAAGCAGAATACCCCTCTGATGTGGAGCAATACATCAGACATTATGCATAATGGTAATGGACTTGCGAATAGGGTAAAGAATATCTGAATCTTAACTGCGAAGGGTTTAAGGTCTCCAGTACATATGACCTGATCAATTGTTTGTGTGATGAGGTATATAGGAGTGAGCAAGGCGTATGCCGCCACTCGATTGATTATGGGGAAAACATACCATTTCTAAGAAAGGAATTGTTTTGATACAGATATAAAAACATACCATTTCCAAAAAAGGAATTGTTTTGCTAAAGATATAATATCTGTTATATATATAGATATATAGGAAAATTGTTTCATAAGAATAATTTCTAACCCACTTTACTTTATTACTATAAGAAATCACCTTTTAGCATACACCATTGTTTAATCTTTATGATATTATTCTATACTCACTGAGCTTTGTCTCATCCCATAGTTGTTGTTTATTTTTAGGACTAGCTGATAGATCAGCAAGGTAAATTCCAAGTTCTGCATCTTTGCTTAGAAATTGCATTGCTACTTTTAGTGTTACGTTGTATATACTATGTTGTATTTTAGAAGTTTCACTCTAGAGCTCCATGGATTGTTAAGGTCTGTAATAATAATATAGTTTAGAATATTCTTAGTATGTGTATGGTTTTGTATTTTTTTACTTTAGTCTAAGCACTTGAGCAATATATGAATGAGTTGTAATTAAAATAATGGTAAATGTTTATGTTATAGATGATTGATATGGTAATCAATGATAAAGAATAGTTTTTTCGGTTTCGATCTTGGGATAAGGGTAGCATGGTTTTCATAAATAATTAATAATTTATAAAAGGGTTCTATGGGTTTAGGTGACCTTAAGTCTCCTTATGCCCTAGGACAATCATGGCTCAAAGATGGGTCGTGACACTGATGCCTTGTCCACTCATAACATAATAAAAACTGAAGGTAGCTACCTTGTCCATTAATAATATAATATAAAGTGAAGACTGTTGCCTTGTCTACTCATAACATAAAGGAGAGGTAATAATAGCATTGAAGAATAAAATCACATGCAAAATGGTAGCAAGAACAAAAGATACACAACAGTATGGTTCCAAAAAGATTATAAGTTAGAACAATAATCATAAAGGTTCTTTCTTGTCAATGAATGATCAATAATAGTTTCAGACTGATTGTCCTTCAACAACCCAAGCTTAACAAAAAATTCATATAATGATAATTTAGGATAGAAAGGAACTTGGATTTCAAGAATTTCAAAGGTTTACATACCATAATAACTTATACTTGAAACATGAACATAATGTTTACTCATCTTATGGTTCCTTAGCTCCTTTTAATTATAGCCCTTGAACTTCTAATAATCCTCAAGCTCCATCATATATTATAATTCAATACGTAGCATTTGCTTAATGATCATGCTATCCTATCTCATATCTACCCCATGCACATAGAACATTCACATATACTTGGAGTTGCACTTAGAAGTGCACTCAACACTTACACATAACATGTTGACTTTTAAAGTCTTGCATACATAGCCTTTATATGCTCACATGAAATCACATTATAACTCATATGTAACTTTTCTAAAGTCAAACACCATATATCATGATCTTAATATGAATTCAATTTAACATTCAACTTAGTATATTTAACATTTTACATATATATCAACTTAATAGGTAACCTTGAAGCATCATGCTTATTTGTTTCACCAAATCATACCATCCATCTCATAGTCAATTTAAGATCATTAATTCACTATTAACACATCATAGGATGTATTTCACTTGTCACTTAATCATGTACACATATGAATCATAACATAGTAATATGGTTAGTAAACCATTATTATATCTACACTTGTTTGGAGCTTTTCCTTCAACCAACATACAATTTTAGGATTTATCATTCATGTATATATGTCAATAATCATTAAATATATCATATAAAACTTATAGACATTGGGATTAAATTCCCAATATAGGCCAAATATACCTATCAAAGAAAAACATGAATTTTCTTACTTTTTATTCATTATAGTAATATGCAAAAATGTGGTTTAAACTAAGATTTTTCATCCAAACATAACAAAAATTAGTTTAGAACTCAAATATATATAAATCAGCATCCGTTGATATTTATATGCATGAAATTTTTTGACTTTAGGTTTTCGGATGAAAACCATGAATCTTTCTTATTTTTGTTACTTTCTAGTCATTAGAACACAATGAAACACAAATTGGCAGCCCCCTACTTGTGTTTATGTATCAAATTTCAATTTTGAGTTTTTAGGGTTCACCTTTGGAGAATTAGCATAGAGAGGGTTGTGTTTTTAGTGGAAAAATTGATTTCTCATTCAAGAATTCACCTAGGCTGAATTTAGTCAATAGAAAATCAGTAAATAAATAGTCTAAAATAATTTTCTCATGATTAGTTTCATAGAAATCAAATAATAAATTGAATGAAGAGAAAAACTTATGAAAACAGTTGCGAATTCACAAGGTTTGCATGCACCTTGTGAATTTCAGTTGAGAGAATATTTTTGAGAGAATTTTCTATAGAAAATATGAAGAAAAATAGAATGGTGGCTGTTTAAACTCATGAGGGCTGAATTTTAGCTTAAATATTTGGGTTTTGTGTGAAATTTCCAAATTTACCCTTAATGAGCTAGGTTAAGAGTATTTTGGTATAGTGGGCTTTTGGTGAGTTAGGCCTATTATTTAATTTATGGGTTGATTATAGGTAATCAAAAATAAAATATTTCTTTTATTATTTTCATTTAAATTTTCCCCAAAATATTTATTTAAAAATACTCATAAAAATTATTTTATGCTTAAAAATCGTTTTGTGCATGGAAATTCACTTTATGTGAAATAAATTATTTTATACTTTTGTACTTTATATAAATCACTTATTCCACAATAATAATTCATATTATGCATATTACAACTCATCTAATATACCACATACTCATCAATCACATAATACATGAATTTTTATAAAAGCACACATTTTTCTTAATAGCTCTAAATTCAAGTAAATGGTCATGAAAACTCCTAGGGCGGGTGTGGGTTGTTACAACCCAAGCCTAGAGCACTTTGTGTGACCCATAAGAGCATTTGGCTAGGAATATTCAAGAAATTCATGCCTGTGATTTACCCCAAGAGGGAGAAGACCCTTGATGCAGAGAAGGATCCTAAAGAGTGCCTAGATTATGATTGGGCTCATAGCAAGATTCAAAAGTTGGAAGAAGACTACTTGAACCTAGTAAGGGAAAATCTAAGTCTGATGTCTCTAATGCATACTTTGAGAAAGGATATTGAGCAGACTAGGGTAGGATTACTGAGCAGAGGATAGACTACTCACCATCGAGATCCTTATCTTTGATTGGTCACTAGCGGGATAGAGATCTCCTTTGTTATCGATGTGGTAGCAATGGTCACATAGCTCTCGAGTGCTCTTCCATTGATTGTTGGCCTACTCAACCTTAGAGGCTACTTAACAACTACCCTAGTGAATGACACACAGGGGCTAGAGTGAGAAGTAGCGTAGGACTTTATATGATATGAATAATATCCTTTTGACTGCTTAGCCACTTAGTATGGATTAATTTCTTTTATTGCCTAGGACATGATTGACTTATATATGATAGGGAAATTCATGATGCTATAAGTTATATGTTACATGATTATGATATATGATACATGCCATGATATATGATATATGTTATGTGATATGTGATATGTGACATGTGCCTTAAGATGTGATATGATATGATTTGTACTCATGTAAAATGCATAGTAAGTATGATATGATAATGGGGTTAGAAGGGTTAGAAGTGAGTTAGCACTAAATTCCCTTATCGTTATAGCAAAATGCCTCCTAACAAGAAAGTCCATATAGCTGCCCAACCTATTAGGGCTAGTGAGGATGCGATATCGGACATTGCCTCGAATACTACCTTTGCACTTGTAAGGTCAAGAGAGAGGTCTAACTCGAGGGCACCGACTATGGGCTTTAGCAAGCAAGCCTCTTCATAAGAGGTGCAAGCTATGCACGAAGAGATTAGGGACTTGCACAAAGAATTGGATGAGCTACAAGCTCAAAGGCAGGAAGTGCCGCTAATACAAGAAGGGAATAGAGTTTCACCTCCTATGGTAGTGGCACCTACACAGAGGGGGAAGTGGCTACCCGATGAAGGGATGACCATCTTAAAGTTTAAGAAGCTACAGCCACCTAGCTTCTACGGTGAGGAGGGTGATGACCCTCATGAATTCTTGGATGAGATGGACAAGCTAGTTTGTCGATTGTTATGCTCGGATGCTCGGGTAATTGAGTTGGTAGTGATAAGTGTTTAATTAACTACATTTTACCCCTTGTTCTTAATGTATTTTATCTTTAAATTGAGTTTGATTTATTTGTTTAGTACCTTTCCAGAGTTCTTTTATGTTTTTAAGGGCCATGGATCAATTTATGAAGAAGCTATGAAGCCAATGAGCGAAAACAGAAGAAAATGGGCAAAGGACTAAAGCTCATCTCTGTGACATGGCTAGTGACACGGCCATGTCCCTGCTCGTGTCATTTAGTGTAACAACCTACATCTACCCTAGGAGTTTTCATGACAAATTGCTTAAATTAAGAGTTATTGTGACAAAATATTTGATTTTATGAAAATTCATGTGTGACGTGATTTATGAGTTTGGGGCATGTTAAATTATTTTTAATATATCTAATATGAATTATTATTGTGAAATAAATGATTTGAATAAAATGCATTAGAATGAAATAATTTATTTTTCATAAAATGAATTTTCAGGTAAAAAGACGATTTTTAAGCATAAAATAATTTTATGAGTATTTTAAAATAATTTTTAAAATAAATATTTTGGGGAAAATATTATAGAAATAATAAGAAAAATATTTTTTTTATTTCAATTATAATCAGCCCAAAATTTAAATAAAAAGCCCAAATACCCAAAAGCTTATTACACTAAAATCCTCCTAACCTAGTTCATTAAGGGTATTAGTGGAAATTTCACCCAAACCCTGGTATATATTCTAAATTTTGGCTAGAATAGAGTTCCAGCAGCTATCACCTTACTTTATCTATATCTTGGCAGAAAAATCCTCTCAAAATATTTCTCTCTACTGAAATTAAGAAAACACCTTTCCGTTTCACGATTTCTTGACCGTAATCGTAAGTTTTTCTTCTCTTTCCATTTCTAAATTGATTTCTATAAAATAAATTATGGAAAAATAATTTTGAACTGATTCATTACTGATTTTTATAGATTAATTTTTGTTTACATGAGTTTTTGGGAGAGAAAATCTATTTTCTACCGAAAACACAAATCTTTCCGCGAGATTTCTCCAAAGGTGAATTCTATAACTTAAAATCACAATTTTTATGCATAAACATCACTAGAAGAGGGCAATTTGTGCATTGTTGTTTTCTAAACTGATTTTTTATTTGTTTTGATGAAAAATATTAGATTAAATAATATTTCTGTGATGACCGAAAAGTTTCAAAAAATAAAGGAATTCAAGGTTTTTGTGCTAGAACTTAGAAGTTGGAAAATTCTATTATTATTTCAACATGTGGCTATCGATTTGTATATGATTGGATTGTAAACTAATATTTCTTCTATTTGAATGGGAAAGAATGATTTAAATCATATGTTTGTATATTACTGTAATGAGCGGAAAGCGCGAAAACTCATGATTTTCACCTTAAGCCTTGAAACTTGGAATTTTCTTGCATAATTACTATCTATGGCTGCCGAATCATGTATGGACATGTTCTAAACTGATTTTGCTATGATTGAATAAAAAATAATAGTTTAAACAACCTGTTTACATATTTCTGAAATGACCAAAAAATACCGAAAATAAGAAAACTCATAGTTTTGTACTATATAATTAAAAAGTTGAATTTTTATGTATGAACAACACCAAGTGTAGCTGATTTATATGAATTAAAATTCTAAAATGATTTTTGTTGTGTTTACATGAAAAATCTTGGTTCAAACCATGTTTTTATATATTTCTGAAATAGATGGAAAGTGGAAAAAGAAAGAAAATTTAATTCTTCCTTTGGTAATGCATTTGGCCTACCTTAATATTCTTGTCCCAATGTTCATAATTTTTATGTGATGTGTTTTGATGATTATTGACATGTATATATGTATAAGAAATGATAAAATTTCATGTTAGTTGAAGGTATGACCTTAGATAAGCTTAAAGGCATTTTGGTATACTTAAGGTATACTCAAGGTATTTTAACCTTATATTGTGATTAGAATGCAAATGCGATTAAGAAATATAGAACTGGATGTTATTCTGACTTGATAATAAATACATGGTTTTGAGTTGATGAAGTGACAATTGTATAAAAATGATCATAAGAGTTAAGTATGACACTTGAACGGTTAATTGTTAAGTGACGTGTATAGAAGTGTAAAGTGTATTAAGATGATTGTAAAAATGAATGGATATTGAGGAAATAATGTTGTGATGACCGTAGAAAGGTATTGACATGATTGTGATGTGTTTTCATGTGAGCCTATAGTGTTTAAGTATGTAAGACTTTTAAAATCAATGTGTTATGTGCAAGTGACGAGTAAACCTATATGTGAACTTTAAGTGTATGTGTATGCTATATGTGCATGGGATAGTTATGGGATAGGAGCATCATGAGTAAATAAATACTAAGTATTAAATTAAATATTATGTTAGAGTTTGAGGAGTTTTAGAAGTCCAAGGTCTACGTGAATTAGGAGTAAAGGAACCACAAGGTGAGTAAACATCGTACTCATTCTACAAGTATGAGTAAATGCCATGTTCATGTTATAAGTGTGAACAACATTATGTTGTGTTATAAGAATGTGATATATTGTTATGTAAGCCTTTGAAATCTTTGAAACCCAAGTTCCTTTTATCCAAAAATTTAATTAAGTGATTTCTTTGTAAAACTTGGGTTACTAAAGGACATTTGGTCCAAAACTATTTTGTTTATCCAATGAGAATTTCTCGTGATTATTACCCTAACTTATATTCTTTTTGGAACTACATTATTCTTATATCTTTTGTTCAAAACAATAAACTGCTATTGCTATTGGAATACATGTTATTGATGGCTTAAATGTTATTGTTATATATGATTACCATTAGCTCTTGTTATGGTACTTTTAACCTTTTTTTTATGCAGAAATCCTCATACTAATGTGAGTAATATCGGTTATATGCTCCTTGTACTGATGTGAGTAATCATTGGCTATGTGCTCCTCATACCGATGGGAGTAATCATTGACTATGTGCTTCTCGCACCGATGTGAGTAATCATCAGCTATGTGATCCTCGTATCGATGCGAGTAATTATTGGCTATGTGTTCGAGTGATTATGACAATAGCCTTCACTCTATGTGTTATGTGTTCGAGTGATTATGGCAATAGCCTTCACTCTATGTGTTCGAGTGATTATGGCAATAGCCTTCACTCTATGTGTTATAGGTGTGATTTCTGCAAACCTTTCTAAATTGCAAACTATGAATCATAAGCTATAAGTTATGAGCTATGAGCCCTTTCTAAGGGATATGTGTTATTGTACAATCCCTATTGTTTACTCATTGAGATCATCTATCTCACCCTTTTTCCTTAGGTGGTTCCAGGTGAGCATTATAAGGAGGCAAGGTGATGGTTCAAGCATCCTATTTCGCTTGGGGAATTCCTTGTCTAAGAAAATTAGTTTAATATGTCATGAAGAGTTATCCTTAGACGCTCCGGGAATATTCATTTTTGGATGTTTATTTTGAAATGTTATCCTTCGATGTTTTAATTGAATTCTAAATATTATTTTCTTATGGATTATGTTTAAAGTATATTTTAATTATGCTTCCCCAACTTAAGGTTTTCAAAAAAAAAAGGGTTTATTTAAGTTAATGTAAGAGGTTTTGGTACGATCTTAGGCAGCATTTGTATAAGTACAAGTGGGTTCTACGGACATGGGTGACTTTATGTCTCCCCATGTTCTAGGACTGTCATGTCTCCAAAGTTGGGATGTGACAAAGGTGGTATCAAAGCTATAGTTTTTAAAGTCTAGTTTAGACTTGTCTACTTATTGGTTTGACTAAGTATAATCCTGGAGCATAGGAATCTTCCTATCATGTCACTTGCTGTCTATCGCTAGATTAGTTCTGCGAAATCCTAATAAGCTATAATACTCTTTGTTTTTATTTGCTTGTGTGCCTTACTATTTCTTTACTAGATGACCAAGAAGATTACCCCTGCTCGAGGACTGCGACCTAGAGCATCGTGTGTGGCATGCAAGATGACATGGCAAGAGATGTTCAAAAGGGTCGTGCTTACTATCCATCTCAAGAAAAAGAAGACTTCTGCAATGCAAATGATGTTAATTGATTACTTGGCGACTTAGTTTGGATTGATTCTTTTATGGCTTGATTCACTTTTGCATGATAAGAGAATTCTTCATGCTATGAGATATATGTTCCATGATTATGATATGTGATATATGCTATGTGATAAGTGATATGTGATATATGCTATGCAATATGTGATATAAAATAGGACATGATATGATATGTACTCATGTAAGATGCATGGTTAGTATGATATTTTAATAATGGGGTTATGTGGGTTAGAAAGAGAAGTTTACTAAGTTTTGATCTAAGTGAGATTAATGATTGATGGGTATAATGTTATGAGGCATGAGATGCTTACATGTAACAATGGTTTGATATAAGAAATATATGAAGTTATTAAATGATAATTGTGATTAAGGCCAAAAGAAGAGAATTGATATTTAGTAATGATTAGTAAGAGAATGAAACAAATCAGTTACATTATATATACATAAGTTTACAATATAAGGTAGGTGAAGTATATGTTTGAGGATTGTGAGGTAGACATTGATGGATGGAAACTTCCTATGGAGTTGTTAGAACTTGGTGTCCTAGAATTCAATATGATATTGGAATGGATTGTCTATATGAATATAGAGCTTGTATGAGCTATAGAGGAAAGCAAGTAGAATTTCGAGCTAAGGATGGGAGAAATTTGTGTATCAAGGAGATACCTATGATTAAGGTCTACTAGCATAATCATGGAATGGATGAGTATACTTAGGATGCCAAAAATGGGATGCGGTAGAAGCATCCTTAGTTTTTTGAGAATATGTGCATAAGTATTGAAATTCGAGGACAAATTTCTTTTAAGAAGAGGAGATATAAAAGTATAAGTATTATCAGACTTGTAATGTTGATAAAAGGATAAGTATGATGCTAGTAGAGATTCTTTAGTGATGAGATTCCTTTGAGTATATAGGGTGCAATCAGAGTATAAGGATTTGAACCTTTATAAGATGATAGATGTTAAGGCCATATGAATTGTAAATTTGAGTATCCATAAGGACTTGATCTTTGAGGGTATAACATGATTTTAAGATAAAATGTTCTAGATTTGATTTGATTATGTACTTTTGTCCAGTGTGTCTGTCTATATGCACTGAATTTTGCTTTATGAAATCATACATCATCAATCATACATCATGAACTGTATCAGGCATTGCATTAAGGTTGCATGTCACATGCAAGGATGAAAATGTTTTAGTCCTTATAAATGATCCTATGCAGTTTTGAAAATTTAAATAGTTTTGAACATACTTGAAAGGGATTGGAGTCCTCTGGATGAGAAATGTTATGAGGCATTAGATGCAATAATGTTCAATTGAGGTTATTGGAAAATTTGGTAGTAATTTTTAGTACAAGAAGAATTTTTATTGAGATAACCTAGAATGGCATGGATTTGGAAAGATATAAGAGTTGCATAAAGATTTTATTGAATAGCAATGGTATTAGAAGATTTATTATTTTAATATGGATAAGTTAAATGATTAGGAATGTGAAGTATTTCAAGATGCAAGTGGAAACTTAAAGTGAGATGATATTACGAGCTAAAGGTATGAAAATTACAAGGCATTAGGTAATTAGGTCATAATAATAATGTATATATTATGGAGTAAGTCTAAAATATATGAGAAGTTTATTTGGGATTGTAAATTAAAAGAATTCAAGTTTGTTTGGAATATGATATATATATAGGAATATTTGTTAAGTTTAAATATGTTTTAATTGATGAATGATGGTAGTGTAGAAATCATAACGTTAGTAAGGTACTAAACACGAAGATATTTATTGAGGATATAATAGATTAAGTAATAATTATTAATATGGAAAGAGAATTATCAAATATCAGTTGGAGTTATTAATTTAGAGTTATTTGCTGGACTCTTATAGGACTAATATGATAAATAATGAATGAAAGTAGTGAGTAAGGTGTTATTATATATGTTAACATTACTAGAGATATAAGGAAATGAAATGCTTGGGATTATATGTGATTAAAGGTGAAATTAAAGGTTTTATTACTTTTGTTCAAGGTTAAGGGATACAAATTACTAATGATTAGTTTTAAAATTTGTTTGAACAAGAGATTAACATAAGTGTAGCTTAAGCTGAAAGTTTATCAATGTGATTTTTTTTAATAGATTGTGAGTATGTGCCTTACTGTGTTTGATAAGTTAATTGTAGTTAGATATTGGGTTTGCGTGGCACAGCAGAAGCGTGGCAGTGAAGTTAAGTAAACTATGTTGTGCTATTAGATTTGGAAATTCGAGGACGAATTTCTTTTACAAGGGCGAGAATATAACAACCCACATCTATCCTAGGAGTTTTCATGACAAATTGCTTGAATTAAGAGTTATTGTGACAAAATATTTGATTTTATGAAAATTCATGTGTGACATGATTATGAGTTTGGGGCATGTTAAATTAATTTTAATATGTCTAATATGAATTATTATTGTGAAATAAATGATTTGAATAAAACACATTAGCATGAAATAATTTATTTTTCGTAAAATGAATTTTCATGTAAAAAGGCAATTTTTAAGCATAAAATAATTTTATGAGTATTTTAAAATAATTTTTAAAATAAATATTTTGGGAGAAATATTATAAAAATAATAAGAAAAATATTCTTTTTATTTTAATTATAATTAACCTAAAATTTAAATAAAAAGCCCAAATACCCAAAAGCCTACTATACTAAAATCCTCCTAACCTAGTTCATTAAGGGTATTAGTGGAAATTTCACCCAAACCCTAGTATATATGCTAAATTTCAGCCAGAATAGAGTTCCAACAGCCACCACCTTAATTTTTCTGTATCATGGCAGAAAAATCCTCTCAAAATATTGCTCTCTACCAAAATTAAGAAAGCACCTTTTCGTTTCGCGATTTCTTGACCGTAATCATAAGTTTTTCTTCTCTTTCCATTTCTAAACTGATTTCTATAAAATAAATCATGGAAAAATTATTTTGAACTGGTTGATTATTGATTTTTATAGATTAAATTCTGTTTGGGTGAGCTTTTGGGAGAGAAAATATATTTTCTACTGAAACACAAATCTTTCCATGAGATTTCTCCAAAGGTGAATTCTATAACTTAAAATCACAATTTTTATGCATAAACATCACTAGAGGAGGGTGATTAGTGCATTGTTGTTTTCTAAACTGATTTTTGATTTGTTTTGATGAAAAATGTTAGATTAAATAATATTTCTGCATATTTCTGCGATGACTGGAAAGTTTCAAAAAATAAAGGAATTCAAGGTTTTTGTGCTAGAACTTAGAAGTTGGAAAATTCTATTATTATTTCAACATGTGGCTATCGATTTGTATATGATTGGATTGTAAACTAATATTTGTTCTATTTGAATGAGAAAGAATGATTTAAATCATGTGTTTGTATATTACTGTAATGAGCGGAAAGCGCGAAAACTCATGATTTTCACCCTAAGCCTTGAAACTTGGAATTTTCTTGCATAATTACTATCTATGGCTGTCGAATCATGTATGGACATGTTCTAAACTAATATTTGCTATGATTGAATAAAAAATAATAGTTTAAACAACCTATTTACATATTTCTGAAATGACCAAAAAATACCGAAAATAAGAAAACTCATAGTTTTGTACTATATAATTAAAAAGTTGAATTTTATGTATGAACAACACCAAGTGTAGCTGATTTATATGAATTAAAATTCTAAAATGATTTTTGTTGTGTTTACATAAAAAATCTTGGTTCAAACCATGTTTTTATATATTTCTGAAATAGATGGAAAGTGGAAAAAGAAAGAAAATTTAATTCTTCCTTTGGTAATGCATTCGGCCTACCTTAATATTCTTGTCCCAATGTTTATAATTTTTATGTGATGTGTTTTGATGATTATTGACATGTATATATGTATAAGAAATGATAAAATTTCATGTTAGTTGAAGGTATGACCTTAGATAAGCTTAAAGGCATTTTGGTATACTTAAGGTATAATCAAGATATCTTAACCTTATATTGTGATAAGAATGCATATGTGATTGAGAAATATGGAACTAGATGTTATGGTGACTTGATAATAAATACATGGTTTTGAGTTAATGAAGTGATAATTGTATAAAAAGGATCATAAGAGTTATGCATGACACTTAAAAGGTTAATTGTTAAGTGACATGTATAGAAGTGTAAAGTGTATTAAGATGATTGTAAAAGTGAATGGATATTGAGGAAATAATATTGTGATGACCTTAGAAAGGTATTGACATGATTGTTTATTTTAAAATGTTATCCTTCGAGGTTTTAATTGAATTCTAAATATTAATTTCTTATGGATTATGTTTAAAGTATATTTTAATTATGCTTCTGCAACTTAAGGTTTAAAAAAAAAAAGGTTTATTTAGGTTGTAAGAGGTTTTGGTATGATTCTAGGCAGTATTTGTATAAGTGTAAGTGGGTTCTATGGACGTGGGTGACCTTATGTCTCCTCATGTTCTAAAACTGTCATGTCTCCAAAGTTGGGATGTGACATTTAGGGCCAATTCCAATATTTCCAGTAGCGTCACACGGCTTGAGACATGGTCGTGGTGCACAGCCATAGCGTCGACATGCCCAGAGACACGGCTATGTCACTGGTCATGTCCTGAACCCAGAATTGTGCTTATATAAAGAAACTAATGCAAAAAACTAGAGGAGAGTGGCTATAGAGCAAAAAATGAATATTTAAGGGTCGGCTAAGCCCTAGAATCACGAGAGAAGCTTGAAGGCTAGAGATATTGATGGTTTAATCGAATCAAAGACCAAGATCCAAGTGGATGTGGAAGATTGAAGAGAAGATTTCCAAAAAAACATCTTCAAGATCTGTTTGAGATTTCTTTCTCCTTTATTTTTTGCATCTTTGTTCTTCAATTTTAATATGAACTAATTCTATTTGTAATGAACCTTAGTTTTGATTGTATAGATTGAAGGATTTAAACTTTAATCAATTCGTCTTTGGTTGTTTTATTTTCATGATAAATCTTATTATTCCAATTAGCAATTGCTAGCTTGTTGATCGGATATTATTTCTATATTAGACGAGTAGAGATACCCTGATATGGATAGATCACTCATGGGAATAGAGAGTTGATTAGGGTGCTAGAGATAGACCTACAAAACTTCTTTGGATGTTAATCTCTTCAACTTAATGCTTCTCCTATTTGATTATAGGTTGAGAAGAGATTCCCCTATAATACTTAGGAAGTTAGGGATTTAATCACTTGAGAAATGTTTTTATCTAATTTAGTAAGAATCCAATTCAATCCATTGTTTGATATGCATAAGTAATTAGGGGGATTTATATTTAGATTAGCTTTGCCTAGATTATTTCCTTCAATATCATTTACTCACTTTCTTAGGTTAGCTTAGTTAATTTAGCTTAGTTTAATTAATCTTTATCTTGATTATTCACTAGACAATAGTTGAAGTTTATGCTAGTACTTATGTACTATCCTCGTGGAGACGATACTCATACTCACTACTCTATTACTTGATAATGACCTGTGCACTTGCAGCTTGTTAGTGTGCATTTTGGCACATCAAGTTTTTGGTGCCGTTGTCGGGGATAGTTTTATAATATTAGCAATATTAATAGAGATTATTGATCTAGTTTATTTTTTATCTTTGTATTTTCGTATCTATTTTTGTTTTTGCTTTCCTTGTTTTATTTGTTTTATTTTTACTATTTTATTTGTTTTTTTTTATTTTACGTTTTGTTTTGTTTTAAGTTTGTGTTTCCAAAAAAAAAGAGAAAAAGAAAAATCTTTCCATGGCTAATTGAAACTATCAAGACTGGAACTTTTACCTGAATACAGAATGAGGATACCAGGGAAATCAGTATCATGATCATGGGTACATTTATCACACTGATTTCCTAGAGGAATATGGATGGGAAGCACCAACAGAGAAGTCATCCCTTGAGCTTGCATTAAAGATTCACGGCATCTATGGAGAATTGGGATAGGGAATTGGACAAAAGAAATGAGGCATTAGCAGTTAGCTTCCCAACTCAATTTGAAATGGACACTACATTGGAGGATAACGAGCATGCACAAGAGGAGTAGAGGTTGGAGGAGATGTTTATGACTTTAGTGGAAGCTACAGAGAAAAGATTTCAGATCATCAAGATAGCTCTAAAACACCAACAGACTTCTCTTCACAATCTAAAGAATTTTGCTGGGAAAATTTTGAGACTGCTAAGTGAGAGACCTGAAGGCAATTTGCCTAGTGAAACCAAAGCCATTCCGGAGGAGCAACAAAAGACCACTGCCATCAATTAGTTTTGGAATGATGAAAATGAAGAAGACAAGAATAGCGAGGCAAATTTGGAAATGCTACCCAAAGAAGTTGACGAGGATGATTACTTAAGTGAGCAACCCTAAATCCAGGAATGGGACATGAATGGAGTGGAGTCAAGTGTTGAAGAACTCTCTTTTAATGATAATGAGATATAGGGGAACATGGAGGGGGAAGCTATGCATGCTAAAAATCACACCTCCCCTATTTTTCTAGCCCTCCCACCTTTTGAAGAGAATAGAAATAAACCACTCACAACCCCAATAACCACCCTTCCTTTACTCCAATTTCCATCAAATGAACACCTAGCCACATATGATCCCACACCTTTGCCACCTTTCTTTAAGTGTGTATTTGTTAGAGAATCAAGTATATGGCCAGTACTTGTAGTCTCTAAATTTTCTTTAGAGAGGGAAATCTATTTTATGGAGGTGTTAAAGTAAAAGGTTAGTGAATTTAGGTGGTGCATCTTGGAATTGCAATAGGTAGCTGCCATTGGCAATGTATATGCTTTCTTTAGTGCCAAAGCTGAAATCCCTGCATTTAGTTTATGGGTAACATTTTTTGACGATGGTTCTAAACCTAGCAAGCTTCAGTTTGCATGAAATGGAGAATAAAAAATAATTATTGTCGCTGCAAGAAGGCTATGCATAGGCCATAACCCATGCATATTCTTCTTTATCTTAGTTTATAGAGGTAGACAGCACAAGGAAACCTCTAAGCCATTGGTGGAAGATGAATAATGATAACTTCCAGCTAATCTAACATTAAAGAAGCGCTAAATGGGAGGCAACCCATTGATGGTCTATTTTTCTTTTATTTTCTTTTTGTTTTCTTTTGTTTTTATTTTACTTTGAAAGGATCTTACTTTGGTTGTAGTTTGATTTTTCTCTATGCAGAAACATTGATCATGGTACATTCTCACTGGAAGGAGCACCAACACAATTCATGTGGTATATCATTTAGGGCAATTAATTCTCTCTTTTAATTTTTCATTTTCCTTCTTTATAACACATTGGGGACAATATGTTACTTAAGTGTGGGGGAGGGGTATATTATTATGCCCTATCTTTTATTGAATCTTGCAATTGAGTAAATTGAATTGTGGTGATAGTTTGATTTGAAATTAACTCTCACTAGTGATTAATTGGTCTAATTTTGCTATGACAGTGACTTGTTATAGTGTGGATTGAATGTGGTGGTCATGATTAGGAAATTAAATTTTTGCAAATGATAACTTCCAGCTAATCTAACATTAAAGAAGCGCTAAATGGGAGGCAACCCATTGATGGTCTATTTTTCTTTTATTTTCTTTTTGTTTTCTTTTGTTTTTATTTTACTTTGAAAGGATCTTACTTTGGTTGTAGTTTGATTTTTCTCTATGCAGAAACATTGATCATGGTACATTCTCACTGGAAGGAGCACCAACACAATTCATGTGGTATATCATTTAGGGCAATTAATTCTCTCTTTTACTTTTTCATTTTCCTTCTTTATAACACATTGGGGACAATATGTTACTTAAGTGTGGGGGAGGGGTATATTATTATGCCCTATCTTTTATTGAATGTTGCAATTGAGTAAATTGAATTGTGGTGATAGTTTGATTTGAAATTAACTCTCACTAGTGATTAATTGGTCTAATTTTGCTATGACAGTGACTTGTTATAGTGTGGATTGAATGTGGTGGTCATGATTAGGAAATTAAATTTTTGCAAATCTTTTTGCTTGAAATTTGAAACTTTAGTTACACTTTTTGAGCTTATTTTATTCCACTATTACTTTTGTTTTAGTTTAGTAGAAATGATTAATACCTTAGGTAGCTTGACTATTTTTCATGAAAAAAAAAGAAACATAAGTATATAAAAAAAAAAATTATGCAATGGAGCTTTGAAAATGTTTATATATTCCACTATTATTGACTCTTTCTTATTATTGTTACGATTTAATTTGCTTGAGGACAAGCAAATACTCAAGTGTGGGGGAATTTTATAAGTGTTTAATTAACTACATTTTACCCCTTATTCTTAATGTATTTTATCCTTAAATTGAATTTGATTTGTTTATTTAGTGCCTTCCCAGAGTTCTTTTATGTTTTTAGGGGCCATGGATCAATTTATGAAGAATCTACGAAGCCAACAAGCGAAAACAGAAGAAAATGAGCAAAGGATTGAAGCTTACCTTTGTGACATGATGTGTCCCTACCCATGTCATTTAGGGCTAATTCCAATATTTCTAGTAGCATCACACAGCTTGAGACATGGCTGTGGTGTATAGCTATAGTGTTGACACACCCAGAGACACAACAGTATCACTGGTCGTGTCCTGGACCCAGAATCGCACCTATATAAAGAAATTGACGCAGAAAACTAGAGGAAAGTGGCCACATAGCAAAAAATGAATATTTAAGGGTCAGCTAAGACCTAAAGTCATGAGAGAGGCTTGAAGGCTAGAGATATTGATGATTTAATCGAATCAAAGACCAAGATCTAAGTGGATGTGGAAGATTGAAGAGAAGATTTAAAAAAAAAAACATCTTCATGATCTGTTTGAGATTTCTTTCTCCTTTATTTTCTGCATCTTTATTCATCAATTATAATATGAACGAATTCTATTTGTAATGGACCCTAGTTTTGATTATATAGATTGAAAGATTTAAACTTTAATCAATTCATCTTTGGTTGTTTTATTTTCTTGATAAATCTTATTATTCCAATTAGCAATTGCTAGCTTGTTGATTGGATATTTTTTCTATATTGGACGAGTAGAGATACGATGATATAGATAGATCACTCATGGGAATAGAGAGTTGATTAGGGTGCTAGAGATAGACCTACAAAACTTCTTTGGATGTTAATCTTTTGAACTTAATGCTGCTCCTATTTGATTATAGGTTGAGAATAGATTCCCCTATAATACTTAGGAAGTTAGGGATTTAATCACTTGAGAAAGGTTTTTATCTAATTTAGTGAGAATCCAATTCAATCCTTTGTTTGATATGTATAAGCAACTAGGGGGATTTATATTTAGATTAGCTTTACCTAGATTATTTCCATCAATATCATTTACTTGCTTTCTTAGGTTAGCTTAGTTAAATTAATCTTCATCGTCATTATTCACTAGACAATAGTTGAAGTTGGCGCTAGTACTTATGTACTATCCTCGTGGAGACGATACTCATACTCACTACTTTATTACTTGATAACGACCTGTGCACTTGCAGTTTGTTAGTGTGAGTTTTGGCACATCAGGTAGGACTCCAACTTAAGAATGAGGCATGGTACTGGAATGAAAGAAATATTAAGGAGCAACTATATAGAGTTGACCCAATTATGTGGATAGAATTTTAGTAAGAATTGATGAATCAATTCTTGCTTGAAGGCAAAAGGCAAGATAGGGCACTGTAGTTCGAGTAGCTAAAGCAAAAATCTAGGATGTTAGTGTCAAAGTATGCCAAGGAGTTTAATTGACTTAGTAGATTCACCATCAATGTCATGCCTACTAAAGCTAGCTGCATCAATTGTTTCTTAAGAGGACTGGTTACACCCCTGTTTAACTTTACAGCAATGACTAAGTTCTCGACCTTAACTAAGCTAATAGATAAGGCCAAGATAGTGCAAAAGCGATATAAGGCCAAGAGAGGTGAATGTGTGGAATGTGAGTAAAAGGGTAAGTATGAGAACATGGGACATGGAGGCCAGCATAGAGGAGGAGGAGGTCTAGGGAAGGAACTTTCGCCAACAACTTTAACACTTGGACAGTGTAATGGTCAATCAAAGTAGGGTTCCCCTACTCGTAGCCAGTGTGGTAAGAAACATCTTGGAGCTTACTGGAAAATCTTTGGCAGATGTTTGGCAGATGTCTGAGATGTGCGTAGATGGGCCACTTTAAGAAAGACTACCCACAGAAGGGAAATCCAGAAACCACCTAGACTGTCCCAACCTCAACGGCAAAAGCATCCCCAGCTTTTTGAGAAGATATGACTAAGTATTTAAATTTGAGAATGAATTTCCTTTAAGGAGGGGAGAATGTAACAACCCACACCCACCCTAGGAGTTTCGTGACAAATTGTTTGACTTTAGAGCTATTATAACAAAATGTGTGCTTTTATGAAAATTCATGTGTTATGTGATGGATGAGTATATGGCATGTTAGACTAGTTATAATATGCATAATATGAATTATTGTTGTGAAATAAGTGATTTATATGGAGTACATAAGCATAAAATGATTTATTGCACGTAAAGTGAATTTTCATGCACAAAGCGATTTTTAAGCATAAGATAATTTTTAGGAGCATTTTTAAAATATTTTTAAATAAATGTTTGGGGGGGATTTTAATGAAAATAATAAGAAAAATATTTTATTTTTAATTACCTATAATCAGCTCATAAATTAAATAAAAAGCCCAATTTCCTAAAAGCACACTACACCAAAACACTCCCAACCTAGCTCATTAATGGCAAACTTGGAATTTTGCCAAAATCCTACATATACATAGCTAAATTTCAGCCAGCCCTTAAGTGGCACCAACCATTCTATTATTCTTCATAATTTTTACAAAAAAATTCTCTCAACCAAAATTCACAAGGTGCCTTCAAACCTTGTGATTTCATGACCGTTTTCATAAGTTTTTCTCTCCTTTCAATTTATTATTTGATTTTTATGAAACTAATCATGAGAAAACTGTTTTAGACTCTTAATTTACTTTTTTTGTTAATTAAATTTGGCCTAGGTGAATATTTTGAAGGAGAAACTAATTTTTCCACTGAAAATGCAACTCTTTCTTCGCACATCCACCAAAGGTGAACCTTAAAACTCAAGGTTACTTGTTAAGTTGATATATATGTAAAGTGTTGAGTGTACTAAGTTGAATGTTAAATGGAATTGATATTAGGATCATGGTATATCATATTTGACTTTAGAAAAGTCATAGTATGAGTTATAATGCGATTTCATGTGAGCCCATGAAGGCTAAGCGTGCGAGACTTTAAAAGTCAACATGTTATGTGTATGTGATGAGTGCACTTCTAAGTGCAACTCTAAGTTTATGTGAATGCTATATGTGAATGGGGTAGTTATGGGATAGGAATGATGATTAAGCACATGCTAAGTATTAAATTAAATATTATGTTAGAGCTTGAGGAGTAGTAGAAGTTCAAGGGGCTACAAGTACTAGGAGCAAAGGAACCACAAGGTGAGTAAACATTATGTTCATGTTGCAACTATGAGTTATCACGATATGTGAACCTTTGAGATTCTTAAAACCCAAGTTCCTTTCTACCCTAAATTATAATTATATTAATTCTTCGTTAAGCTTAGGTTGTCAAAGGAAAATTAGTCCAAAAGTATTATTTTTTATTCCATGATAAGAAAGAACCTTTGTGATTATTAGCTTACCTTACTTTCTTTCTAGAACCATACTATTATTTATCTTTTGTTCAATAGCCTAAACATCTATTGTTATTATATTATGTGTGATTGCATTCTTCAATACTACTATTACCTCTCCTTTATGTTATGAGTTAGCAATGCAGCAGCCTTCACTTTATATTTATGTTACGAATGGACAAGGCAGCAATCTTCACTCTATATTTATGTTACAAGTGGATAAGGTGGCAGCCTTCACTCGATAATTATGTTATGAGTGGATAAGGTAGCAGCCTTCACTCTATATTTATGTTACGAGTGGACAAGGCAGTAGCCTTCACTCTGTATTTATGTTATGAGCAGACAAGGTAGCAGCCTTCACTTTATATAATACAAGTTATAAGTTTGATATCGGTGAACCTTGCTAATTTGCAAACTACGAACCCTGATAAAGGGATATACATTACTGTATCTCACTTATATTTCTTTGTGTGGTTTTAAGTGAGTATTATGAGGAGGCAAGGTGATAGCTCAAGCAATCTACTCCACTTGGGGAATTTCCTTGTCCAAGTCTACTATCTTTCTATGATATAAGGAGTCCCTCTTAGATGCTCTGAGAATCTCATTTTTTAGAATAATATTCATTTGAAAATTTTACTTAGAGACTTAAATGTCTTCTTAGTATGGATTGGATTTAAAAATATTTTTAAACTATTCTTCTAGTGGTTAAAGTTTTCCTTATTATTGGATAATTAAGTTAATGCATGAGGTTTTGGTAAGATCTTGGGCAATGTTTATAGGAGCATGAGTGGGTTCTATGGGCATAGGTGACCTTATGTCTCCCTATGTTTTAGGACCATCATATCTCTAAAATTGGGATATGACACCATAGAACCTTGTTTAACTTATAATCCTTTACCATTTACCATGTTGAATCATATCCTAAGATCAAAACTTGATTACCTTTTCTTATTGTCCATTTCTAGTTTATCATTTTACATATTGCCAAATACTTACTTACTAATACCATTTATGTACTTAACTTGTAAAATTTTTAGATTTGTATTCATGTCATTATCCAAATGTTTATAACTTAATACACTATTATAATAGTAATTACAATACAATTTATAATACATATAAACCCAATAAACATTTTAGTGCTAAACCTTTGGTAACCATGAAGCTCTAAAACAATGATCTTCATAGTCATATAACCAAGTTTCACAGCACTTGAAATTAGCAGAGCAACTTTCAAGCAAAAGAATAGGGCTTGGAATATACCTTGCTAACTTGCCAACCTTACCTAAAAAATTTAAACAACTAATGAATGAGATAAAGCTCAATAAGTACATGATAATACAATATGGGGTGAGTATATGGGTTCTTATTAGGATGGGCTCATTATGACAATGGAGTGATGTTAATCAAAATTGACATATGAATCAATTTCTCATTTAAGATAAAAATAATAACTTTAGTAGAAATAGTAATTTCAAAGAAGCGAAATGCTTCCCACACATATAAATTAACTAGTAGTGGCTTAACCGTTGCTCACTGACATGCATCATATTACGTAAGACTGATAAGGTCTTACAGTTAGATGTTCCCCCCTAATAGAGGTTGGGTACTCTTGCCCTACCTACGAGCTTATACTAAGTGCACAAACCCTACATCAGAAGGGTATTTCTGCATATCAGTAGGCATTCAATAAAATGTTCATAGGGAATTCACAATAAGGAATTCAATGGAAATTATAACCAAAACAAGAATAATTCTCATCAATGGTTGTATTATGAAATCAATGTGAAAGAGTTCACAATGGCCAAATGCCATAAAGGAATATCATATTCAAACACATCATTCGATAAGTAATGCATGTTCAACAAGAAATTGGGATATTCAAATCAAGATGCTTTGATCTATAATGGTTCATAGAATATGGCATATATCATATTATATTATTAAGTACTCACTTTGGACTCTTTTACTCCTATTTACATTTAACTTTGATGCTAATAGTGCTCCTCGCACCCTTGTATAATATCCTTGTCATTATTTTTAGATTCTACACATTTGCATTTCAATTACACATTAATTACTTCCTTGTTATGACATTAGTTTAAATTTAGCTTAACCTATTAACACTTTTATATTATTCATTGTAGTACTTATTACTTTTAAGGTCAAGACATACTATTCATATACTAGCCACTAATTTTAACATTGTCTCTTAGTTGTTTCCTAATGGCAAATATATTCACTTAAGGAAAGATAATACCTTTCCTCTCAATTTCCTTTTTCAAATTCATATTACCCAATTAGAATCAATTTAAACAATTTCCAACATTCTATAGGATTAATTCCACTTTCACCTTCCAATTCAATAAATAAACCTAATTCATTAAATTTTGGGAAATTTATTTTTATCAATTGAATTTTAAAATTAATATTGTACAAGTTATATTATACCATCCTTAAACTTAATTCTCCCTTCAATTCTATGAATTCAAGTTTAGTGTTGAAATAAGCTAAATTATGTCTTCAAAATTTAAAGTGTTGAAATAAGCATCTATCATTGAATTTGACCCTTCCAAACCACTATTATCCATCCCAAATAACCTTAGATAACATCAAATCCTATGTTCCCTTAAATGAGCTTCATGCTTTTCTTGCTTATTTTCACTTGTTAAACTTTGTGTTCTTAAGTCCAAATTCTATATGCTATTAGTTAATACACAAAAAAAAAATATTTTTCTCCTAGTTTTATTCTTCTAATGGCAATCAATATAGGTAAAAAAAAAAAAGAGAAATTTTTATAACTAATTCACCAAATACATGCTTAGAACAAAGAAGGAAGGAGAAAAGCATGATTCCTTACCTTAAAAAGCCTTGATTTATACTTGTAAGAGGGTGGCTAAAGTTTAGAGAGTGTTTTCTCTGAAAGTTATGTTTTTGTGATAGCTTTGGCAAAAATGAAGAAAATTGCATATCTTATATATATATATATATATATATATATATATATACAAGTTGAATGGTGGTGATTTAATCACACTCAATCCAATGGCTAGGATTTAATCAAAATAGATGCTTGTGATTTAATCAAGTTGAATGGCTAGGATCTCATCTAGGCTGATTATGTTCATCATATAGTGTGGAAAGAGCAAAAGTGAATGTAGACTTTAGTGTAGGAAAAGTGAGAATTCAAGTTGGAAAAGGATTTGACATAGTAAAAAATGGTGGCTTCCCAGACAAAATTTGATGGCTAACTCATCTTACACACATTTTTCCTTGGTTAGCTATTTCTAACTCTAGTTAAGTGTATGTTCTTCTGTTCTTAGGCCTTGTGGGCTAGCCATCCAATGGGTTTAGGCCTTAAAGTCTAAAAGCCCATTAACAAATCCATATAATTCCAAACTTGTTAACTTAATACATTTTCCATTTCATTTCTTTCACTTTAGTATATATATTTCTACCTTATAATATCACTACACAATCTAGACATTGCTAGATAAAGTGTATACACATTATAATACACATTTACTGGCCTTTCAATATCATTGTTCAGGTATGTACATCATGTAGGCTCACTAGGTCAAACTAAGTTTGACTTCTATTGTACCATTGTAACTTTAATTGAAATCAACTCCTCATGTCACTGTTATTATCTCCTAATGACTTAAGAGATGCTAATGTCCATTCATTGGCACTTTAGATTCACATTTCAAATAAATAATTAATGTAGTCATATTAAGTGAAACTCGATTTGACTTTCATTTTATCATAAAAGTACTTATCAAAATTGATTACATTCTTCACTCATTGTCACATTATTCATTAACATTCTTTCTTATGGTATTCTTATGATTCTTAATATACTAGAAAATGCATGAATGGTATAGTAGATGAACCTTATAGTGTCACCATTACTGACTCTAATAGGCTAAGGAAACCTTGATATTATAGCTATTCCTGAGTAACATTCCACTTTAGAGAAATGGAAAGAGGATCATACAAAAGCAAGGTGCATTATATTAGGATCAATGAGTCTAGAGTTACATAAGTAATAAGAAAACATGCTTGAGGTTATGAACATTATCACTTACCTACAAGAGTTGCCTAGTGAAAAAAGTAAGATTGCTATGTATGAGATATCTAAGCAATTGTTCCAAACCAAATACGTGAGGGAGAGAAGGTTGGGCTACATGTTCATAAGATGATCTGGCTAATTAAGCAATTGGAGGATTTAGATTTCTCCTAGTCCCTATTGGACTCATTTTCCAATTTCATTATGAATTTTCACATGAACAAGATTGAATGCACTCTTATGGAATTGCATAACACACTTGTGGCCACCCAAAATAACATAAAAGGTAAGATTAAGGACGTAGTTCTTATTGCATCTTCTTTTAGTAAGACTAAGAAGAAGAAATGCAGAAAGAAGACTTTCCAACGCAAGCTCAGTAGGGGTGTGAGCAAGGAAAATCTAGGCAATAGCTTCTAATGATAAAGGAAAGTGTTTCCATTATGATGAGATTGGACATTGGAGAAGGAATTACCCATTTGGAATCCTTAAAGGGCAAGAAAAGCAAGAAGAAGGTTAAGCCTTATGAAGGTATGTCATTCAATTATTTTATATGTCTTTCAATTGTTTTATCTCTACTGTGTCTAATAGTTCATCAATTTTCTTAGATACTTGATAATGGTACAAGTTCTCACATTTGTGCTTCTATGCAGGTAATGGCAAGTAGTAGAGCTTGAAAAGGGGAGGTGATCCTAAAGCTTAGAAATGGAGCAAGTGTTGTGACAAAGGCTATTGGATCTACTTCTATTTATCCTATTGATCATATTTTGTGATTAAAAGACATTTTATATGACCTAATGCTTTCAAAAATATTATTTCTACAACTAGTATGACTATTATGGGTTATGAACTCTTATTTAAGAAATGTGTTTGTGAAATGTATTATGATAATAGAATTGTTGGCATGGGTTATACACTTGATGATCTATATTATTTGGATAATGGTAATGACAAAAAAACTCTAAGCATAAGTAATATTAATGCCATGATAAAACCTAACTCTAATTCAAATTACTTTAGCATTTGAGACTAGGTCATATAGCTAAAGATAGGATTCTAAAATTAGAGAAAACAGGGATCCTAAACCTAATGGGTTGTGAACTTACTCCAACTTATGAATCTTGTATCCAAGGTAAAATGACTAGGTCACCCTTTATAGGAAAAAATGAAAGAGCCAAAGAAATTTTGGAACTTATATATAGTGATGTATGTGGTCCATCTGGAGGAATGGCTAGAGGTGGGTATTTGTATTTCATCACATTTATTGATGACTTTCGAGGTTAGTTATGTTTATTTGATGAAATATAAACATGAATCATTTGAAAAGTTCAAAGAATTCAAGAATGAGGTTGAAAAATAAATGGGAAAAAGTATTAAAATCCTTTGATACAATCAAGGAGATGAATACTTAAGAATCGAGTTTAAAGGCTGCTTGAAAATGGCATAATATCATAGTTGACTCCTCCTGGAATGCCACAATTAAATGGTGTGTCTGATAGGAAAAATTGTACCCTATTGGATATGGTATGTTCGATGATGAGCTATGCCGATCTGCCTATCTCCTTATGGGAATTCACACTATAAACAGCTTGCTACATCCTTAATAGAGTTCCATCCAAATCTATCTCTACTACTCAATACGAGATATGGTATAGTTGAAAACCAAATCTTACACATGTTAAGATTTAGGGGTGTCTAGCTCACATTAAAAAGCTAAAGACAAATAAATTGGAGGAAAGATCTATTAAAAAAAGGTTTGTTGGATATCCTAAAGATAGTTTGGGATACTATTTTTATCTTTGCATGGAGCGAACAATTATTGTTAGTTGGGATGTCATTTTTCTTGAGAAATAGTTTCTTCAAGAGGGTGGCATAGGAAGGAAAATAATTTTGGATGAAGAGTCATGCAAAGAGATCTAAAAAATTGATCAAATGGAAATTAATCAATCCCATGATGAGACAATTCTAGTTGATAATATATCTGTAACAATCCACACCTATCCTAGAAATTTTCGTGACAATTTGCTTGATTTAGAATAATTAACGCTAAGTGTGTGCTTTATGGAAATTCATGTGCTATGTGATCGATGAGTATGTAGCATGTTAAATTAATTTTAATATGCATAATATGAGTTATTATTGTGAAGTAAATGATTTACATGAAGTGCATTAACATAAAATAATTCATTTTAAATAAAATGAATTTTCATGCATAAAGACAATTTTTAAGCATAAAATAATTTTATGAGTATTTTAAAATAATTTTTAAATAAATGTTTTGGGCGAAATATTATAGAAAACAATAATAAAAATATTTTATTTTTAATTGCCTATAATCAGCCCCTAAATTAAATAAAAAGCCCAAATACCTAAAAGCCTACTACCCAAAAACCCTTCTAACCTAGCTCATTAAGGGTAATCTTGGAAATTGTCCAAAATCCTATATTTAAATACCAAATTTTGGCTAGCCCTAGGGTTTCCAGTAGCCTTACTATGTTATTCTAGTATTTTCATAAAAAAATTCTCCCAAAAAAATTCTCTCTACCAAAATTCTCAAAACACTTTTAACTTTGCGAATTCTTGAACGTAATCATAAGTTTTTCTTCTCTTTCAATTCCTTATCTGATTTTTATGAATTTAATTATGAGAAAAATAATTTGAACTAGGTATTTACTAATTTTTACATATTTAATTCAGTTTGGGTGAGTTTTTTAAAGAGAAATTTAATTCTCTATTAAAAACACAAACCTTTCTAGCGATTTCTCCAAAGGTGAATCCTACAACTCAAAATTAAAATTTTTTATGCATAAACACTACAAGGGGGGAGGGGGGGGGGGGGTCATTTCCTACATATTTATTTTTCGAAATGGATTTTTGATGTGTTTAGATAAAAAATATTGGATAAATCATATTTCTGCATATTACTGTAATGACCAAAAATTTTCAAAAAAACTAGAAAATTCAAGGTTTTCGTCCTAGAACTTGAAAGTTGGAAAATTCTATGATTATATATATATATGTGTGTTACATCCCAACTTTTGAGACATGAAGGTCCTAGAACATGGGGAGACATAAGGTCACCCATGCTCATAGAACCAACTTATACTTATACAATACTGCCTAAGATCGTACCAAAACCTTTTACATTAACTTAAATAAACCTTTTTTTTTTTTTTTATAAAACCTTAAGTTGCAAAAGCATAATTAAAATATACTTTAAACAAAATCCGTAAGGAAACAATATTTAGAATCCAATTAAAACCTTGAAAGATAACATTTCAAAATAAACATCCAAAAAAAATATTCCTGGAGCATTTAAGGATAACTCTTTATAACATATTAAACTAATTATCTTAGACAAGGAATTCCCCAAGGGAAGTAGGATGCTTGAGCCATTGCCTTGCCTCTTCATACTACTCACCTAGAACCACACAAAGAAAGAAGGGGCGAGATAGATGATCTCAATGAGTAAACAATATAGCATTAACGATATCATATATCCCATTTTTAAGGAAAGCCCATTGTGTATAACACATAGTTCACAATTTACAAATCATGGTTTTATAGTTTACAATTTAGCAAGATTTTCACTTTAGTGCGTTTGCAAAAATCAAACTTAAAACACTTATTACCTAATCAGAGTAAATGACTATACTAGCTCACTCATTTAAAGGAGAGGTGGCCTCATATCAAATTCTAACTCCCAACCCATTACTTATAAAGTCGTGAAACTAATTAGGCTCTATGGCTTGAACTGCCCCTCTAGCTGAGGTGGATACATAACCCATATCCATCGGGTTAAGACCACGTGCACAGGTTCTGATGATTATCCACATCGACATGAGGATTTCTGCATAAAGGGTTAAAGGTACCATAGCTAGAGCTAATTGTAATCACAAATAACAATATCATATAAGACAACAATAACAAGTATCCTAATAGTAATAATTGTTTAACTTTTGAACAAGGGATACAATGATAGTGTATTTCTAGAATGAATACAAGTTAGTGTAATAATCACAAAAAGTATTTATCATCAGACAATCACAAATGGCTTTGGACCAAATGTCCTTTGGTAACCCAAGCTTAACAAAGAAATCACATAGTCAAATTTAAAATGGAACTGAACTTGGGTTTCAAGAATCTCAAAAGTTCCTATAACATAATCATGATAGCTTGAACTTGTAACAATAACATAATGTTTACTCACCCTGTGGTTCCTTTGCTCCTAGTACTTATAGCCCTTGACTTCTAATAGTCCTCAAGTTTTGACATAATATTTAATTCAATACTTAGTATTTATTTAATCATGCTATCCTTTCCCATTACTACCCCATGCACATATAACATTCACATAGACTTAGAGTTGCACATAGAAGTGCACCCATTACTTGCACATAACATGTTGACTTTAAAAGTCTTACACACTTAGCCTTTATAGGCCCATATGAAAACACATTATAATTCATGTCAATACATTTCTAAGGTCAACACAACATCATTATCTTAATATCAATTCACTTTAACAATCATCTTAGTGCACTCAACACTATCACACATGTCAACTTAACAAAAGACTTTTCAAATGTCATGCTTAACTCTTATGACCTATTTATTCAATCAATCTCTTCATCAATTCAAGATCCTTAATTCATTATCAAGTCATCATAAAATTATTTTCATATTTCCCTATCCCATTCACATTCTGATCAGAATAAAAGGTTAATATACCTTAGGTATACCAAAATGTCTTTAGGCTTGTCTAAAATCGTTCCTTCAACCAACATGCAATTTAACCATTTATTGTTCATACATACATGTCAATAATCATCAAAATGCATCATATAAAAATTATAGAAATTGGGATAATAGTCCCAATGTAGGATGAATGCTCCAATCCAAAGAAAACCTAAATTTTCTTTATTCTTCACACTTTCCACCTATTACAGTAATATATGAAAACATTGTTTGAATCAAGATTTTTTAGGTAAACATAATAAAAATCATTTTAGAACATTAATCTACATGAATTTGTAGCAAAAGGTATGTCTCATATGTAAAAATTCAAATTTTGGATTTTAGGATGTAAAACCATGAGTTTTTTTGTTTTTGGTATTTCTCGGTCATTATAGTAATATATAAACAGGTGGTTTAAACCATTATCTTTTATTCAATCACAACAAATATCATTTTAGAACATCCTCATGTATAAATCGGCAGCCATTGATCATAATTATGCATGAAAATTCCAAGTTTCAAGGTTTAGGGTGAAAATCATGAGTTTTCGCGCTTTGTGTTCATTACAGCAATACGCAAACACATGATTTAAATTGTTATTTCTCATCCAAACAAAATAAATATTAGATTAGAATCCACCCATACACAAATTGATAGCCATATGTTCAAAAAATCATAGAATTTTCCAACTTCTAAGTTCTAGCACAGATAAACCTTAAATTCCTTTGTTTTCTAAAACTTTTTGGTCATTATAGTAATATGCAAAAATATAATTTAATCTAATATTTTTTATTAGAACACATCAAAAATTAGTTTAGAATCTGATTATATAGTAGCCGCCCCCTTGGTAATGTTTATGCATTAAAATTTTAATTTTGAGTTGTAGGATTCACCTTTGGCAAAATCGCGTAGGAAGGTTGACGTTTTCATTAGAGAAATTAATTTATCTTTGAAAAACTCATCCAAACTAAATTAAATCTATAGAAATCAATAAATAACTAATTCAAAATAATTTTCTCATAATTTATTTGATAGAAATCATATAGGAAATTGAAAAGAAATAAAAACTTACAAATACGGGCGAGAAATTGCAAAGTTGAAAGTATTTTTGAGAATTTTGGTAAAGATAAATATTTTGAGAGAATTTTTCTATCAAAATACTGAAAAATAGACTGGTGGCTACTGGAAATCAAGGGCTGGCTGAAATTCTCATTATATATTAGGGTTTGGGGTGTAATTTCCAAGTTTACCCTTAATGAGCTAGGTTAGGAGTATTTTGGTGTAGTGGGCTTTTAGGTATTTGGCTTTTTTATTTAATTTTGGGGTAGATTATAGATAATTAAAACAAAAATATTTTTTTTTATTATTTTTATTAAAATCCCCCCCCCAAAATGTTTATTTAAAAATAATTTAAAAATACTCATAAAATTATTTTATACTTAAAAATCGCCTTTTTACATGAAAATTCATTTTACTAAAAATAAATTATTTAATGTTAATGCATTTTAATTAAACCATTTATTTCACAATAATAATTTATATTAGGTATATTAAAATTAATTTAACATGCTTCAAACCCATAAATCACGTCACACACAAATTTTCACATAGTCACACAATTTATCAAAATAACCCTAAATTCAAATAATTTGTCACTCAAACTCCTAGGTAGATGTGGGTTGTTACAATATGGCTGCCAAATGGTGTGTTACGAATTCTAATTTGACATTTTTTATGTTTGGATGGAAAATAATGATTCAAATCATGTGTTTATATATTACTGTAATGATTGAAAAACATCAAAAAGCTAGAAAACTCATGATTTTCACTCTAAAACCCTAAACATGGAATTTTCATGGATAAGACATGTCAATGGCTGCCAATTTGTACATATGGATGTTCTAAACTAATAACTATTGTGATTGAATGAAAAATAATGGTTTAAATCACATGTTTATATATTGCTGTAATGATAGGAAAGTACTAGAAAGAAGAAAACTCATGATTTTTCATCCTATAATCTAAACTTGGAAATTTTCATGCATATGGATTTATATATAAGCCAATTCCTATATCATAATTTTCTAAAATGATTTTTGTTTTGATTACATAAAAAATCTTGGTTCAAACCATGTTTCTACATATTACTGTAATAGACAGAAAGTGTGAGAAAGAAGAAAATTCAGTTTTCTTTTTGAAAGGGTAGTTGGCCTACATTGAAATTCCTATCCCAATGTCCATAATTTTTGTGTAATGTATTTTAATGATTATTGACATGTATTAATGAATGATAAATAGTTAAATTGCATGTTGGTTGAAGGAATGACCCTAGACAAGCCTAAGCGGTAATTTGGTATACTTAAGATATCTTAACCTTATGTTATGATTAATATGTTAATGTGATAGGATAATGTGGAAGTTGGTTGTATGATGAGTTAATAATGAATTAATGATCTTGAATTTATAAAGAGATTGATTAAAGGAATTGGTCATAAGAGATAAGCATGATGCTTGAAAGGTTGTTTGTTAAGTTGACATACATGGAAGTGTTAAGTATACTAAGATGATTGTTAAAGTGAATTGATATTAAGGTAATGACATTGTGTTGACCTTAGAAAGGTATTGACATGATTGTAATGTGTTTTCATATGGGCCTATAAAGGCTAAGTGTATGAGACTTTTAATAGTCAATATGTTATGTGCAAGTGATGAGTGCACTTTTATGTGCAACTCTAAGTGTATGTGAATGTTATATGTGCATGGGGTAGTTATGGGATAGAATAACATCATAATTAAATAAATACTAAGTATTTAATTAAATATTATAATAGAGCTTGAGGAGCTTTAGAGGTTCAAAAGGGCTACATGTACTGGGAGCGAAGGAACCATAAGGTGAGTAAACGCTATATTCATGCTACAAGTGTGAGTAAACATTATGTTATGTTAAAAATATGTGATATCATATTACATGAGCCTTTGAGATCTCTAAACCCTAAGTTCTTCCTATCCTAAAATATGATTATATGATTACTTTGTAGAGCTTGGGTTGCTGAAGGACAATTGGTCCAAAAAACCATTTTTGTTTATCTAACGATAATTCCTTGTGGTTTTTATCCTAACTTATATTCTTTATGGAACTATGCTATTCTTATATCTTTTATTCAAAAAGTTAAATTGCTATTGCTATTGTGATACATGATTTGTTGCCTTAAATGTTATTGTCATTTATGATTACCATTAGCTCTTGCTATGGTACCTTTAACCCTTTATGTAGAAGTTCTCGTGCCAATGCAGGTAATCATCAGAACCTATGCACATGGTCTTAACCCAATGGATAGGGGTAATGTATCCACCTCAGCTAGAAAGAGGCGGTTCTAACCATGGGGCCTAATAAGCTTCACGCCTTCTATGTGATAAGAGTTGGAATTTGGTTTTATGCCACCTCTCCTCTATGTGTTCGAGTGATAGAGCAATAGCCTTCAGTCTCTATGTGTTATAAGTGTGATTTCTGCAAACTTGTTAAATTGAAACCTTGCTAAATTGCAACTTGATTAATGAATTGTAAATCATGAACTATGTGTATAAGTTATGAGTTTCCTTTTTAAAGGAAGGTATGTTAATGTATGTGCTATATTGTTTACTCATTGAGATCATCTACCTCACCCTTTTTTCTTTCGTTGTGTGGTTCTAGGTGAGCAATATGAGGAGGCAAGGTGATAGCTCAAGCATTCTACTTCGCTTGGGGGAACTCCTTGCCCAAGTCTTTAATAATACTATGCTATGAAGGGTTGTTGTTAAATGCTATGAGAATATTTATTTTTGATGTTTATTTTGAGATGTTATTTATTAAGGTTTCGAGTGGATTATGAATATTATTTTCTTATGGATTATATGTGAAGTGTCTAATTATTGTCTTCCACAACTAAAGGTTTTCATATAATGTTTTAAATGAGTTATTGTATAAGGTTTGGTATGATCCTAGGCATGACTTATATATGTGTAAGTGGGTTCTACGGGCGTGGGTGACCTTATGTCTCTCCATGTTTTAGGATCATCATATTTCTAAAGTTAAGATGTGACAATATCAATACGAGCACCTCAAAGATCTGGTAAAGTATCTAATCCTCCGAAGAGATATTGATTTTTCATGAGAATGTATAAAGGTTGTTCATTCATGAAGAAGTTGATCATAGTGATGATGAATAGATGGTGTTTTACTACTGGTCAACATTTCATCATCTAGGTTATAATTATGCATATGGTCCTTTGACTTGAGGTGATACATTACCTAACGTACTGGTGGTTAGAATTTAGTACTAGTTATATATCGATATAATTCACGTAAAGGTATATAGCATGTTATAGCCCTAACTAGTGATATGTAGAGGTAAGTGATCTCCAAGAAAGAATCCATTAACTTGGGTAAACAAGGTATGACATCTAGTTGTTCTTGATGTGCATGTCCTTGGCCAAGGCAGATGAGATTCATTGGAAAAGAGTTTCTAGTAGGAATTGAGTTTATCGCGAACTAGAATTGAGATGAGATCATGTGATATAAGAATATAGGGTTTGACTAATCCATTACCCTAGTCAAGATTGGGAATCAATAATGGAGGGATTTGAGTGCATGATAATTATGATCAAATGTCCATGTATTGTTCATGTTTATGTTTATGTTCACTAACATTCATTTCTAATTCGGTAGTCATCATATGATGTGCTAGGCATCCCTCATGACTTATGGGATTAAGTGTCAAATGGGGATTTCACATTAGGTGAGAAAAGGAATCTTTTATATCCCATTACTAATTAGAACATGAAACTAGGAAGTCACACACCATAAAGCATTTGCCAATCAAAGACATACAATTATGTTAATAATTAATTAAAGTGTTTAATTAATTCATTAATAATAACTGAATTAAGCTTGTAATAAAATTTACAAAGACCCTAGCATGTCTTAAAGTTTAATTTATAAAGAGTTTATTTCAATTTAGAGATCATTTATATATGATACAAATAGTGGTGACCAAATTGAAATATTTTTAGACTAAATTTAACTAAGTTTGGACATACAATGAGAGCCCAAACCACATTTGATGTACTAATAAATGCCTATAGGCTTGGAAATAAACTTGATCCACATGATGGATTTAGGGTTACACTAACTAACTCCTAAATTCATATAAGATATGGAAGAGAGAGAGAGTTTAGGGATTAGAAATAACCTACAAACTATTTTGATCATCTTTATATTTTCCTCTCATATAGTGGGAGACAAAGATGAATTAATAAGAAAATCAACTCTTCTTTGTTCCCCACTATCTCAATAACTATCATTTGATGTTAGAAGCTATGAGAGGACATAATACATGCAAGAGACGATAAAAATCTACATAAGTAAGTGGACATATATAGATTTTTCCACTTTAAAAAATGGGGTTTCTATTACATGTATGAGAGTGAGAAGGGAGCTTGAGAAGGAGATTGAAGAAAGTTTTCACAAATCCTTCATGATCTTTTTCTTCTCTTCATATTTTTAAGAAAAACAAGACTTAGTGATAGTAGATGCTAGCCTAAAATAATAAGAACCCTTAATCCTTGCTTGGTGAAACCTGATGTGAGCAAGTTAGAGGCTTCAAATTTGGGGAGTTAAAAGAAAAAGGAGCTAAGGGGAAAGGTATATGATACTTCTTGTTATTCTTTCTTTCTTCTATGTGTTTTGCACATAATTGGATAGCTATTTAAATGGGTAATGGACCTATCATATTTGGTAGAGTAAAATTTTTGAAATGTTCAAAATTTTGCCCCACCCACCATGCTTCCACTATTAGGTGCCATTAATCCTTTCAATTTGAACTATGACTCGGTAATAACTCACACCTACACTAGGAGTTTCGTGAAAACTTAAATTTAAAGCTATTATGGCAAAATGTGTGCTTTTATAAAAATTCATGTATTATGTGATTGAGGAGTATATGGCATGTTAAATTAGTTATAATATACATAATATGAATTATCATTCTGAAATAAGTTATTTATATGAAGTGCATAAGCATAAAAATGATTTGTTACACATAAAGTGAATTTTCATGTATAAAGCGATTTTTAAGCATAAAATAGTTTTTATGAGCATTTTTAAAATATTTTTAAATAAATATTTATGGGGAGATTTCAAAGAAAATAATAAGAAAAATATTTTATTTTTAATTACCTATAATTAGCCCATAAATAAAATTAAAAGGCCCAACTCACCAAAGCCCAATACACCAAAATACTCCTAACCTAGCTCATTAATGGTAAACTTGTAATTTTACCAAAACCCTAAATATATAAACCTAAATTTCAGCTAGCCATATTATAGCAGCCACCATTTTTTTATTCTTCAAAACTTTTATAGAAAAATTCTCTCAAAAATATTCACTCAACCAAAATTCATAAGGTGCCTTCAAACCTTGTGATTTTGTGATTATTTTCATAAGTTTTTCTCCTCTTTCAATCTACTATTTGATTTTTATAAAACTAACCATGAGAAATCTATTTAGGGCTATATAGTTACTATTTTTTTTTTCTTGTTAAATTCATCGTAGGTGTTTTGTTTGAAGAAGAAACCGATTTTCAACCATAAGCATAACTCTTTTTTTGCGAATCCGCCAAAGGTGAACCCTAAAATCAAAAGTTGGAATTTTGATGCATATTCTACAAGGGGGGTGCCAATTTGTATGATGATGCATTCTAAACCAATTTTTTTTTGTGTTTAGATGAAAAATATTGATTTAAATCATATTTATGTATATTATTGTAATGATCGAAAAGTACAAAAAGGAAGAGAATCTATGTTTTCCACCCTAGAACCTAAAATTAGAATTTTCATGCATATGTTCTACAAGGCAGTGATGATTCCTATGTATATATATTTTAAAATAATTTTTGTTATATTTGTATGAAAAATGTTGGTTTAAATCATGTATTTACATATTACTGTAATAAACGAAAGTGAGAAAAGTAAGAAAGTTCATGTTTTCCATAAAAGTATGCATTTGGCTTGCATTGGGATTTTGACCCAATGTCTATAATTTTTGTATGATATATTTTAATGATTTTTGACATGTATATATGAATAATAAATGACTTAGTTGCATGTTGGTTGAAGGAATAACTCTAGACAAAGCTTAGACACAATTTAGCCTACCTACGGTTTTTAACCCTACTACTATGTTATGATTAACATGTGTATTTGATTAAACGGCATATGAATTAGGCCTTATGATGTGTTAATTATGGATTAATGACCCTAAATTGACTATGAGGTTGATTGTACAATTTGGTCAAAAGAGATAAGCATGATACTTTTAAGGTTGCATGTTAAGTTGATATATATGAAAAGTGTTAAGTGTACTAAGTTGAATGTTGAATTGAATTGATATTAAGATCATGATATATTATGTTTGAATTTAGAAAATTCATAGTATGAGTTATAATTTGATTTCTTGTAAGCCTATAAAGGCAAAGTATGCAAGACTTTAAAAGTCAGTATGTTATGTCCAAGTGATGACTGCACTTCTAAGTGCAACTCTAGGTTTATGTGAATGTTCTATGTGCATAGGGTAGTTATGGGATAGGATAGCATGATATTAAGCAATTGTTAATTATTGAATTCTAATGTATGTTAGAGCTTGAGGATTATTAGAACTTCAAGGGCTACAGCAATTAGGAGCTAAGGAACCATAAGATGAGTAAACATTATGTTCAAGTTACAAGTACAAGTTTTCAAGTTATGTAAACCTTGAGATTCTTGAAACCCAAGTTCCTCTCTATCCTAAATTATAATTATATGAATTCCTTATTATGCTTGGGTTGCTAAAGGATAATTGGTCCGAAACTATGAATGTTTATTCAATAATAAGGAATAACCTTTGTAATTGTTGTCTTACCTTACTTTTTTTCTGGAACTACACTGTTATTTATCTTTTGTTCAATAAGCTAAACTACTATTGCTATTATGTTATATGTGATTACATTCTTCAATGCTATTGTTATAAGTGATTGCCACTAGCTCTAGTTATGGCTTCTATGAACCCTTTATGCAGAAATTCCCATGCCGATGCGGGAAATCATTAGAACCTGTGCACATGGTCTTAACCCAATGGATAAGGATAATATATCCACCTCAGCTAGAAGGGGCAGTTCTAGCCATGGAGCCTGATTAGTTTCATGCTTCTTTATAAGTTATAAGTTAGGAGTTGGAATTTGATATGATGCCACCTCTCCCTTGAGTAAATGAGCTAATGGCTGTTAACTCTATAAGTTGATTTATGTAATCCTTACTAAATTAGAAACCATGAATTTAACCATGAATTTATGAGTTATGAACTCTTATAAAGGGATATGTGTTATTGTTCAAGTTATGTTGTTTACTTATTGAGATCGTCTATCTCACCCTTTTTCCTTGTGTGGTTCCAGGTGAGCATTTTGAGGATGCAAGGTGATTGCCCAAGCAGCCTACTTCACTTAGGAAATTTCCTTGTTAAAGTTTATTTCCATACTATAATTCAATGAATCTTTTGATGCTCAAGGAGTCCTTGTTTTAGGAGTTTTATTATGGAACATTATGCTTAATCATTGATTTGAAGTCTTTAAATATTCTTTTCTTATGGATTGTATTTAAAGTATATTTTCACTATTCTTATGCAACTTAAGGTTTTCCTTTAGAAAAGGTTTAATTAAGTTAATGTATAAGGTTTGGTATGATCCTAGGCAGTGATTGTATGTTCCTGAGTGGGTTCTATGAGCATAGGATACCTCATGTCTCCCAATGTTCTATGACTGTCATATCTTCAAAATTGGAATGTGATAGACTCAAATGGATAAAATGAAGCTTATGATACTATTAAGTGATATAAATTTTTTTTAGCTAAATTATAAGATGAAAAAGAGTTATTAGATAGCAATTAGGGCTGTCTCAGTAGGAAGGACAGTCACGATTTTAGGGGTTTCAACTAGAGTTTTAGGAACCTTATTGACAGAATTAGTTAAAGACCAAAACTAATGAATTGTTCCTGTAACAACCCACACCAATCCTAGGAATTTTCGTGAAAAATTGTTTGATTTAGAACTAATAAGGTTGAGTGTGTGCTTGTGTGAAAATTTGTGATCTAAGTGATTGATGAGTATGTGGCATATTAAATTAATTTTAATATGCATAATATGTATTACTATTATGAAATAAATGATTTACATGAAGTGCATTTGCATAAAAGAATTTATTTTAAATAAAATTAATTTTCATGCATAAGACAATTTCTAAGCATAAAATAATTTTATGAGTATTTTTAAAATATTTTAAAAATAAATATTTTTGGGGAAATGTTACAGAAATAATAAGAAAAATATTCTTTTTATTTTAATTCTTATTCAGCCAAAAATTTAAAGGAAAATCCCAAATACCCAAAAGCCCATTACACCAAAATCCTCCTAACCTAGTTCATTAAGGGTGTTAGTGGAAATTTCACCCAAACCCTAATATATAACCTAAATTTCAGCCAAATCAAAGTTCTAGAAGCCATTCTCTTATTCTTTCTGTATCTTGGCAGAAAATTCTCTCAAAATATTTCTTTCTACTGAAATATTGAAAACACCTTTCCGTTTCGCGATTTCTTGACCATAATCATAAGTTTTTATTCTCTTTTGATTTCTAAACTGATTTCTATGAAATAAATTATGGGAAAATTATTTTGAACTATTTGATTACTGATTTTTATAGATTTAATTCTGTTTGGGTGATTTTTTGGGAGAGAAAATTTATTTTCTACTGAAAACACGATTATTTCCGCGAGATTCCTCCAAAGGTGAATTCTATAACTTAGAATCACAATTTTTATGCATAAACATTATAGGGGGGGGGGGGGGGGGGGGGGGAGGGATTTGTGCATGAATGTATTCTAAACTGATTTTTGATTTATTTTGATAGAAAATATTAGCTTAAATAATATTTCTACATATTTCTGCAATGACCGAAAAGTTTTGAAAAACAAAGAAGTTCAAGGTTTTCGTGTTAGAACTTGGAAGTTGGAAAATTTTATTCTTTAATGGACATATGGCTACCGATTTGTATGAATAAGTGCTCTAATATGATATTTGTTTTGTTTAGATGAAAAATAATGATCTGAATCATGTGTTTGTTTATCGTTGAAATGAACGAAATGCGCAAAAAGTGCGAAAACTCATGATTTTTCACCTAAGCCTTTAAACTTGGAATTTTTTTGTATAAACCTTAGCTATGGCTGCTGAATCATGAGAGGATGTGTTCTAAACTGATATTTTATATGATTGAATGAAAAATAATAGTTTAAACAACCTGTTTACATATTTTTGAAATGACCGAAAAATACCAAAAACAAGAAAACTCATAGTTTTGTGCTCTATAAGCCAAAAGTTGAAATTTTATGTATACATAACACAAAGAGTGGCCGATTCTTAAGAATTTAAATTCTAAGATGATTTTTATGGCATATACATAAAAAATCATGATTCAAACCATGTTTTTACATATTTCTGAAATAGACGAAAAGTGCGAAAAGAAGAAGAATTTGGTTTTTATCTTGATGATGCATTCGACCTATATAAACATTTTTGTTCCAATGTTTATAAATTTTATGTGATGTGTTTTGATGATTGTTGGCATGCAAGTACATATAATAAATGATAAAATTGTATGATAGTGGAAGCTATGATCCTAGACAAGCTTAAATGCATTATGGTATACTTAAGGTATCTTAACCTTATATTGTGGTTAGAGTGCAAATGTGATTGGGGAATTTGGAACTAGATGTTATGATGACTTGATGATGAACATATGGTTATGAGTTAATGAAGTGAAAGGGATTATAAGAGTTAAGCATGACGCTTGAAAGGTAAATTGTTAAATTGACATGTATGGAAGTGTAAAGTGAACTAAGATAATTATTAAAGTAAATTCATATTGAGGTAATAATATTGTGATGACCTTAAAAAGGTATTAATATGATTATGATGTGTCATAAGAGCCTATAAGGCCTAAGTATGCAAGACTTTTAGAGTTAATGTGCTATGTGCAAGTGATGAGTACACGTATGTGTGGACTCTAAGTGTATGTGTATGCTATATATGCATGGGTAGTTATAGGATAGGAGCATCATGAGTAAATAAATACTAAGTATTAAATCAAATATTATGTTAGAGTTTGAGGGGCTTTAGAAGTGCAAAATAGACTACGTGTACTAGGAGCAAAGGAACCCCAAGGTGAGTAAACATCATATTCATTCTTCAAATGTGGGCAAACGCCATATTCATGTTATAAGTGTGAACAACATCATGTTGTGCTATAAGAATGTGAAATATTGTTATGTGAGCCTTTGTGATCTTTGAAACCTATGTTCTGTCTATTCTAAATATTATTATATGATCTCTTGGATAAGCTTGGGTTGCTAAGGGCCATTTGGTCCAAAACTATTTTGTTATCCAATGAGAAATTCTTGTGATTAACACCCTAACTTATATTCTTTATGGAACTACACTATTATTGTATCTTTTGCTTGAAAGCTAAACCACTATTGTTATTGGAATACATGTTATTGTTGCCTTATGTGATATTGTTAATTGTGATTACTATTAGCTCTAGTTATGGTACCTTTTACCCTTTAAGCAGAATCCTCGTGCCGATGCGGGTAATCATCAGAACCTATGCATATGGTCTTAACCTGATGGATAGGGGTAGTGTATCCAGCTCAGCTAGAAGGGGTGGTTCAAGCCATGGAGCCTGATCAGCTTCATGCCTTGTAAGTGATAGGAGTTGGAATTCGGTATAAGGCCACCTCTCCTCAATGTGTTCGAGTGATAGAGCAATAGTCGTCGCTCATTATAAGTGGTAACTGTGATTTCTGTAAACTTGCCAATTTGAACCCTTGGTAAATTGCAACCTGATTCATGAATTATAAATCATGAACTATGTGTATAAGCTATGTGTTTCCTTTTTAAAGGAATATGTGATAATGTATATGCCTTTTCGTTTACTCATTGAGATCATCTATCTCACCCCTTTTTTCTTATGTGGTTCCAGGTGAGCAAATGTGAGGAAGCAAGGTGATGGCTCAAGCATTCTTCTTCGCTTGGGGAATTCCTTATCCGAGTTATCAATAATACTATTTTTATGAAGTCTTATCATTAGATGCTCCGGGAATGTTGATTGATACTTATTGATATATATATTATTTTCCTTATAGATTTCATATGTAATGATTTATCTTAGTCTTTTGCAATTATGGTATTCATCTAAATGTTTTAAATGAGTTAATGAAAGAGGTTTGGTAAAATCCTAAGCATGATTTGTTTACATGTAAGTGGGTTCTACGAGCATGAGTGACCTTATGTCTCCCCGTGTTATAGGAGCGTCATATCTCTAAGGTTGGGATGTGACAAAGGTGGTATTAGAGCCGTGGTTTTTAAAAGTCTAGTTTAGGCTTGTTTTATATGAGTTGCTTAAGTAAAATCCTGGAGCATAGGAATTTTCCTATAATGTCACTTGTAGTTTATCGCTTGCATAGTTCCTCAAAATCCTAGTAGATTTTAGTAATCCTTGTTCTTGTTTGTTTGCCTTACGATTCTTCTGACAGATGACCAAGAAGATTACACCTGCTCGAGGACCACGACCTAAGGCACCCCGTGTGACCTATAAGAAGACTTGGCTATAGATGCTTGAGAAAGTTGTAACTATGATTCGCCGCATGAAAGAGAAGACCCTTGATGAAGAGGAGGACCCCAAGGAGCACTTAGATCTTGATTGGGTATATAGTAAGGTTCAAAAATTGGAGGATAGCATTCATACTTGAAGGAGGAAAACTGACATCTTAAGGTTATGATTCATGCACTAAAAGAGGATATGGAGCAACTTAGGTCAGGGATTGTTGAGCATAGAGGAGATTACTTGCCAGTGAGGTCTGCATCTTCAGCTAATCGCCATCAAGATAGAGATCTTCTTAGCTGTTGATGTGGCAGCAGTGGCCACGTCGCTCTTGATTGCTCTAGAGGTGGACACAATAACTAGGTCGAGTAAATATGATGATCGACGTAATAGCATAGCACTTTATATAATATGAATGATTTTCCTTAATTACCTAGTTACCTAGTATGAAATGATTTCCTTCATTATTACGATATGGTGTGATGCTATGAGATATATGCTATATGATTATGATATGTGAAATGTGCAAAACTATGTGATATGCGATTCATACATGATATATGCTTAGTGATGTGTTATGGTAAATGCATGATAATGTGTGCTAGGATAAAGGGGAGATTAAATGGGTTAGGATAGGAGATTAATACTAAATTCCCCTATTATGATAGACAAAATGCCTCCCAAGAAGAAGGTTTGCACAGTTGCCCAATCTGTTAGGGCTAATGATGATGGTATATCGGACATCGCATCGAATGCTGCCTCTGCACCTATACGGTCAAGGGAAAGATCCAACTCGAGGGCATCGACTATGGGCTCTAGTGAGTAAGCATCTTCATAAGAAGTGCATGCCATGTGTGAAGAAATGAGAGATTTACGCAAGAAACTATACGAGCTATGAGCTCAAAAGCCAGAAGCACCGCCAACTCAAGAAAGAAATGGAGTTATGCCACCTGCGGTAGTGACACCTGCTCGGAGAGAGAGGAAATGGCTACCTGACGAGGGAATGACTATGGTGGAGTTTAAGAAACTGCAACCACTTACCTTTTGTGGTGATGAAGGAGATGACCCTCATGAATTTTTGGATGAGATGGATAAGTTAGTCCATTGTTTATCTTGCTCAGATGCTCGAGTGATCGAGTTGGTAGGACTCCAACTCAAGAAAGAAGCTTGGTACTGGTATGAGAGAAGTATTGAAGAACGACTTTACAGGGCTGACCCACCTACGTAGGCAGAGTTTATGCAAGAAGTAATGGATTAGTTCTTGCCAGAAGGAGAAAGGCAAGATAGGGCATTGCAGTTCAAGCAACTGAAGCAAAGGCCAGGAATGTCTGTGTCAGATTATGCTAAGGAGTTTAACCGACTCAGTCGATTCGCTGTCAACATCATTCCTACTAAAGCAAGTCCGTCAATCATTTTAGAGGATTGATCACACCTCTATTCAATTAATTGGTAGCAACAGAGTTTCCAACCTTAGCCAAGCTTGTAGACAAGGCCAAGGTCATGGAGAAAAGATACAAGGCAGAGAGAGCCGAATGAGCTAAACGAGACCAGAAGGGAAGGCATAAGAAAAATGGTCATAAGGGATAGCATGGAAATGAAGGAGAACAAAAGAAGGAGTTTTCATCATCTAGACCACAAAATGGTCAAACTAAGCAAGAAATCCGCACTTGCAGCAAATGTGGAAAGAAACATCCTGGAATATGCCGGAAGGATACTGGCGCTTACCTTAGGTGTGGGCAAATGGGGCACTTCATAAAGGACTGCCCTCAGATGAGGAGTCAAGGGAATGGGACCATAGTTCAATCACAATCTAAGCCATTCCAAACGCAAGGACAAGGAGTCAAGGACAAGGGGCAAATGGTTAGGAATGCATCGACGACAGAAAATAAGGGCAAGGGTTGAGTCTTCATATTAAATTCACAAGAGGCTCGTGATTGACACACTGCTATCATAGGTATCATCCCCATCCAAAGTTCTAGCGCAAAATGTTTAATTGATTCTGGTGCTACCCATTCTTTTGTGTCACCTTGTTTTGCTAAGTACTTAGGTATAGATAAAGAATTGATGAGTGAACCGTTAGTAATAGCAACTCCTTTAGGGGAAGTGATGGAAGTAAAGTATGAGTATAAGGGCTGTGATGTAGACATTAATGGAAAAACACTTTCGATAGTGTTGCTAGAATTGGATGTACTAGAATTTGATGTGATATTAGGGATGGACTGGTTGTATTAGCATGGAGTTCGTATCGACTGTAGAAAGAAACTTGTCGAGTTTCAAACTAGAGATGGGAAGGAGTTTGTGTACTAAGGAGATAGGAATGAGAATCCTCTGAACTTGATATCAGCCTTAGGAGCAAGGTGGATGTTAAGGAAAGGATGTCAAGCGTATCTAGCCCACGTAATCGACACTAGCAAAGAAGCTGCCATTCGAGACGAGAGCATTCCAGTAGTGGACGAATTCATAGATGTCTTTCCAGAAGATTTACCCAAATTACCCCTGATCATGAGATCAAGTTCAACATTGAACTGCTACCTAGCACGCAACTAATATCAATACCGCCATATCGTATGGCACCAATGGAGCTGAAAGAGTTAAAGACGCAATTGCATGATCTACTTGATAAGGGCTTCATTTGACCAAGCAGTTTGCCATGGGGCACTCTAGTGTTGTTTGTGAAGAAGAAAGATGGCTCCTTCTGAATGTGCATCGACTATCATTAACTTAACAAAGTCACTGTGAAGAATAGATACCCATTGCCGAGGATTGATGATCTTTTTGATCAACTGTAAGGAGCTGGTCACTTCTCCAAAATTAACTTAAGGTCTGGCTATCATCAAATAAATATCTAAGGAGAAGATATCTGCAAGACTGCCTTTCATACTAGATATGAACACTACAAGTTCATGTTTTGCCATTCGGTTTGACAAATGTTCCTGCTACTTTCATGGACTTGATGAATCAAGTATTCAAGCCATTCCTTGACAAGTTCATGATCGTATTCATTGACGACATCCTGATTTACAAAAAGAATAAAGAGGAACATGAAGAACATCTGAGGATCGTGCTTCAAACATTACGTGATCACCAACTCTATGCTAAGTTATCCAAGTGTGAGTTTTGGATGGAGTCTATCAACTTTTTTGGACATGTAGTAAGTAAGGAAGGAATTCAAATTGATCTTAAGAAAGTTGAAGCAGTAGCAAATTGGCCAAGGCCCACATCAGTCTCAGAAGTGTAAAGTTTCTTAGGCATGGCGGGATATTACCGTAGATTCGTATAGGACTTTTCTAAGATAGCAGTCCCATTGACTAAGTTGACAAGAAAGTAAGTTAAGTTCAATTGGGAAGAGTCCTGTGAGAAGAGTTTTTAAAAGCTCAAGGAGTGTTTGGTATCGGCACTAGTTTTGACATTACCAGAAGGAGAAGAAGGATTTACTGTCTATTATGACACTTCGAGAGTAGGACTTGGGTGTGTTTTGATACAAAATGGTAGAGTCATCGCCTATGTATCATGACAACTAAAGGTATATGAAGTGAATTACCCTACTCATGATTTAGAATTAGCTGCAGTAGTGTTCGCTCTAAAGATCTGGAGACATTATATGTATAGGACAAAGTGTGAGATCTACACAGATCATAAGAGTCTTCAGTACATCTTGAGCCAAAGAGACCTCAATCTAAGACAAAGGAGATGGATTGAACTATTGAAGGATTATGACTGTCAAATCCTCTATCATCCCAGAAAGGCGAATGTAGTGGCAGATGCCTTGAGTCGAAAGTCGATGGAAAGCCTAGCCTATGTGGATGTGAGAAAGAGGCCGATCGTGAAGGAACTAAAGGAATTGTTTAATCAAGGATTGAAACTGGAGATTGGAGGATCAAGAGTGTTATTGGCTCATTTTCAAGTAAGATCTAAGTTAATGGAAGAAATAAGGGATTCACAAGATAGGGACCCATACTTGGTGAAGTTGAAGGATGAGACGAGAGAAGGAAAGAACTCTGAGTTTGAGGTAGTCAATGGAATTTTAAAGTGCAAGAATAGAGTATATGTGCCTAATGTGGATGGACTAAAGGAAAGAATATTGAAGGAGGCACATCAGACACCTTACTGTGCTCATCTTAGAATTACCAAGATTTACCATGATGTGAAAGCTAATTATCGGTGGCTTGGACTGAAGAAAGATGTGGCTAAGTTTGTAGTATCCTACCTGACTTGCCAGCAAGTCAAGTATGAACATCAGCAACCCTCAGGATTACTACAAGAGATTCGATTACTTGAATGGAAGTGGGAACGCATCACTATGGACTTCGTTGTTGGTTTGCCTAGAACCTCCAAAGGACATAATTCTATATGGGTCATAGTGGATAAATTGACAAAGTCTGCTCATTTTCTAGGAGTTAAGACCACATATTCTACAGCTCAGTATTCGTAGTTATATTTTCTAGGAGTTAAGACCACATATTCTACAGCTCAGTATTCGTAGTTATATATAGATGAGATCGTGAAACTACATGGAGTACTGATTTCTATCATCTCAGATCGAGGAACTCAATTCACCTCAAGGTTCTGGCAGAAGTTGCAAGAAGCGTTAGGAACACAACTAGATTTTAGTACGGCATTTCACCCTCAAATGGATGGCCAATCTAAAAGAATAATTCAGACACTCGAGGACTTGCTAAGGATGTGTGTCTTGGATTTTGGCGTTAGCTGGGATAAGTATTTACCCTTGATTGAATTCGCCTACAATAATAGCTATCATTCATCCATCGGCATGGCGCCATACGAAGCACTGTATGGGAGAAGATGTCATTCTCTGATTTGTTGGATTGAACCTGGAGACAAGCTTATAGAAATGCCTAAATTGCTTAGGGAGACTATTGAGAAAGTACCATTAATTCAAGATCGACTAAAGATGGTGTTCAGTCGGCAAAAGAGTTACGCGGACCCTTAGTGAAAGGAAATTCAATTTGTCGTGGGAGATCACGTATTCTTAAAGGTCTTGCCAATGAAAGAAGTTATGAGATTTGGTAAGAATGGGAACTTATTACCTCATTTCATTGGTCCTTTTGAAATCTTAGATAAAGTTGGAGAAGTATCTTATAGATTTGCTCTTCCTCCAACTTTGGTGCATGTACACCCAGTATTCCACATCTCAATGCTAAGGAAGTACGTATCAGATCCATCACACATTCTTTTACCTCCAGACATTATGTTAGATGAACAACTATCCTACGAGGAGTCACCGATAGCTATAGTTGATCAACAAGTAAAGAAGTTAAGAAATAAGGAGATACTCATGATTAAGGTTAAGTGGCGAAATCATGGGATAGATGAGTGCACGTGGGAAGCAGAGGAAGAGATGCGACAGAAACATCCTTAGCTTTTCAAGAGAAACTAGGTAAGGGTTTAAATTTGAGAATGAATTTCTTTAAGGGGTGGAGAATGTAACAACCCACACTGACCCTAGGAATTTTCGTGAAAAATTAGTTGATTTAGAACTAATAAGGTTAAGTGTGTGCTTGTGTGAAAATTTGTGATCTAAGTGAATGATGAGTATGTGGCATATTAAATTAATTTTAATATGCATAACATGTGTTGCTATTGTGAAATAAATGATTTACATGAAGTGCATTTGCATAAAAGAATTTATTTTAAATAAAATGAATTTTCATGCATAAGACAATTTTTAAGCATCAAATAATTTTATGAGTATTTTTTAAATATTTTAAAAATAAATATTATTGGGGGAAATGTTACAGAAATAATAATAAAAATATTATTTTTATTTTAATTCTTAGTCAGCCGAAAATTTAAAGGAAAATCCCAAATACCCAAAAGCCCGCTACACCAAAATCTTCCTAACCTAGTTCATTAAGGGTATTAGTGAAAATTTTACCCAAACCCTAATATATAACCTAAATTTCAGCCAAATCAAAGTTCCAGCAGCCATTCTCTTATTCTTTCTGTATCTTGATAGAAAATTCTCTAAAAATATTTCTCTCCACCGAAATATTGAAAACACATTTCCATTTCACGATTTCTTGACCGTAATCGTAAGTTTTTATTCTCTTTCGATTTCTAAACTGATTTCTATGAAATAAATTATGGGAAAATTATTTTGAACTATTTGATTACTAATTTTTACAGATTTAATTTTTTTTAGTGAGTTTTTGGGAGAGAAAATTTATTTTCCATTGAAAACACGATTCTTTCCGCGAGATTCCTCCAAGGGTTAATTCTATAACTTAAAATCATAATTTTTATGCATAAACATCACAAAGAGGGGGGGGGGGGGGGGGGGGGATTTGTGCATGAATATATTCTAAACTGATTTTTGATTTTTTTTGATGGAAAATATTAGCTTAAATAATATTTCTGCATATTTTTGCGATGACCAAAAAGTTTCAAAAAACAAAGGAGTTCAAGGTTTTCATGTTAGAACTTGGAAGTTAGAAAATTTTATTCTTGAATGGACATATGGCTACTGATTTGTATGAATAAGTGCTCTAATATGATATTTGTTTTGTTTAGATGAAAAATAATGATCTGAATCATGTGTCTATTTATTGCTGAAATGAACAAAATGCACGGATAGTGTGAAAACTCATGATTTTTCACCTAAGCCATTAAACTTGCAATTTTTTTTGTATAAACCTTATCTATGGATGCCAAATCATGAAGGGATGTGTTCTAAACTGATATTTTCTATTATTGAATGAAAAATAATAGTTTAAACAACCTGTTTACATATTTTTGAAATGATCGAAAAATACCGAAAATAAGAAAACTCATAGTTTTGTGCTCTATAAGCCAAAAGTTGAAATTTTATGTATAAGTAACATCAAGAGTGGCTTATTCTTATGAATTTAAATTCTAAGATGATTTTTGTTGCATTTACATGAAAAATCTTTATTCATACCATGTTTTTACATATTTATGAAATGGACGGAAAGTGCGAAAAGAAGAAGAATTTGGTTTTTATCTTGATGATGCATTCGACCTATATAAACATTTTTGTCCCAATGTTTATAAATTTTATGTGATGTGTTTTGATGATTGTTGACATGCATGTATCTATAATAAATGATAAAATTGTATGATAGTGGAAGGTATGATCCTAGACAAGCTTAAATGCATTATAGTATACTTAAGGTATACTTAAGGCATCCTAATCTTATATTATGATTAGAGTGCAAATATGATTGGGGAATTTGGAACTAGATGTTATGATGACTAGATGATGAACATATGGTTATGAGTTAATGAAGTGAAAGGGATCATAAGAGTTAAGCATGACGCTTGAAAGGTAAATTATTAAATTGACATGTATGGAAGTGTAAAGTGAACTAAGATAATTGTTAAGGTGAATTGATGTTGAGGTAATAATATTGTGATGATCTTAAAAAGGTATTGATATGATTATAATGTGTTGTCATAAGAGCCTATAAGGCCTAAGTATGCAAGACTTTTAGAGTCAATGTGCTATGTGCAAGTGATGAGTACACGTATGTGTGGACTCTAAGTGTATGTGTATGCTATATATGCATGGGTAGTTATAGGATAGGAGCATCATCAGCAAATAAATACTAAGTATTAAATCAAATATTATGTTAGAGTTTGAGGAGCTTTAGAAGTGCAAAAGGGACTACATGTACTAGGAGCAAATGAACCCCAAGGTGAGTAAACATCGTATTCATTCTTTAAATATGGACAAACGCCATATTCAAGTTATAAGTGTGAACAACATCATGTTGTGTTATAAGAATGTGATATATTGTTATGTGAGCCATTGTGATCTTTGAAACTCAAGTTCTTTATATTCTAAATATTATTATATGATTTCTTTGACAAGCTTAGGTTGCCAAGGGACATTTGATCCAAAACTATTTTGTTATCCAATGAGAAATTCTTGTGATTAACACCCTAACTTATATTCTTTCTGGAGCTACACTATTATTGTACCTTTTGCTTGAAAGCTAAACCACTATTGTTATTAGAATACATGTTATTGTTGCCTTATGTGATATTGTTAATTGTGATTACCACTAGCTCTAACTATGGTACCTTTTACCCTTTATGCAGAATCCTCGTGTCGATGCGGATAATCATCAGAACCTGTACACATAGTCTTAACCTGATGGATAAGGGTAGTGTGTCCACCTCAGCTAGAAGGGGCGATTCTAGCCGTGGATCCTAATCAGTTTCATGCCTTATAAGTGATAGGAGTTGGAATTTGGTATAAGGCCACCTCTCCTCAATGTGTTCGAGTGATAGAGCAATAGCCTTCAATCATTATAAGTGATAAGTGTGATTTCTACAAACTTGCCAATTTGAACCCTTGCTAAATTACAACCTGATTCATGAATTATAAATCATAAACTATGTGTATAAGCTATGAGTTTCCTTTCCAAAGGAATATGTGATAGTGTATGTGCCTTTTCATTTACTCATTGAGATCATCTATCTCACCCCTTTTTCCTTGTGTGGTTCCAGGTGGGCAAATATAAGGAGGTAAGGTGATGGCTCAAGCATTCTACTTCGCTTGGGGAATTCCTTGTCCGAGTTATCAATAATACTATTTTTATGAAGTCTTATCATTAGATGCTCCGGGAATGTTGATTGATACTTATTGATATATATATTATTTTCCTTATGGATTTCATATAGAATGATTTATCTTAGTCTTATGCAATTATGGTATTCATCTAAATGTTTTAAATGAGTTAATGAAAGTGGTTTGGTAAGATCCTAGGCATGATTTGTTTATATGTAAGTGGGTTCTATGGGCGTGGGTGACCTTATGTCTCCCCGTGTTCTAGGACCATCATATCTCTAAGGTTGGGATGTGACAGTTCCCTTATGATTATAATTTCCTTTAAAAAATAAGTATAATTTCATTTGAAAAATGATTATGTCAATTGGATTTATGTAGACTTAGATACAGTAAAAAGAGTAAAGTAAGCTTAGTGAACCTAGGTAGTAGAGTCAGGGCAGACTTTGAAAAATCACCCTAGGAGCTATAGAAGTCCAAATATGTTGAATTTTGGACATGTTGGAAAAGAATATGTTAGAATTTAAATACTTTAAGAATAATGACAATTGGAATACTATGACTCAAATTGTAGCAATAATTAGGAGGGTAAGTTAGGATCAAAATCAATAGATTGATTTTCAATCCTAATGTTCTAATAAATTTGCTTATAGAAATTTAATCCTAATATATATGTATATTGTATATAGAGGATTTAGAAAAACAATCTGAAGTGGAAAACTTTGAGAGGAGCAACAATCCTCATATTGAGTAGTAGAAAGAAATTAAAGAAAACAAAAGAAAAGGTGAGTGTACTTTACAGTTCTATGTATGTGAAATTGCAATATTTTTTACTTTGATTGAATTGTCCATATTAACATTCATAATAAAACCATTGTTTCATCAACATCAATCCTAAATCTTCACTTGGAATTACATTGAAATGATATCACATTTTCTTTAACAGTGATATTGTACTTTGCTCGACTTTTAAGAGAATCCTAGTGCTGCTAGGTTCCATTGATTTTTCCTATTTATATTTTCATATTTATTATCAAATTAAATCTTCTTAGTATTAAGTGAACATTATTTGAAGTACCAAAAATGGTAGAATGCGATTGTCCCTAATACGAAGATCTCCTTTTTCGGTATGGGGAACACTAGGTTTTATGCATAATGAAGTGACCCTTACTAGAAGGGATTTTGATTGCCCTAGCCATAAGGCCCAGATAATCTTATGTTGCGGTATTGCACCATAAGAAGAGCCCTTGCCATTAGTATAATATTGATGAGTAGCGACAAAAAATTTTTGCACTGATCTAGTGAATCCAAATTTCTACTGAGCTCTAGTGTCAGTGTTATTAGTATTACCTTCAATGCTATAGCTCTTGATATTACCACTCTTGCTACCAAACCTTAGTGCCAATGTTATTGATAGTTCTATCACTAAGTCTTACTCATTCTTCCTTCCCTTATTTTTTTACAAGACTAGTGGTTAATTAATGTAGCTTAAGTTTTGCTATCCATTTGAAGTTGAAAGTCAATTTAAAGAGAAAATATTATTTTTTGATGATTGTATAACTAGTTGTAAGAAAACATATGTAATTAAAATTAGTATGATATTAAGATGCTTCATGGTACCTAAGTCTCCTAATTTAGTAATGTAAATTATTTATATATAATAATGCTAGTGAAAATTTTAGTACAATTATTTGGTATAAAAGTGCTGTAAATTATTAATGCGTGAGATTGATCTTGAAAATAAATCATTATATGTGAGAAAAATATTGAAAGGATTTGTATTAGCTGTGAAGTTAAGGATATAAGGAAGGAAAATTATTGGAAGTGTAATTTGCTTGCAGTTTTCATAACCTGGGATAGTTGTGTGTACTGCTGGTATGCTACCGGGATTATACTTAATCCCTAAAGTAATCGAGTTCTATGGCTTTTGAAAGGCCTTAGGCTTACCCATGCCCTAGGTTTGTTATGTCCCAAAAGTGGGATTTGACAAAGATGGTATTAGAATGAAGATAGATAATAAAATAACTGATAATAGACATGTTATAAGTTATAAGTAGTACATGGAGTATAAGAATTCTTCATTGTCATTCACAGCCTACCGTTATGCTTAAATTTGCATTGTCCATATATATTTGAGTCATTTCTTGTGTTTGAAATTATAAATGTTAGTCGGTTTGTTATGTGAAGTTGGTATGATCTAATTAAAGATCATAAAAGTCCATATTAATAATTTGATGGAAATAGAATGGTACATCAATACTTCTCATCATTGGTCACAATATAGGACCAATATAGAAGGCTTACAATGGCCAATGTTATACAAGAAGCATGTAGGATTTCAATAGCTTCAACAACTAATAGGCAACATATGTGCAACATCAAATTAACGTATGTGTCAATAGATGGTAATTCAAACAATAATTGCATACAAGAATGGCTCAATCATGTCACGTTATTAAGTACTCACCTTGAACTCCTTTGCTCTTATTAGTGTCCTTGCCTTTGACTTGAGATTCTACACCCATATTTTTTTAATTACATATCAATTAGTAACTAATGATGTTACCAATCATAACTTATCTATCCTATACTTGTTTCATTTCTATTTTAACTCATAATGGAGGTATATTAATAGTGTTATATTTATACATATTCTCATTTCCAATAATTATTATGAGGTATATTAATAGTGTTATATTTATAAATATTCTCATTTCCAATAATTTCCAAGCTTAATTCTTTATTCAATTTCATGAATTCAAGTTTAAATCTCAAAATCCCTACATTGATCCATAAACCCTAAATTTGGGGAAAACTATTAATTGCCCTTCCAAACCTTGAATTTATTATAGATTCATCAAATTAATACTTAGGCAATCAATTCCCAGCAATTATTTAGAATTAAATTATTTTGATTCATAAAAACCCTAGCTTATCTCATTTAGGGAAAATTTGGCAAAAACCAATAATTCCTCATCAAATCTTCAAATTAATTTTACAAATGTGAAATTAATATAACAAACAACCTATATGGTCATCCAATTATAAAAAATCAAGCATTAGAACACTAAGTCCCCCTTTTGCTAAGTTTATGCCACTAAGATCTTAAAGTCTTCAATCAAGTTCCCATAATTTATTTTGACACATTCAAATCATTTTTCTCCACCTAACATAATATTAGATACTTTTAATCATAATTTAAAACACTTCTTTGATAATTTCTTTATGGTGGCTGAAATTCCTCTTGTTAGAACTTAGGTGATTTTTATGCTTTCTTTACCTATCAACACATAAATCCTTAAATTCTCAATTCAAATTTCCATATTTCATCTAAGAATATCCAAAATTACATCTCATATATACATATTCTTATATGTTGAAAATATATATATGTAGAGTTTGAGGTATTTATGCAACTAAAATATTAAAATCATACTTAAAACAATGAAAGGAAAAGATAAACATAATTTCTTACCTTTAAAAACTTTGATTTGTTAAGGTTCTTTATCAATGTTGGTATTTAGAGAGTTTTCTTTTGTTTATGTAAAATTTTTGGTGTAGAAATAGGCAAAATGATGTGCATAACATAAATTTACATATATATATGATAGGTTGAATAGTTAGGATTTAATCAAGCTTAATTCAATAGTTAGGATTTAATCATAATGAATGGATATGATTTGATTAAGTTGGATGGCTAGGATTTCATCTAAGTTGGTGATGATGATCATGCTAGTATGAAAATGCTAAAAATGTTCCTAGACTCTTATGTAGAGAGGATGAGATTTCAATTTGTTTAAGATATTTGACTTGGTCAATTTTTGTGGCTATATGGTCAATTTTCGTGGCAAACTCTACAATATCAAATATTATTTGTCTCTATATTAAAATTTTTTATGTTTATTCAATCTTGGGCCCATAGGCTGACCACCATTATTGGGCTTGGCCTTTGATGTTCCAAAGCCCAATAACAAGCCCATTAACATACATAGAAATTAATTTTCATTTTAACTTTCTTTCTTTCCTTTCACTTTGACTTTCTAATTTGTATTCTCTAACTTCTTTATATATCTCATTAGTTATTATATGAACCCTATTTAATTCATTAAAGCACAATTAGTCATGATAATATCATAAACTAAACAAACATTTAAAATGGTGTCATCAGGTTCCTAACCGACCTCGTTTCATTTTGATATTATGCTAGCATTTAAAGATCTTATCCTATAACATCATTAGTGGCTAGAATAAGCCATAAAATCTTTGGCATTACAGAATTGCAAAGGATAAGTCCATGGATAATACTACAGTTGACAAAGGAAAATTTTTGAATTATAAATGTTGTGAATATTAGAAAAGTAATTGCTTTAAATATTAAGAATACTAAAGGACAAGGAGAAGGATAAACCTAGTGAAAGTAAATATATCTCTTATTACTGAATTACAATGATTCATATAGTTCATCTATTGTTAGGATTCATGATATAGATGCCTTTGTGTCTTATGCATGATTACAGTAAGCATTGGATGCATAGAGTTAGATAAAGTAATTTTTAAAAGATCTAAAGGGAAAAGTGTTGTTTCTAAAGAGCTTTTAGGATACTTCAAGATTATTTTTGAAATCACATTTTATATATCGTGTATGTACTTCATGATCATTTTAGAAATATGTTTTGTAAATCATATATATATTTCATACTTAAGCTATACAATTATATAACTTCATGGATTTGTGAATTCCATTATGAGATAAATGTTTGCATGGTTTGTTATGGTAATAAACTTAAAAGTATGAATTATATATTTGGTGTATTATTCTTAAGTTAATAACAACAAAACAACTCTAAGTGCTTTATGCTAATTCCATAAAGAACTCCAATCTAAAACCACTATGATTTCTTAGATTAGCTTATTTAGCTAAAGGGAAGATAAATTAGTTGGATAACATATGTAACAACCCACACCCATCCTAGGAATTTTCGAGATAAATTGCTTGATTTAGAACTAATAAAGTTAAGTGTGTGCTTGTGTGAAAATTAGTGATTTAAGTGATCGATATGTGGCATATTAAATTAATTTTAATATGCATAATACGTGTTGCTATTGTGAAATAAATGATTTACATGAAGTGTATTTGCATAAAAGAATTTATTTTAAATAAAATGAATTTTCATGCATAAGATAATTTTTAAGCATAAAATAATTTTATGGGTATTTTTAAAATATTTTAAAATAAATATTTTTGAGGGAGATGTTCTAGAATTAATAAGAAATTTTTTTTTATTTTAAATCTTATTCAGCCGAAAATTTAAAAGAAAAGCCCAAATACCCAAAAGCCCATTACACCAAAATCCTCCTGACCTAATTCATTAAGGGTATTATTGGAAATTCCACTCTAACCCTAATATTTATTCTAAATTTTGGCCAACAAGGGTCTCTAGCAGTCATTCTCTTATTCTTTCTGTATTTTGGTAGAAAATTCTCTCAAAATATTTCTCTCTATCGAAATATTGAAAACACCTTACCGTTTCGCGATTTCGTGACCATAATCGTAAGTTTTTATTCTCTTTCGATTTCTAAATTGATTTCTATGAAATAAATTACAGAAAAATTATTTAGAACTATTTGATTATTGATTTCTACATATTCAATTCTATTTGAGTGAATTTTTGTGAGAGAAAATTTATTTTCTACCGAAAACACGATTCTTTCCACAAGATTTCTCCATAGGTGAATTCTATAACTTAAAATCACAACTTTTATGCATAAACATTATAAGGAGGGGGGGGGGGGGGGTGAGGGGGGGGGGGGGGGGGAATTTGTGCATGGATGTATTCTAAACTAATTTTTGATATGTTTTGATGAAAAATATTGGATTAAATAATATTTCTACATATTTATGCGATGACCAAAAAGCTTCAAAAAACAAAGGAATTCAAGGTTTTCGTGTTAGAACTTGGAAGTTAGAAAATTTTATTTTTGCATGATCATATGGCTGCCAATTTGCATGAATAAGTATTCTAATATGATATTTGTTTTATTTAGATGAAAAATAATGATTTGAATCATGTGTCTATTTATTGCTGAAATGAATGAAATGCGCGAAAACTCATGATTTTTCACCTAAGCCTTTGAACTTGGAATTTTTTTGTATAAACCCTATCTATGACTGCCGATTAATGAAGGAATGTGTTCTAAACTGATATTTTCTATAATTGAATGAAAAATAATGGTTTAAACAACCCATTTGCATATTTCTAAAATGACTGGAAAATACCGAAAATAAGAAAACTTATGGTTTTGTGTTTTATAACGCAAAAGGTTGAATTTTTATATATTACTAACACCAATAGTGGCTGATTCTTATGGATTTAAGTTCTAAAATGATTTTGCTATGTTTACATGAAAAATCTTGGTTCAAACTATGTTTTTACATATTTCTGAAATAGATGAAAAGTACGAGAAGAATAAGAATTTGGTTTTTACCTTAATGATGCATTCGACCTACAGGAACAATTTTGTCCAAATGTTTATAAATTTTATATGATGTGTTTTGATGAATTTTGACATGTATGTATGTATAATAAATGATAAAATTGCATGTTAATTGAAGGTATCGTCCTAGATAAGCTTAAATGCATTTTGGTATACTTAAGGTATACTTAAGGTATCTTAACCTTATATGGTGATTAGAATGCAAATGTGATTGGGAAATTTGGAACTAGATGTTATAATGACTTGATGATGAACATATGGTTATGAGTTAATGAAGTGAAAGGAATCATAAGAGTTAAGGATGACGCTTGAAAGGATAATTGTTAAGTTGACATGTATGGAAGTGTAAAGTGAACTAAGATGATTGTTAAAGTGAATTGATATTGAGGTAATAATATTGTGATGACCTTAAAAAGGTATTAATATGATTGCAATATGTTTTCACATGAGCCTATAAGGCCTAAGTATGCAAGACTTTTAAAGTCAACATGCTATGTGCAAGTGATGAGTACACCTATATGTGAACTCTAAGTGTATGTGTATGCTATATGTGAATGGGGTAGTTATGGGATAGGGGCATCATGAATAAATAAATACTAAGTATTAAATCAAATATTATGTTAGAGTTTGAGGAGTTTTAAAAGTGCAAAAGGGACTACATGTACCATAAGCAAAGGAACCCCAAGGTGAGTAAACACTATGTTTATGTTACAAGTGCAAGTAACATTTTGCTATGTTACAAATATGTGATAACATACTATATGAGCCCTTGTGATTTTTGAAACCTAAGTTCTTTCTATTCTAAATATTATTATATGATTTCTGTGACAAGCTTAGGTTGCCAAGGGACATTTTGTCCAAAACTATTTTGTTATCCAATGAGAAATTCTTGTGATTAACACCCTAACTTGTATTCTTTATGGAACTACACTATCATTGTATCATTGTTTGAAAGCTAAACCACTATTGTTATTGAAATACATGTTATTGTTGCCATATGTGATATTGTTAATTGTGATTACCATTAGCTCTAGCTATAGTACCTTTATCCTTTATGCAGAATCCTCGTGCCGATACGGGTAATCATCAGAACCTCTGCACACGGTCTTAACCCAATGGATAGGGGTAGTGTATCCACCTCAGCTAGAAGGAGCGGTTCTAGCCATGGGGCCTAATCAGCTTCACGCTTTCTACGTGATAGGAGTTGGAATTTGGTATAAGGCCATCTCTCCTCTATGTGTTCAAGTGATAGAGCAATAGCCTTCACTCACTATGTGTTATAAGTGTGATTTCTGCAAACTTGCCAAATTGACCCTTGCTAAATTGCAACCTGATTCATGAATTATATATCATGAACTATGTGTATAAGCTATGTGTTTCCTGTTAAAGGAATATGTGATAATGTATGTGCCTTTTGTTTACTCATTGAGATCATCTATCTCACCCCTTTTTCCTTGTGTGGTTCCAGGTGAGCAAATGTGAGGAGGCAAGGTGATGGCTCAAGCATTCTACTTTGCTTGGAGAATTCCTTGTCCAAGTTATCAATAATATAATTTTTATGAAGTCTTGTCATTAGATACTCTGGGAATATTGATTGATACTTATTAAGATATATTATTTTCCTTATGGATTTTATATGTAATGATTTATTTTAAGTCTTCTGCAAATTATGGAATTCATCTAAATGTTTTAAATGAGATAATGAAAGAGGTTTGGTAGGATCCTAGGCATGATATGTTTATATGTAAGTGGGTTCTATGGGCATGGGTGACCTTATGTCTCTCCATGTTCTAGGACCGTCATATCTCTAAGCTTGGGATGTGACAACATATGTCATTACTCGTCAGGGTGTGAACTTGTTTCAACTTAGAAGTCTAGTAACTGATGAAAAAAAAATGGATCATCTTTTGTCAAACAGAAAGATAGAAATAAAAGAAGTTTTGGAATTTATGCATATAGATGTATCAATACCATTTGTGAAATGGTTAGCAGGAATTTTTCCTAATTCTTCGCATTTACCTATATATATATTTGATCCATTCAAAAAAAGGTAAATAAAATGAAGTGTTCATTTTAATTCTTTAAAATGTTTAAGAAATTCAATGCGAAAAGGAAAATAAATATTGTATGTATTTCATACAAAAAAGAAAGAATATCACAACCCTTTGATCTGATTGAAGTGGAGAGAACATGATTACCAATTTTTAAGGAAATTCCTAAATATAAAATTGGCATATAATCATAATTCTTTTTAGGAAAACCATATGCGATGGTGGAATCAAAAGAATACATTATGACATATATGATATGACATGACAAATGATGAACTATAAAAGTTTTTGTTTATTTTCTTATGGAGATTTACAATTAATAGTATAAAATTCTTAAATAGAATTTTCTCCAACGTCTATCTAATCCTAATTAATATATGAGATGATGTGGGTAGATATCAAAATTCCTACTTATATTAAGATTTAAAATATCTAGTTTATTTGATAAGTTGAAGTTAGACAATTAAGAGATAATTCTAATTACGATAAAGTTTGTTAGATATCTTAAAAGTTGTTTAGGATTGAATTTCTATCTTTTGCAAAACAAAGAGTTGTTACCAAAGATGTTATTATTTGATAAAGTGTTTATTCAAGAAAGAGACATGTTGACGAAGATAGAATGGTTGGTTGATTGTCATCCAATAAAATCCAACAAAATTTTCAAAGTAAATTTGATCAACCATATGAAAAGTCTAAAACTAACTAAATGTTTTATTCTTTATAACTGCTAAAAGGTTTAGTAGAATATCTAATTTCTCTATAATATATGATTTTCTTTATATGAATACATAAGAGTTATACTTTCATGATGAAATAAATCATGGGATAGTAAAATATTTAATTTTAAAAAAATATAATTTTTTTTATATGAATGCACAAAAGTTGTACATTCATCATGAAGCTAATTATAAGATGGTTCTATTATAGCTATATATGATATAGCAATGCATAATGATTATGAGTTTGACATATAGATGTCAATACTGATTTTCTTTCTCTAGAAAAGAAAACATAATCATGGAATAAATCTAAAGACTCAGCTTCTTAAGAAAATTCTAAAGTATGTAAAACCTTAAGGAGCTTTATCATTATAGGATAAGTCCTTAATATGCAAAAAGATAATGGGAGTCTCCTCACTTTCTAATTTTGTACATGGATAACATATTGGTTGGTAAAGTATTAATATATTTGCATCTATAGAATGGTTTACCCTTACTTTCTTCATTTAGACTTGAGATAAGTATATAATATTCTTGATAATTGATATCTATAGATATAGATTGAATAGAATGTTAAATATGTTTAAGTCAATATTTGGGAAAAGATGTTGAAGAGTTCAACATGCTAATTTCAAATGTATTATTTCCTATGATTTTGATATCCACTTTTTGAAGGTTGATTCCCTAGATACCTAAGGAAAGTATGGTATGGATTCATTATACTATGACTATAGGAAATCTAAATTATACAAGAGTTGTATAATAGGTTGAATATCGAGAATGTTGCTAGTATAACTAACAAATTCTAATCTTATCTATGATTAAATTATTAGAAATATAATCAAAATTATTCTAAAGTACCTAAGAAGTATTGAAGATTTAATTTTGATAAATGAAGAATATTGCTACATAAATGATAAATAGTCTATCATTGGGATTAATGTTATATTCGATGAAGTAATGATTTGCTAGAAAAGTTCTAAGTAAATTTTTCTTAAAAGGTTTATTACAAAAGCTGAATTTGCTACATGGGATGTTGCAAATAAGAAGATGTTTTTGATTCAATAGTTATAAACTATTTAAGAGTTTCTTGAGTACATCATGAGTATCTCTCTACTATGATAATAATGGAGCCTTAGCTTAGGGTAAGGGAGCTCGAGTCTCACCCTGAAATCCATATTTCTTCATTAGGCATTATGATATTATCAAATTAATTGTTAAAATAAGGCATTCTAGCCTTACAGAAAATGGCGTTAGCCATTAACTTGATTAATCCTTCAAACTAAAGTCAAAAGTTAGTAATAGTTAGACTTCATCTTGAGAAGATAAGCTTGTGATACTAAGCAGAATGGCTCTAGTGCAAGTGGGAGATTGATAGCAATATGTGTTCTAAGAGCCATATAATAGTTATGTAATAGTATAAAATAATTTCCAGTGGCATTATAAAGATATTCATTGTATGAAAAGGGATTTATATTATTGAATATAATTCTTAAGCATTTATAAGAGAATCTATTCTCAAGTGTTGAGAATTTAAGTGACAGATCATTTTTCTACAAATATTTTATATATATTCATGGTCATAACATTAATGACTGGGCATGATTAATTCTGAAAAACCATCACCTCTATTTGTTTTCTATAATCAGTACATGATATGTATGATTATAGAAGTAGTGAGTCTCATGCTGCTTAATATGTGATGTCATACAAACATATGGATATTCATAGGATGAATACTTAAACTGTGATGTTAGATGATAATATATGGGGTTTTACTACTTGTTAATTATTTATCATCTAGGTTGTAGTAGTGCATATAGTCCTTTGACTTGAGGGATATTGTATCTCATTCATAGGTGATTATGATTTATTACTACTTATATAGTCGCATTAGTCATGTAAGGATATATGGCATGTGATTGTTTTAATTTGTTATATATAAAGGTAATTGATTGCCAAGATAGAATTCATTACCTTGAGTAAATGAAGTCAATAACATATGCTATCTAGTTATTCTTGATAATCAAAGTTTCTTACAAGGACAAATAGATTCACTAGAAAGAGTATCTAGTAGGAATCTAATCTCATCAAGAATTAGAATTGAGATAAGGACATAGAATTGAGTTGGGATTTGACATAAACCATTACCATAGCCATGATTGGGATCCTTAATGAAGGGATTTTAGTGCATGATAATTTTTGATCAATGATCCATGTGATATTTAAAGTAATCAACTATAAACATTCATTTCTTATTAGGTAGTTATGATATGGAATGCTAGCCGTACTCACGACTTATAGGACGAAGTATGAAGTGAGAATTTCACTTTAGTTAAGAAAAATATTTTTTTCATTCCCATTACTAATTAGACTTGAACCTAAAAAGTCACACACCCAATAATGGTCACCTTTCAAGTGTAAAAAGTTTACCACAATAATTAATTAAAGTTTTTAATTAATTTATTAGTAGTAAAATGATTAAACATGTAATTAAATTTACAAGGACCCTAACATGTCCCAATGTTTAATCTATAAAGGCTCAATTCAATTAAATCTTAATTTGTATATGATGCAAACTAGAAAGGTTAAATTGAAAATGATTTGGGCTAAATTAAAGACTTAATTTTAAACTTAGTAAAAAGCTTAAACACATGAGATGTGGCCTAAGCCCATTTGTGATATGGAAAAGAGGTAATTTAAGGATTAGAGAATTTTCACTATTCATAAACCTATGTGATGGGTTTAAGGGTTAGAGAATTTTCCATTAAGGTTAAAATTGTAATTATATCTTTTAGCTAATAGAAATGTCCATTTTGTCCCTAAAGAATAAAATGGTCATTTCACTATTTGATGTAGCAAAGTCCACCTTTGCTTTCTCATATTTGGATGTATTAAAAGGGTATTGTATTCTTTGTGAAGACTTAAAGGTTAGGTCTTGGAAAAGAATATAAAAGCTACGAGTTTTTATGTTCTAGAAGAGATGAACATCATTTTCTTTTTTTACTTGAAGTAATTTAAAGAGAGAGAAGTTGAGAAAGAAAAATAAAAGAAGAAAGAGTTTCTTCAAAGTTTCTTTTAATCTTCAATTATTTTTCATAGTTCTTTATGAAAGAACAAATTGCTAGCAATTGAAAATGATTTTAGTCTAAAACAAATCAAAAAGAAACCTAATCTTTCTAAGTGTTTTTAAGGGAGAATCTTAAATCAATATTGGACAACCAAGAGAGGGATTCAAGAAAACCAAAGAAATAAAAGGGAAACTTGAAAGCAATGTAGGTGTGGATGATCTAGAGGCTTTACACTTATGGAGCTCTTTGTTAAAGAAAGAAGGAACCTTCAAGAGGTAATATTATTACTCTTCCTTCTTCTTTCTAAGTATATTTGTTTTACACACAAATTAATTGATTTTTTAATCAATGATTGGATCTAATTAGGTAAAATGAAATTTAAAATGTTTGAAATTTCACACACCATCTTGTTTCTATTGCAATTGGTGCCACCATTCCTTCAAATAGAAGGTTCTTTCAAGCAAACTGCATGTCACATCCTAATTTCAAAGATATGGCGGTCCTAGAACATGGGAAGACATAAGGTTACCCATGCCTATAGAACCCACTCATACATATATAGATATTGCCTAGGATAGTACAAAAACCTCACACATTAACTTAAATAAACCATTTATAAGAAAATCTTAAGTTGCAAAAGGATAGTTAATATATATTTTAAATACAATCCATTAGAAAAATAATGCTTAGATTCCAAATAAAGTTACCAAACTATAATGTTCCAAAAATAAAATTCCCATCACGAAAACTCCTGAAGTGTCTAAGGACTCATCATAGTATGGCATAATAATAACTTTGACAAAGGAATTTTCTAAGCGGAGTAGGTTGCTTGAGCAATCACCTTGTCTCCTCATAATGCTCAACTAGAACCACACAAAGAAAAAGGGTGAGATAGATTATCTCAATAAGTAAACAATAGGGCTTATACAATAACACATATCCCTTAGAAAGGGCTCATAGCTCATAACTCATGGTTCAAGATTCAACATTTATGATTTATAGTTCATGGTTCATAGTTTGCAATTTAGAAAGGTTCATAGAAATCTCACTTATAACACATAACACATAGAGTGAGGTCTATTGCCATATTCACTCGAACACATAGAGAAGAGGTGGCATTAGACCAAATTCCAACTCCTATCACATAGAAAAGCATGAAATTGATTAGGTTCCATGGCTAAAGCTACCCCTTCTAGCTAAGATGGATACACTACCCCTATCCGTCGGGTTAAGACCACGTGCATAGGTTTTGATGATTACCTGCATTAGCACGAGGATTTCTACAAAAAAGGGTAGGTACCACTGCTAGAGGTAATGGCAATCACTTATAACAATAGCATTGAAGAATGCAATCACATGTAATACAATAGAAATAGATGTTTATCTTATTGAACAAAAAATAAACAATAGTATGGTTCTAGAAAGAAATGCAAGGTAATACAATAATCACAAAGGTTATTTTCTTACCAACGAATAAATAATAGTAGTTTTAGACCAAATGTCCTTTGGCAACCTAAGCTTAACAAAGAATTTATTGTGTGTTTCGCAACACTAGGAGTTTTACATTTATAATAGCTTGACAACTAATTCTACGCTAGCTCTAGGCAAGTGCACCTATCATTTAGGTAGTATAGTAGTAACGAGGTTGATCTATAGAGACACCGACATAAGTACTAGTTCAAACTTAAACTATTGCCTAGTTAAACCAACTTCAAGATTAATTAAACTAACATATTTAAAACTAATCTATGAAAGCAATAAAGGATAGATGACAAAAAATCAATAGTGAAGTTCATCTAGATATTGAATTCCCCTGGCCGCTCATACCTATCAAGAATAATGGTATGAATCATTCAAACAATGAATTGAATTAGACTCTCACTAAATTAGATAAAAACCTTTCTCAAGTGATTAAATCCCTAACTTCCTAAGTATTATATGGGAATCTCTTCTTAACTTATAATCAAATAGGAGCAGCATTAAATTCAAGAGATTAACATCCAAAGAAGCCTTGTAGGTCTATCTCTAGCACCCAAATCAACCCTTAATTCCTATGAGTGATCTATCTATATCAAGGTATCTCTACTCATCCAATATAAAAACAATATCTAATCAACAAACTGGTAATTGCCAATCAAAATAAATATCATAAATCATGAAAATAAAACAATTCAAAGATAAATTGATTCAAAATAATTATTCAATTCATACAATTAAGAACTAGGGTTCATATTTATCTAGATAAATAACAAATTAGTTCATAGCAGAGAATTGAAACAAATAATACAAGAAAAGGTAAAGGAAACTTAAATAATCCATGGATGATGAGAAATCCCTGCTTGGATCTTCATTCCTCTTTAAAATTTGCAGCATATTGGATCTTCACCATGAAAATTCTGCATAAAACTCTCTCTCACCTCTTTGTGAGGGTGGCTGCTAAAAACCTAGGAAAGAGCCCCCTTTTCTAATGTAAATTATGTCTTTTTATAGTTCTTTAAGGATCATTAGGGTTTGGATAGGTGTCAAGCATGGATTGGCCAATTTTTGCTATGTCATTACAGTTAGGCTAGGTGCTAAGATATAATATCTGAATATCATGCCAATTTTGGATTAGGAAATGAAGGAATTAGAATTTTTAGTCTTCTTTAAATTTGTAGATCTTTCTCTTAACTTTCTAATGATACTTGAATCACCTCAATTAGACCTCTATAGCTTAAGTTATTCTTAAAATACTATAAGGTATTCAAAGCTGTCAAACCTCTGTGGCCTTATGCGGCCAAGTTACTTAAATGACATGGCCATTGACACACGAATGTCATTGGGCATGTCATAGCTATTGGAATTCAAGCAAAATGACATGGTCAGTAACATAGGCATATCACTAGGCATGTCCATAGCCAAAATTACCCAAAAATTGCACCATTTCTTTATCTTTAACCACAATTCGAGCTCAAATGATCACGGCATTCCAAAATATGAATAATTCCTAGAAATTACTCTAAAAAGCACTTGACCAAACAAATTAAACTCAATTTAAATAATAAAAAATGCTAAATCAAGGGGCAGAACATAGGAATTCATGCACTTATCAAATTCCCCCATACTTAAGTATTTGCTTATCCTCAAGCAATTTAAATTAAAACAATAATAAGACAAACAAAATATGCCCTCTAAAGTTTAAAAACTATAGTTGATAACAACTCATTATTAGTAAGGCCTAAAATCGTCAATCAAAAATTAATTTTCAATTATAGTAGCAAAAATCAAGAAAGTTTCATGATAAACTTGCAAACCAAAAACTTGAATCTAAAGTTACAAATGTGAGCAACTAATTCTAAAGCAACAATGGTCTTGGTATAGTAGGTGCATAAATGTTTTTCTCTTAGGTACATGACCATTCTCCTTGAATTTCAATTTTCTCACATGCACTTGCATTCAACTTTTTATATTTAATTTTCTTTTCAATGCACAATTTAAGGAGCCCGACTTGTTTGAACTGTCAAGTTAGCCTTTTTACGTGAGTGTAAACAGTTGTGATGTCGACCCCCAGTTACTCAGCTAGAGCAAGTTCAAATGGTTACTAGCTCTATTCATAATCTTGACCCTCTATTGTTTTAAAAGAGTCAGAACAGCGGAATAGGTTTTATTTTCAAAGCTCCTTTTGCAATTACTTCTTTTCTTTTATATTCAAGGAAAACAATCACACAACCTAAGATATTAAGTATTTCTACATAACCAAAACCAGTGTAACTATAGAAAAAAAATTTTGAAAATTTTTGTGCTTAGAAATGTAACTAAAGTTTCAAAGGTTAGAATTTGCAAAATTTGTCAATTTCGTTTCCTAGAAAAACTACCACATTCAATCATTAATAGATGACCAATTCAATTAAGCCAAACATCAATAAGTCATTATCATTCACAATTTGACAAATTTCATTTCTAAAGAGGGCAAATTTGAAATCATACCATTATTGCAATTCAATTCACTTGGATTCAAGATAAAACAAGATAAAAGATAAACAATAAAAGCCTTCCCCCTACACTTCAGTAACACATTGTCCCCAATGTGTTATAGACAAATAAAAGAAAGAAGGGTGAAGGGAAACTGCCCTGAATATTTTTTTAATCGATGTTGGGATCTCCTTTTCTAAGAATTTTGCCATGATCAAATCATCTTGTAGACTAAAGAGATATAGTTCTAAAGAAAAGGTGAAGATTGGATCCATAAAACAAAAAATAAAATAAAATAAAATAAAATAAAACAAATAGAAAAGTAAAGTAATAAAAAAAATTTAAATTATCAATGGGTTGCCTACCATTTAGTGCTTCTTTAACATCGTATTAGCTAGATGTTATTGTTATTCATCTTCCACCAGGGGAGTGGAGTATTCCTTATGCTGGATACCTCCATAAATCAAAACAAAGAAGAGTATGGAAAAGTGGTGGCCCTCACATAGCCTTCTTTCAGCAAATAAAATTATTTTTGGTTCTCCATTTTGTGCAAACCTAAGCTTGCGATGTATAGAACCATCATTAAAGAACTTTACCCAATGGCTTAGGATGGGGAATTCTAGTTGGGGTGCCAAGAGTCTGAGCATGGGAAGGGTGGGTGTTGGGATTATGGGTGGGCTATTATCATTCTCTTCAAAAAGTGGGAGGGATGGAATGATATGGGAGGTATGATTTTTAGCATGCATGACTTCCACCTCCATGCTTTCCCACCTCCATGCTTTCCCATAGCTCACTATCATTGGAAGAGAGTTCTTCAATACTTAACTCCACTCCATTCATGTCCCATTGCTGGATTTGGGGTTGCTCACTTAAGCAATCATCAAATTCTATATGCAGCAGCCTCAAATTGTCCTTACCATTCTCTTCTTCATCACTATCATCATTCCACAACCAAGTTATAGTAGTGGTCCTTTGTTGCTCTTTTGGAATGGCTTTAGTATTGCTGGGCAAATTATCTTCTAGTTAAGCACTTAGAAACTCCAAAATCTACTCAACTTGAATTTTTAGGGTGTGAAGAGATGCCTATTGATTCTTCAAAGTTGTTTCAATGCTCTAAAATCTTTTATCCGTTGCTGATACTAAAGTCACAAACATCTCTTCTAGCCTCTGCTCCTCTTGTGCATGCTCATCATCCTCTAATGTGATGTCTACTTCAAACTGAGTTGGGAAGCTAGCTTTTGATGTATTGTTTCTACTACTCTCCACTTCTTTGGCCTAATTCTCTGTAGACCACATGAATTTTTCTAATGCAAGCTCAAGGGATGACTTCTTTTGTGGTGCTCCCCATCTATATTTGGCTTGGAAATTAGTTTGATAGGGATACTGATCTCCCTGATATCCTCATTCTTGATTTGGGCAAGAACCCCACTAATGATAATTCCATTTAGCCATAGAGAGATTTTTTTTTTTTTTGAAACACAAAAACTCAAAAGAAACAAAAACGTAAAATAGAACAAACAAATAAAAATAGATGAAAACAAACAGACATGAAAATAAAAACTAGATCAATAGTCTCCATCATATTGCTAATATTATATATAAGTGTCCCCAGCAACGGTGCTAAAAACTTGATGCGCATTTTGCAACACCAGGAGTTTTACATTTATAATAGCTAAACGACTAATTCTACCCTGGCTCTAGGCAAGTGCACCTACCGTTTAGGTAGTATAGCAGTAATGAGGTAGATCTATAGAGACACCGATATAAATACTAGTTCAAACTTAAACTATTGTCTAGTTAAACCAACTTTAAGATTAATTAAACTAACATATTTAAAACTAATCTATGAAAGCAATAAAGGATAGATGACACAAAATCAGTAGTGAAGTTCATCTAGATATTGAATTCCCCTGGCCTCTCATACATGTCAAGAATAATAGTATGAATCATTCAAACAATGAATTGAATTGGACTCTTACTAAATTAGATAAAAACCTTTCTCAAGTGATTAAATCCCTAACTTCCTCAGTATTATAGGGAAATCTCTTCTCAACCTATAATCAAATAGGAGCAGCATTAAATTTAAGAGATTAACATCCAAAGAAGCCTTGTAGGTCTATTTCTAGCACCCCAATTAACCCTTAATTCCCATGAGTGATCTATCTATATTAGGGTATCTCTACTCATCCAGTATAGAAACAATATCTAATCAACAAATTGATAATTTCCAATCAAAATAAATATCATAAATCATGAAAATAAAATAATTCACAGATAAATTTATTCAAAACAATTATTCAATTCATACAATTAAGAACTAGGGTTCATCTTTATCTAAATAAATAACAAATTAGTTCATAGCAGAGAATTGAAATAAAGAATACAAGAGAAGGCAAAGGAAACTCAAATAATCCATGGATGATGAGAAATCCCTGCTTTGATCTTCATTCCTCTTCAAAATTTGCAGCATATTGGATCTTCACTATGAAAATTCTACACAAAACTCTCTCTCACCTCTTTGTGAGGGTGGCCACTAAAAACCTAAGAAAGGGCCCCCTTTTCTAATGTAAATTATGTCCTTTTATAGTTCTTTAAGGGTCATTAGGGTTTGGATAGGTGTCAAGCATGGATGGGCCAATTTTTGCTATGTTAGTACAGTTAGGCTAGGTGCCAAGATATAATATCTGAATTACATGCCAATTTTGGGTTAGGAAACGAAGGAATTAGAATTTTTGGTCTTCTTTAAATCTGTAGATGTTTCTCTTAGCTTTCCAATGATACTTGAATCACCTCAATTGGACCTCTGTAGCTCAAGTTATGCTCAAAATACTATAAGGTATTCAAAGTTATTAGACCTCTGTAGCCTTATGTGGCCAGGTTACTTAAATGACACGGCCATTGACACACGAATGTCATTGGGCATATCATAGCTATTGGAATCCAAGCAAAATGACATGGTCAGTAACATGGGCATGTCACTAGGCGTGTCCATAGCCAAAATTACCTAAAAATTGCACCATTTCTTGATCTTTAACCACAATTCAAGCTCAAATGATCATGGCATTCCAAAATATGAATAATTCTTAGAAATTACTCTGAAAAGCACTTGAACAAACAAATTAAACTAATTTAAATAATAAAAAGTGCTAAATCAAGGGGCAGAACATAAGAATTCATGCACTTATTAGAATTCATATAATTATAATTTATAATAGAAAGGAACTTGGGTGTAACAACCCACATCTACCCTAAGAGTTTTAGTAACAAATTATTTAAATTTAGGGTTATTGTGACGAATTGTGTGACTATATGAAAATTTATGTGTGACGTGATTTATGGGTTTGGGGCATGTTAAATTAATTTTAATATGCCTAATATGAATTATTATTATGAAATAAATGATTTGAATAAAATGCATTTACATGAAATAATTTATTTTTCGTAAAATAAATTTTCATGTAAAAAGGCGATTTTTAAATATAAAATAATTTTATGAGTATTTTAAAAATATTTTTTAAATAAATGTTTTGGGGGGGATTTTAATGAAAATAATAAGAAAAATATTTTTTTTAATTATAATTAGCCCAAAATTTAAATTAAAAATCCCAAATACCCAAAAGCCCACTACACTAAAACCCTCCTAAACTAGTTCATTAAGGGTATTAGTGGAACTTGTACCCAAACCCTAATATTTAATGAAAATATCAGCTTGCTTAGGTTTTCCAACAGCCATCACTTCATTTCACTATATCTTGGCAGAAAAATACACTCAAAATATTTCTTTTAACCGAAATTAAGAAAACACCTTTTAGTTTCGCAATTTCTTGACCGTAATCAGAAGTTTTTCTTCTCTTTCAATTTTTAAACTGATTTCTATGAAATAAATTATGAGAAAATTATTTTGAACTGGTTGATTATTGATTTTTATAGATTTAATTTTGTTTGGGTGTGTTTTTGGGAGAGAAAATCTATTTTCTACCGAAAACACAAATCTTTCCACGAGATTTCTCTAAAGGTGAATTTTATAATTTAAAATCATAATTTTTATGCATAAACTTACTAGAGGGGGCCAATTTGTGCATCAATGGTTTGTAAACTGATTTTTGATTTGTTTTGATGAAAAATATTGGATTAAATTATATTTTTACATATTTCTGTGATGATTGGAAAGTTTCAAAAAATAAAGGAGTTCAAGGTTTTTGTGCTAGAACTTAGAAATTAGAAATTCAATTATTAAATTAATATGTGGCAGCCGATTTGTGTGACAAAGCATTCTAATATGATATTTTTTTGTTTGGATGAAAAATAATAATTTGAATCATGTGTCTATATATTGTTGTGATGAACGAAAAGCGCGGAAAGCGCGAAAACTCATGATTTTCACCTAAGTCTTAAAACTTTTTATTTATTTGTATAAATATTATCTATGGTTATAGAATCATGTATGAACATGTTCTAAACTGATATTTGTTATGATTGAATGAAAAATAATGGTTTAAACTACCTGTTTACATATTTCTGAAATGACCAAAAAATACTGAAAATAAGAAAACTGATGGTTTTGTACCCTATAACCCAAAAGTTGAATTTTCATGTATGATGAATACTATGTGCAGCTGATTCACGAGAATTAAAATTCTAAAATGATTTTTGTTATGTTGACATGAAAAATCTTGATTTAAACCATGTTTTTGCATATTGCTGAAATAGATGGAAAGTGCGAAAAGAAAGAAAAATTTAGTTTTCCTTTTGATGATGCATTCGGCCTACATTAATATTTTTATCCCAATATCTATAATTTTTATGTAATGTGTTTTGATGATTATTGACATGTATGTATGTATAATAAATGATAAAATTGCATGTTAGTTGAAGGTATGACCTTAGACAAGCTTAAAGGCATTTTGGTATACTTAAGGTATACTTAAGATATCTTAACATTAAATTGTGATTAGAATGTAAATGTGATTGGGAAATATGGAACTAGATGTTATGATGACTTGACAATAAGTACATGATTTTGAGTTGATGAAGTGACAATTGAATAAAAGGATCATAAGAGTTAAGCATGACACTTGAAAGGTTAATTGTTAAGTTGACATGTATGGGAGTGTAAAGTGTATTAAGATGATTGTTAAAGTGAATTGATATTGAAGTAAAAATATTGTGATGACCTTAGAAAGGTATTGATATGATTGTAATGTGTTTTCATGTGAGCCTATAAGGCCTAAGTGTGCAAGACTTTTAAAGTCAACGGGTTATTTGCAAGTGATGAGTACACTTATATGTGCAACTCTAAGTGTATGTGTATGCTATATGTGCACGGGATAGTTATGGGATAAGAGCATCATGAGTAAATAAATACTAAGTATTAAATTAAATAATTGAGTTAGAGTTTAAGGAGCTTTAGAAGTGAAAGGGGCTACGTATACTAGGAGCAAAGGAACCCTAAGGTGAGTAAGCATCGTATTCATTCTTCAAAAGTGAGTAAACATTGTAATCTTGCTTCAAGTGTGAGTAACATTTTGTTATGTTACAAATATGTGATATCATGTTATGTGAGCCTTTGACACTCTTAAAACACAAGTTCTTTCTATTCTAAAAATGAAACTCTATGATTTCTTTGTAAAGCTTGGGTTGCCAAAGGACAATTAGTCCAAAACCACTTTTGTTTGTCCAATGAAAATTTCTTGTGATTATCACCCTAACTTATATTCTTTCTAGAACTACACTATAACTGTATCTTTTGCCTAAAAGTTAAACCACTATTATTATTAGGATACTTGTTATTGTTGCCTTATGTGATATTGTTAATTGCGATTACCATTAGCTCTAGCTACGGTAACTTTAACCCTTTATATAGAATCCTTGTGCCGATGCGGGTAATCATCAGAATATGTGCACGCGGTCTTAACCCAATAGATAGGGGTTGTGTATCCACCTTAGCTAGAAGGGGCAGTTTTAGCCATGGGGCTTGATTAGCTTCATGCCTTCTATGTGATAGGAGTTAGAATTCGGTATAAGGCCACCTCTCCTTTATCTGTTCGAGTGATAGAGCAATAGCCTTCACTCTATGTGTTATGTGTTATAAGTGTGATTTCTGCAAACTTGCTAAATTAAACCCTTGATAAATTGCAACCTAATTCATGAATTGTAAATCATAAACTATATGTATAAGCTATAAGTTTCCTTTTCAATAGAATATATGTTAATGTAAGTGCTTTATTGTTTACTCATTGAGATCATCTACCTCACCCCTTTTTTCTTGTATGGTTCTAGGTAAGTAAATGTGAGGAGGCAAGGTGATGGCTCAAGCATTCTACTTCGCTTAGGGATTCCTTATCAAAGTCATTAATAATACCATGTTATGAAGTGTTGTCTTTAAATGCTTCGGGAATATTGATTGATGCTTAATTTGATAAGTATTATCTTCTTAAGTTTTCAAATGGGATATGAATATTATTTTCCTTATGGATTTTAATGTAAAATGTCTAATTATAGTATTCGCTATTGAAGGTATTCATTTAATGATTTAAATGAGTTATTTGCATGAGGTTAGGTACGATCCTAGGCATGATTTGTATATGTGTAAGTGGGTTCTACGGGCACGGGTGACCTTATGTCTCCCTATGTTCTATGACCATCATATCTCTAAAGTTGGGATGTGATATTGGGTTTCATGAATGTCAAAGGTTCACACATCATGATAACTTGTACTTGTAACATAAACATAATGTTTACTCACCTTGTGGTTCCTTTGCTCCTAATACTTGTAGTTCTTTTTAAACTCCTACTACTCCTCAAGCTCTAACATAATATTTAATTTAATACTTAGTATTTTTTCAAAATTATGCTATCTTATCCCATAACTACCCTATGCAAATATAACATTCACATACACTTGGAGTTGCACTTAGAAGTGCACTCACCACTTGCACATAACATGTTGACTTTTAAAGTCTTGCACACTTAGCCTTTATAGGCCCACATGAAAACACATTATAACTCATACCAAGACTTTTCTAAAGTCAACATAATATATCATGATCTTAATATCAATATAATATATCATGATCTTAATATCAATTCTATTTAACATTCAACTTAGTACACTTAACGCTTTATATATATATATATATATATATATATATATATCAACTTAACAAGTAACCTTAAGGAGTCATGCTTATCTCTTTTGAACAAATCATATCATCCATCCCATAGTCAATTATGATCATTAATTCATTATTAACTCACCATAAAACCTATTTCCCATATCAATTAATCATATACACACATCAATTATAGCATAGTAAGAGGATTAAGAAACCATAGGTATACCCTATGGTCTCTAGACTTGTCAAGAGTTATTCGTTCAATCAACATGCAATTTAATCATTTATTCTTCATATATACATGTCAAAAATCATTAAAATATATCATAAAAAAATTATGGACATTGGGATTAAATTCTCAATGTTGGTCGAATATACCAATTAAAGGAAAACATGAATTTTCTTACTTTTTGCATTTTCTGTTCATTATAGTAATATGCAAAAGTATATTTTAAACCAAGATTTTTTATGTAAACATAACAAAAATCATTTTAGAATGTTCAAACATAGGAATTGGCACCCATAGATATATATATGCATGAAAATTTCTAACTTTAGGTTTTAAGATGAAAACCATGAATTTTCTTGCTTTTCGTACTTTTATGATCATTACAGTAATATGTAAACACATGATTTACACCATTATTTGTCATTCAAACATAACAAAAATTAGTTTAGAACATAATGATATAAGAATCAGCACTCCCTTAGGGTTTATACACATGAAAACTCTAACTTTTAAGTTTTAGGATGAAAACCATGAATTTCCTTATTTTTTGTATTTTCCAATCATTACAATAATATATAGAAATATGATTTAAAATAATATTTTGCATCTAAACATAACAAATATCAATTTAAAACACAATAATATATAAATCAGCTACCCCTATATATTTATGCATGAAATTTTAAATTTTGAGTTTTAGGGTTCACCTTTGGAAGATTTGCATAGAGAGGGTTGTGTTTTTGGTGTAAAAATCGATTTGTCTTTCAAAAATTCATATAGGCTGAATTTAATCAATATAATATCAATAAATACATAGCCTAAAATAGTTTTCTCATGAATAGTTTCATAAAAATCAAATAATAAATTGAAAGAAGAGAACTTATGAAAACAGTCTTGAAATCGCAAGGTTTGAAAACACCTTGTGAATTTTGGTTGAGAGAATATTTTTGAGAGAATTTTTCTATCAAAATTATGAAGAATAACATAATGGTGGCTGTCTCCCTTAGGACTGGCCAAATTTTAGCTTAAATATTTAGGGTTTTAACAAAATTCCAAGTTTACCCTTAATGAGCTAAGTTATGAGTGTTTTAGTATAGTGGGCTTTTGGGAAATTAGGCCTTTTATTTAATTGATGGGCTGATTATAGGTAATTAAAAATAAAATATTTTTCTTATTATTTTCTTTAAAATTCCCCCATAATATTTATTTAAAAATATTTTTAAAATACTCATAAAAATTATTTTATACTTAAAAATCACTTTATGCATAAAAATTCAAATTATGTGCAATAAATTATTTTATGCTTATGCGCTTCATATAAATCACTTATTTCACCATAATAATTCATATTAAGCAAATTAGAGCTAATCAAACATCTCACATACTCATCAATCACATAACACATGAATTTTCATAAAAGCACACACTTAGTCCTAACAATTGTAAGTTCAAGTAATTGTCATAGAAACTCCTAGGATGGGTGTAGGTTTTTACATTCTCCCCCCTTAGAAAAATTCATCCTTAAATTTAAATACTTAGTCATACATTCTCGAAAAAGCTAGGGATGCTTATGCTGCATCCCTACCTCAGCCTCCTAGGTACACTCATCCATTCCATGATTACGCTAGTAGACCTTAATCATAGGTGTCTGCTTGATACTTAAATTTCTCCCCATCCTTAGTTTAAAATTCTACTTGCTTTTCTCTACAGTCAATACAAGCCCAATACTCATATAGCCATTCCATTCCTAATAACATATCGAATTCTAGGGCATCAAGTTCTAACAACTCCACTGGAAGTTTTCGTCCATCATTGTCTACCTCACAATCCTTAAACATATACTTTACTTCCATCATTACATCCCAAAGGAGTCGAAACTACTAAAAGTTCATTAATTAATTTCTTTTCTCTACCCAAACTCTTAGCAAAATCGGATCTATCAAAAATCTTACACCAGAAGTTTGAATGGGAAATGCTACTTATGATGTCATTATTCAAAGCACGGGCTTCTTGCTGATTCAAAAAGACATGACCTTTACCCCTAATGTTCATTGTCGGTGTGTTTTCAACAATTGGTCCCTTATTCTTAGCTCTTTGCCCTTGAGGTTGATGTGATCAAGATGATGGAAGTGCCAAGGTCATATTTCCCAAATCTCTCATCTGTGGGCAGTCCTTAATGAAGTGACCCATCTGTCTATATTTTAGACATAAGCCAAAGATTTTTTAGCAAACTCCAAAATGCTTCTTACCACAATGGTCACAAGTTATGGGTGAAGATTCCCTTCTTGGATCTCCTCCTCCTTCTCTTTGTTGGCCCCTATGACCTTTGCCCTTATGCTTACCCTTTGTTCACTTTCAGCATGCTCAGCTCTTTAGGCTTTATGCCTCTTTTCCACTATCTTAGCCTTATCTATTAGCTTGGCCAAGGTCAAGAACTCAATTACTACCAATAAGTTGAATAGAGGTGTGACTAATCCACTTAATAATCGATTGATGCAGCTTGCTTCTGTAGGAACAATATTAGGAGTGAACCTGCTAAGTCGGTTAAACTCTTTAGCATAATCCAACACTGACATTCTAGGTTTTTGCTTTAGCTACTCAAATTGTAGTGCCCTATCTTGCCTTTCACTTTTAGGCAAGAACTGATCTATCATCTCTTGTTTAAACTCTACCAAAATAGGTGGGTTTACTCTATAAAGTTGCTCCTCAATATTCCTCTTGTACTAGTACCAAGCCTCCTTATTGAGTTGGAGTCCTACCAACTCAATCACTAGGGCATCCGAGCAAGATAATCAATGGACTAGCTTATCCATCTCATCCAAGAATTCATGAGGATCATCACCCTCCTCACCACATAAGGTAGGTGGTTGTAGCTTCATGAACTCTAAGATGGTCATTCCTATCACATCCCAATTTCTGAGACATGACAGTCCTAGAACATAGGGAGACATAAGGTCACCCATACCTATAGAACCCACTCATGAACATGTAATCACTGTCTGGGATCATATCGAACCTCATGCATTAACTTAATAAAGTCTTTTTTTTGTAAAGGAAAAACCTTAAGTCACATAAGTTAAAAATATACTTTAATACAGTTTATAAGAAAATTATAATAAGACTCCAAATAAATTCTCCAACATTATATTCTAAAATAAAGTTCCCATAATAACTCTTGGAGCATCTATGGACTCATCATGGCATGGTATTATTATAACTTTAACAAGATGTTCCTCAAGCAAAGTAGAATGCTTGAGCCATCACCTCGCCTCCTCATATTACTCACTTGGAACCACACAAAGGAAAAAGGGTGACATAGGTAATCTCAATGAGTAAACAATATAGCACATACAATAACATATATTCCTTTAAAAGGAAACCCATACTTATAACACATAGTTCATGAATCAAAGTTTACAATTTAGCGAGGCTTGTAGAAATCACACTTATAACACATAACATATAAAGTGAAGGCTGTTGCCATAATCACTCAAACACATAGAGGAGAGGTGGTATCAAACTAAATTCCAACTCCTATGACATAGAGAAATGTGAAGCTGATCAGGCCCCATCACTATAACTGCCCCTTATAGCTGAGGTGGATACATAACCCCTATCCATTGGGTTAAGAGCGTGTGAATAGGTTCTGATGATTACCCGTATCGGCATGAGGATTTCTGCATAAAAGGGTTTAAAGGTACCATAGTTAAAGCTGATGGCAATCATATATAATAATAGTACTTAAGGCAACCATAACATGTATCACAATAGTAATAGCAATTTAACTTTTTGAACAAAAGATCAAGAATAGTGTTGTTCCATAAAGATTATAAGTTAGGGCAATAATCATAAGGTATTATCATTGGATAAACAAAAATGATTTCTAGACCAATTGTCCTTTGGCAACCTAAGCTTAACAAAGAAATCATAAAGTTTCATTTTAAAAGTAGAGATGAACTTGGATTTCAAGAATATCAAGGGTTCACATAGTATGATAGTGTAATATCTCGAATTTCCATTTAGTTTATAAATCCTATTTTTGTATAGAAATGTATTATTTTATTATTTTCCTTATTAAAGCAAATATTATTAAAGTAAATATTGAAGTTATATTTTTATTAAATTTATATATTATATGATTTGAAAAATGTATTATTAATCATAATTCTATTTTAATGTTAAGTATGCGGGATAATTGAAGAAGTATTATATATTTAAATATGAAAATATTATAGTGATTATTTTGAGAATCTATATTTTGATAATTGAATATTAGTATTAATATTAAAGTAATATTATGTTTGATTAATCTAAATTATATTTTTACTTATAGAATTGTATTAGAAGTTTGGAATTTCATTATAATTACTATTATTATGAATGGGTTATATTAGATGATTGGGATTTGGATAAAAGGAAAATGGCAGAAGCAGAATGGAAGAGAGAGAGAGAGAGAGAGAGAGAGAGAGAGGAGAAGCTGTGTTGTGGTGTCGAAGAGCCTTGACCAGCCAGCAATGGGCTGCATCGCCACCTCTAATAGCTAGCCCACCGTCCGGCGATCTCAGATGAAGTGGCGACAACACGATTGGGGGATAGACGGCAGCGCAATTATGGAGAGAAGCTTCAGCGATGAAATTTAGCAATTCTAGTCCCGTTCAACTCTTGGTGAAGAGAGCTTCAAATCGACACCTGCCATGTCTTCTAAAACTCACCAAAAGAGGAGATCGAGGTTATGGAGACTGAAACTTTGAAGATGTTTTCCAGTAAGATGGCAGCGAGTGGTGATGATCTTTGAGCTCCCAGCATCAAGACGATCAGTTTGGTGCAAAGATGACCCCGTTTCACCACAGGCAGTGGTGGCATGTGGCTGGCTGGAGGTGCTCTAGAGGCGGCGGCATGTGGGATAGGTCCAGCAGCTCTATTTTTCATTTCAGTGCTATTCTTGATGTTTGTTCAATCGATTTACAAGGGTAAATCCAAAACTCCTATATCTCAATTTTTATTTGATTTAAATTATGTTTACTATATTCTAATTAGTAATTGTTGAGTTCTATTGAGAGTTAGGTGGACCTATGAGGGGTCGCTAGTGTTATATTGAGTTGTGTTGATTATTGAGGTTGTTTTTAGAAGTGTTATGTTCCTTGTTAATCTTTTTGGGTAATGTCCAAGTTTAGGGGAGATTCCACTGAAATTTCAACAATAATCTCAATAGACTTTTAATTATGTCTTGATAAGTGAGTCGTTCATATTATGATAATATTGTGTGTTATTCAAAGTTGATGTCTCTGGTATCCTCATGTCATCAAAGATCGCACTTTCAAGGATACTCAGTCAGATGAGTCATCTACTAGGTAAGTGATACTCCCTAATGTATTATGCTTTATTCTCATGCATCTGCATTTACTGTATGTACTTATATATGCATATACTATGCATTATTATTGCATAGATGCATGTTAACATTTGATTGTGATTATTGAATTGATATTCAATATTACATAGTGGTTGTGGTTAATGGATGGGGATTGGGAGGATACAGTACCACCTAGGAATCATGGATATAATTATGATTATGATTATGATGAGATTGACAAGATGAGCTATGACTGATGGATGCTGGCCAGGCTTGCTCATCGCTAGGGCCGCTGCCAATTGGGTCAAGGCTGCGTGGACAGACCAGTGATAGCCAGGCCTATTAGGTATAAGAGACTAATTATTGGATTAAGAGAGCCAATATTGGGGGATCAGCTCCCTATATTGAGATTTAGTATGGTACTGTGGATTGGATCTCATCCTTGTCTTTTTGTGTGATTTGTCTATCTCTATGACACATTACATTAGCATAAACATTAGTTACATGTTTATAGGACACCAGTTTAATACATTAGTTAGTATCATTCATTGAGTCGAATGCTCATTCATGTTCAACTTATCTTTCCAGGTCGTAGAATGAGCTTGTGAAAGAAACTATAAATTAAGTTAAACTGCCATTTGTCTTTCGGTAGTGTTTTGTATTTTAAGCACTGAGTTTTATAAAGAATATTTGTATAATTGTATCATATGTGGTGCTAGTGGAAACTTTGTAATGGTGGAAATTCTTTGGCTGAGTAGAACATGATTAGAGTGTAAGAATTTGAACTTTTATAAATGATGAAATGTTAAGGTTATAAGAACTGTAAGTTTTAGGATCCACGAGGACTTAATCTATTAGGATATAAAATTATAAAATTTTGAAAATTTAAATGATTTTAAGATAAAATGTTTTGGATTTGATTTGACTATGCAAATTAATTCAAAGATGATAATTGATTTTAAATCATGATTTTAAAGGTAGTTTTTGAAGTTTATTATTTTAGAACTCTATGCTTGTGTCCAATGTATCTGTCTACATGCACCGAGTATTGTGTTATGACATCATATATCATCATTCATGCATCATGAATCTCATTAATCATTCTATTAAGGTTGCATGTTGTCTAGCATCTCTGGACACAGTATCTTGAGTTCTAGAATTAAAAAAAAATGAAAATGAAAATGATTTTGAATTTGATTTTGATTTTTACAAATAGTTTTAAACAATATTGAGAATTAAATAGTTTTGAATATACCTGAAATGGATTTGAGTCCTTTGGATGAAGAATGCTTTAAGGCATTAGATACAATAAAATTTGATTGAGATTATTGAAAATTAGGTAGTGATCTTTAGTATGGAAAAGAGATTTATTTGGGTATCAAAGTAGAATTTTTAGTATTTGGAAAAATTTATGAAGTATATATGTTAAAGTTGAGATAGATTTAGGACAACATAGATTTACAAAGGCATAAGAATTGCATAGAGATTTTATTGAATATCAGTGGTATTGGTGAATTCATTATTTTATGTGGATAAATTAAATGATTAGGAATGTGGTATATAGCTAGATGTAAATGGAAAATCTAAAGTGAAAAGAGATTATGAGTTAAATGTGTATAATTGGGAGGCATTAGGTAATTAAGTCATGAGTTGATGTATTATATAGAAAGAAAGTAAGTATGAAATAGTTGTGAGAAGGTTAGATGTATTTTAGAATTAACAAAGTTCTTGATGACCTTGTTAATAAGGATGTGGAGATGAATTACAGAATTAATGGTTTTGCATATTAATTATTTTGTATGCATAGGTGATGATTTCAAATTGATAAGACAAAAGCGTATATATATATTTTTTGGAGAAATTAAATAGAGCAGGTATGAATAGTATTGATATTGGTTTGGGAAATTAATCTTGGTATTATTGATTATGGTAAAATATAATAGGAATATTCATTAAGTTTAGATATGTTTTAATTGATGAATGAATGGAGTATAGGAATTATAATATTAGTAAGATATTAAATACAAAAATATTTATTGAGGTTATAATAGGTTAAGTAGTGATTATTAATATGGAAAGAGAATTATTGGGTATTAAATGAAGTTAGTTAATTATGACCAAATATAATAGGTAATAAATGGAAGTGATAATTTAGATATTAATAGTGGTTTTAGTATTAATAAAGACATAAGGAAGGGATATGCTTAGGATTATGATAAATTGGGTGTGAAATCAAAGGTTATATTAGTTTATTTAAGGTTAAATTAAGATTTAGGGATAAAGAATCATTAAGAATTTGTTTTAAGATTTAGTTAGGGAAGATATTGATATTGAAATAGTTTATATTGGATATTTATTTATATGATTTTAATATATTGTGAAGTATATGTCTTGTTGAATTTGATATGGATATTGTAGTTTAGATGATGTGCTAGAAGGCGCAGTCGAAGCATGATAAAGAAGTTTAATTGAAGTGCATAGTGCTTGCTAGGTTTGAAAATTTGAGGATGAATTTTCTTAAGGGGGAATGTCACATCCCAACCTTATGAGATACGACGGTCCTAGAACATGGGGAGACATAAGGACACCCACACCTGTAGAACCCATTAACATATAATAATCATGCCTAGGATCTTACCGACCCTCTTTCATTAACTCATTTAAAACATTTAGATAAATACCATAATTGCGGAAGACTTAAAATAAATCCTTTCATATAAAATTCATAAGGAAAATAATATAAATCTCGATAAGTATCAATAAACATTCCCGGAGCATCTAAAGACAAGACTTCATAAACATAATATTATTAATAACTTGGATAAGGAATTCCCCAAGCAAAGTAGAATGCTTGAGCCATCACCTTGCCTCCTCACATTTGCTCACCTGGAACCATAAAAGGAAAAGGGGTGAGATAGATGATCTCAATGAGTAAATGAAAAGGCTACATTATCACATATTCCTTTGAAAGGAAACACATAGCTTATACTCATAGTTCATGGTTTATAACTCATGAATCAGGTTGCAATTTAGCAAGGGTTTAATTTAGCAAGTTTGCATAAACGACACTTATAACACATAGAGAGTGAAGACTATTGCTCAATTCACTCAAAACACATTGAGGAGAGGTGGCCTTTGCCAAATTCCAACACCTATCACATGGAAAGCGTGAAGCTGACCAGGCTCCACGGCTAGAACCACCCCTTCTAGCTGAGGTGGATATACTACCCCTATCCATCGGGTTAAGACCATGTGCACAGGTTATAATGATTACCCGCATCAGCACGAGGATTTTGTATAAAGGGTAAAGGTACCATAGCTAGAGCTATTGGTAAACACAATTAACAATATCACATAAGGCAATAATAACATGTAATTCAATATCAATAGTAGTTTGGCTTTCAACAATGATACAATGAAAGTGTAGCTCCAGAAAAAATATAAGTTAGGGTGTTAATGATAAAAAAATTCTCATTGGATAAACAAAATAGTTTTGGACCAAATGTCCTTTGGCAACCCAAGCTTGACAAAGAAATCATATAATAATATTTAAAAATGGAAAGAACTTGGGTTTTAAGGATCACAAAGGTTCACATATCAATATATCACATATCATATAACACAACGTGATGTTGTTCATATTTGTAACAAGAACATTGTGTTTACTCACCTTGAGGTTCCTTTGCTCCTAGTACACGTAGTCCCCTTTGCTCTTCTAAGGCTCCTCAAACTCTAACATAATATTTGATTTGATACTTAGTATTTATTTACTCATGATGCTCCTATCCCATAACTACCCATGTACATATAGCATACACACACTAAGGTGTACTCATCACTTGCACATATCACGTTGACTTGAAAGTCTTTCATACTTAGGCCTTATAGGCTCATATGAAAACACACTGCAATCATATTAATACCCTTTCATGTTCATCACAAGATCATTACCTCAATATCAATTCACTTATCAATTATCTTAGTTCACTTTACACTTCCATACATGTCAACTTAACAATTAATCCTTCAAACATCATGCTTAACTCTTATGATCCCTTTTACTTCATTAACTCATAATCATATGTTCATCATCAATTCATCATAACTCCTAGTTCCAATTTCCTCAATCACATTTTCATTCTAATCACAATACAAGGTTAAGATACCTTAAGTATACCTTAAGTATACTATAATATATTTAAGCTTATCTAGGATCATACCTTCAACTAACATGCAATTTCATCATCTATTATACATACATACATGTCAAAAATCACCATCACATGAAATTTATAAACATTTGGACACAATTGTTCATGTAGGCCGAATGCATCATTAAGGTAAAAATCAAATTCTTCTTCTTTTCGTGCTTTCCGTCTATTTCAGAAATATGTAAAAACATGGTTTGAACCAAGATTTTTCATGTAATCATAACAAAAATCATTCTAGAATATAAATTCATAGGAATTGGCCACTATTGGTGTCATTAATATATAAAAATTCAATCTTTTGCATTATAGTGCACAAAACATAAGTTTTCTTGTTTTCGGTATTTTTCGGTCATTTCAGAAATATGCAAATAGGTTGTCTAAACCATTATTTTTCATTCAATAATTGAACATATCAGTTTAGAAAACATTCCTTCATGAATTGGCAGCCATAGGTGAGGTTTATACAAAAAATTCCAAGTTCAAAAGCTTAGGTGAAAAATCATGAGTTTTCGCGCTTTCCGCACATTTTGTTTATTTCAGCGATAAACAAACATGTGATTCAAGTCATTATTTTTCATCTAAACAAAACAAATATCACATTAGAACACAATTCATACAAATCAACGGCCATGTATTCTTGAAAGAATAAAATTTTCCAATTTCCAAGTCCTACCATGAAAACCTTGAATTCCTTTGTTTTTCAAAACTTTTCGGTCATCACAGAAATATGCAGAAATATTATTTCATGCAATATTTTTTATCAAAACAAATCAAAAAACAGTTTGGAATACAAATAAGTACAAATTGCCCCCCCTGATTATGTTTATGCAATAAAATTGTGATTTTAAGTTATAGAATTCACCTTTGGAGAAATCTTGCGGAAAGAATCGTGTTTTTGGTAGAAAATAAATTTTCTTTCCCAAAAATTCACTCAAACCGAATTGAATCTATAGAAATCAGTAATCAAACAGTTCAAAATAATTTTCCCATAATTTATTTCATAGAAAACAGTTTAGAAATCAAAAGAGAATAAAAACTTATGATTGGGGTCACAAAATCGCGAAACGGTAAAGTGTTTTCGATAATTCAGTAGAGAGAATTATTTTGAAAGAATTTTCTGCCAAGATACAGAAAGAATAAGGGAATGACTACTTGAACCCTTGTTTGGCCGAAAATTAGAATATATATTAGGGTTGGAGTGAAATTTCCACTTTTACCCTTAATGAAATAGGTTATGAGCATTTTTGTGTAGTGGGCTTTTAAGTATTTGGGCTTTTTCTTTAAAAATTTCAGCTGAATGGATTTAAAATAAATCTAATATTTTTCTTATTAATTCTGGACATTTCCCTCAAAAATATTTATTTAAAAATATTTTAAAAATACCCATAAAATTATTTTATGCTTAAAAATTGTCTTATGCATGAAAAATCATTTTATTTAAAATAATTTTTTTTATGCAAATGCACTTCATGTAAATCATTTATTTCACAATGGCAACACATATTATGCATATTAAAATTAATTTAATATGCCACATACTCATCAATCATTTAAATCACAAATTTTCGTACAAGCACACACTTAACCTTATAGGTTCTAATTCAAGCAATTTATCATAGAAATTCCTAGGGTGGGTGTGGGTTGTTACAGGGAAGATTGTAATACCTCGAATTTCCATTTATTTTATAAAATCTTATTTTTATATAGAAATATATTATTTTATTATTTTCTTTATTAAAGCAAATATTGAAGTTATATTTTTATTAAATTTATACATTCATATGATTTGAAAAATATATTATTAATTATAATTCTATTTTAATGTAAAGTATGTGGGACAATTGAAGAAGTATTATATATTTAAATATGAAAATATTATAGTGGTTATTTCGAGAATCTATATTTTGATATTTGAATATTAGTTTTAATATTAAATTAATATTATGTTCGATTAATCTAAATTATATTGTTACTTATAGAATTGTATTGGAAGTTTGGAATTTCATTATAATTACTATTATTATGAATGGGTTATATTAATTGAATTTCATTATGTAAATTAAGGTTTATTATTATTATTATTATAAGAATTGTTATATATATATATATATATATATATATATATATATATATATATATATATATATATATATATATATACTTATGTTGTTAAGAGAAAATAAAGAAGAAATGTAAAAGAGGGCAGCCTATCTAATTGGCTAAAGATAGCCAATCAGATGGTTGGGATTTGGATGAAAGGAAAATGATAGAAACATAATGGAAGAGAGAGAGAGAGAGAGAGAGGAGAAGTTGTGTTGTGGTGCTAAAGAGCCTTGTCCGTCCAGTGGTGGGCTACATCGCCACCTCCAGCAGTTAGCCAATCATCCAGTGATCTCAGATGAAGCAATGGCACCATGATTGGGTGACGGACGGCAATGCAAGTGAGGAGAGAAGCTTCGTCAACACCAAATCTTCAACTACTAATTCCAGATCATGGAATGAGCTTGTGAAATAAACTGTAAATTGAGTTAAACTGCCATTTGTCTTTTGGCAGTGTTTTGTATTATAAGTATTGAGTTTTGTAAAGGATATTTGTATAATTATATCATAATTCTAGAACTTTCCAATGTTACCTCTACTACTTGTATTTTAAGTAATTATTAGTTATATTATATATTTATATTCTAAATTAAGAATTGTTGGTTAAATAGAATCCAATAATATGTTAATTGAAATTTATGAGACAATTGAGTTGATAGCCTAGAGCGGCAATATTTGAAAATGTTGTTTATTCAGATATGCTTAACATGTGGGCTCATAGCTCTACTGTGTGATAGTTTATCATGTTGTGTGATGTTAGGCTTACTACGGGCACTAGTAGCCATATCCATTACCCATGTCTTAGTGCTAGTCATATGCCCTTGGGTTCGGGGCATGAGAAATAGCTTGTACTTGTAACAATAATATAATGTTTACTCACCTCATAGTTCCTCCGCTCCTAGTACTCATAGCCCTTAAACCTTTAAAACTCCTCAAGCTCTGACATAATATTTAATTCAATACTTAGTATTTATTTAATCATCATGCTATCCTATTCTATAACTACCCCATGCACATATAACATTCACATCCACTTAGAGTTGCACATAGATATGCACTCATCACTTGCACATAACATGTTAACTTTAAAAGTCTTGCACACTTAGCCTTTATAAGCTCATATGAAATCACATTATAACTCATACCAATACTTTTCTCAAGTCAAGCACAATGTCATGATCTAAATATAAATTTGCTTTAACAATCATCTTAGTGCACTTAACTTTTCCATACATGTCAATTTATCAATAGCCTTTCAAGTGTCATGCCTATCTCTTATGACTAATTCATTCAATTAATCTCTTTATCAATTCAAAATCATTAATTCATTATTAACTCATCATGAAACCTATTTTCATATTACCCAATCACATTCACATTCTAATCATAATATAAGGTTAAAATATCTTAAGTATACCAAATTACGTCTAGCCTTGTCTAGAGTCATTCCTTCAACCAACAAGCAATTTAACCATTTATCATTCATTCATACATGTCAATAATTATTAAAATACATTACATAAAAATAATAGACATTGGGATAAAAGTCCCAACAATGGTTGAATGCACTGTCAAAGAGAAAACCTAAATTTTTCTTACTTTTTGTCTATTATAGTAATATGCAGAAACATGGTTTGAACCAAGATTTTTCATATAATCAAAACAAAAAACATTTTAGAACATGAACATTAGAAATCAGCACCTATATAGATTCATATGCAAGAAAATTCCCAACTTTAGGTTTTAGGATGAAAAACCATGAGTTTTTTTTTTTTTGTTTCTGGTAATTTTTAGTCATTACAGTAATATGTAAACACATGATTTAAACCATTATTTTCATTCAATCATAACAAATTAGTTTAGAATTCCAATAGGTATAAATTGGTAGCCATACTTGCATGTACACATGAGATTTTCCAACTTTTAAGTTCTTAGACGAAAACCATGAATTTCCTTATTTTATAAAACTTTTTGGTCATTACAGTAATGCAGAAATACGATTTAATTTGATATTTTTCATATAAACACATCAAAAATCTATTTAGAACACAAGCATATAAAAATTTCCCCCCTTATAATGTTTATGCATGAAAATTTCAATTTTGAGTTGTAGGATTAACTTTTGGAGAAATCGTATAGAGAAGCTGGTGTTTTTAGTAGAAAAGTCATTTTCTCTTCCAAAAACTCACCTAGGCTGAATTTAATCAATAAAAATTAGCAAATATTCAGTTCAAAATAATTTTCTCATAATTAGTTTCATAGGAATCAAATAATAAATTGAAAGGAGAGAAAAACTTACAAATATGGTAAAGAAATTATAAAGTTTGAAAGTATTTTGTGAATTTCGGTAGAGAGAATAATTTTGAGAGAATTTTTCTGTTAAAATAATGAAATAATAGAATGGTGGCTGCTAGAAGCTAGGGCTGGCCAAATTCTTCAATAAATATGTAGGATTTTGAGCAATTTCTAAGATTACCATTAATGAGCTAGGTTTGGAGTGTTTTGATGTAGTAGGCTTTTGGGTATTTGGGCTTTTTATTTAATTTGGGGCTGATTATAGGTGATTAAAAATAAAATATTTTTCTTATTATTTCCTTTAAAATTTCCCCAAAATATTTATTTAAAAATTATTTTTAAATACTCATAAAATTATTTTATGCTTCAAAATCGCCTTTTGCTTTAAAATTCATTTTATCTAAAATAAATTATTTTTATACTAATGCACTTCATATAAATTGTTTATTTCACAATAATGACTCATATTATGCATATTAAAATTAATTTAACATGCCACATACTCATCAATCACATAGCACATAAATTTATATAAAAGCACACACTTAGTCTTAATAGTTTTATGTCAAGCAAATTGTCATGAAATTTTCTAGGGTGGTTATAGGTTGTTACAATTCCTTTGTCAGGTAATCACTTCCTTTCCCTCCATATAGGTGCCACTACCGCAGGAGGCAGAACTCCATTTCATTCTTCTGTTGGCGGCACTTCCCGCCTTTAAGCTTGTAGCTCCTTCAATTCCTTATGCAAGTCTCTCATTTCCTCGCACATAGGTTGCACCTCTTGCAAAGATGCTTTCTCACTAGAGGCCAAGGTTGGTACCCCTAAATTAGATCTTTCTCTTGATCATGCAGGTGCAAAGGTAGCATTTAAAGCAGTGTCTGATATTGCATCTTCACTAGCCCTAACAGGTTGGGCAGCTGTGCGAACCTTCTTCTTAGGACGCATTCTACTATTGCAATAAGGGAATTTAGTGCTAACTCCCTTCTAACCTATCTAACCCCATTATCATATCATATTTACCATGCATTTTACATGAGTACACATCATATCATATCACATCTCTATCACATATTGCATAGCATATATCACACAGCATATATACCAAGGCATATATCATAATCATGTAACATATAACTTATGGCATCATAAATTTCCCTATCATATATAAGTCAATCATGTCATAGGCAATAAAATAAATCATTCCATACTAAGTCACTAAGCACTCGAATAGTATTATTAGCATCATATAAATCCTATACTACTAGGCCAATAGGTATCAACTACTAGCATAAATCTTAACCGTGTCCCTCGTTAGGACAAATGTCAAGTAGCTTCCAGGGTCACTTAGGCATATAATTGATAAGAGACCAATTGGTAGAAATGTTACTAAAACCATGACATTTATTACAAAGTAAATCTTTATCCAGGTTGTGACCCATCGATGACAAAGTTCTAGATGGTGAGTGACAAAAATCTCCAGGTGAGTTGTCATCCATTTGCTCAACACCTCTGGTCTTAAGCTACTCCACATCCTCCCTCAAGGCATGAACCAATAACCTAAGACATCAATTTTCCTCCATCAATTCTGAAGAGCTGCTCTCTAGTTTCTGAATCTTACCATAAACCCAGTCATAGTCTAAATACTTCTCGGGGTCCTATTCTTCAGACATCTTCTCTTCTTTATAGTGAATGTCAAGCACAACTTTCTCGAACATCTCTTGCCATGCCCTCTTACATGCCACATACGATGCTCTAGGTCATGGTCCTCTAGTGAGGGTAATCTTCTTGGTCATCTAGTAAAAGAATCATAAGGCATACAAACAATAACAAGGAGTACTATAGCTTATTAGGATTTCGTGGAACTATACTAGCGATAGACTACAAGTGACATGACAAGAAAATTCCTATGCTCTAGGATTACACTTAGTCAACCCAATAGCCAAAAGGTCTAAACAAGACTTGAACTATAGCTCTAATACCAACTTTGTCACATCCCAATTTCAAAGATATAATAGTCTTAGAACATTGGGAGACATAAAGTTACCCACACCCATAGAACACACTCATACATATATAAATATTGCCTAGGATCATACCAAAATGTCATACATTAACTTAAATAAACCATTTATAAGAAAACCTTAAGTACAAAAGAATAGTTAATATATACTTTAAATATAATCCATAGGAAAAATAATGCTTCGACTCCAAATAATGTCACCAAAACATAATGTTGCAAAAATAAAGTTCCCATCACAATAACTGTGGGACTGTCTAAGGATTCATCATAGTATGTGTAAGGCCTCGCCCGAGCACCCAGTCCAATCCATTAAAGGGGAATAAAAAATGCGCATTTGGGAGAAACATCATGATTGGAACCCGCTATGAGTTTAGAAAATTGTATTTTGTAAGTTTTAATTGGCAAAAGAAGTCGCCACTTTAATTTTGTTTATTTTAGTTAGGAAAATTAAAGGAAAAACCCAATTTGGTTGACTCCAAAATTATACCATTTATCCTAAGGAAAAGCACTAGTCCTCGAATGACCAAAAAGGGCTTGGGAACTAGGTTTTGGTTAAAACAATACAAAAAATTAGTTTGGCTTAAATACAAAATAGCTTTTATAAAAAGAATTTTTTAAGTATGCATGAATAGATATAATATGATGCATGAAACAAATATTACTCATGAAATGTATGGCAATATGAAATAATGACAATTACAAAATGCAAAAATATAAGGGAGAAACTACTTAAAACTATTACAAGTCAAAATATCAAAATCAGGGGATCTTTCCTCTAGCCCTTATGAGTTCTAAGAAAAGCACACATTCCCCAAATGTAATTTAAACAAAAAATGTAAGGAAAATAATAAAACAATTTGGATGAGCTTGGACATGAGGGAAGGTGACTTGGATGAGTTCTCTCTCTCTCTCTCTCTCTCTCTCTCTCTCTCTTTTAGCTCTAACTTTTATCTCAGCCACCTTTTTAGATTTTCAACTTAGTGAGCTTAGATTAATGAAATTTGGAAGATAGCATTCTACCATGATTTGCTATTTTTCTTCATATCGAGTGGCTCTAACCTTTGAATTCTGGGTTTGTCAGGGGTCTTCTTTAAACTTGTCGCCCCATGTTAAGGTGCATCATTTGACTACCCAATTGTGCAACAGGTAATTACATTTACTTGCTCCTTATGCTTTAACTATTTGATGAGAGGTCTTTCTTTGGTTAGGAGCTTGTGAAGCATTTATTGATTCGAGAGAATGAGGACACCCCACATTTTGATTATGGTGGATTTAATCTTGACCCCTTTTTCTTCATTTTCTTTTCTTTTCTGTTCTTTTTCCTTTTTCTTCTTCTTCTTCTTTTTTTTAAGCTCATTCGTGTCAAACTCAATCAAGGAAGATAAGAAAGTTAATGTATAAATAATGAAAAGAAAACATAGATGCATTACTATAAAGGAAACATTATTATAAAATAACAAAAGAAAAAGGGACAAATATGGTTGACAAAATAAAATAAAATGACAGACTCAGACTCAAACTTAGACTCAAACTTTTAGGCTTAGGCTCAAACTCAAACTCAAACTTGGAATTCAACTTCAGACAGTTTAGAGTAGCTAGGCTTGAACTCCTCTATGTTATGCTACTCAGGGTTGAATTAAGGTCTTAGGTCTTGCTTAGGGGGATGATATTTCCACAATCAATCAGATCCTAGATTTTATGTTTCAAAGTTTTACATGCATTGATTTAGTGCCCTGCTCCTTGATGATATTCACAATACTCATTGGGTTTGTAGCTCTTTGGCAAGGGATTAGGAGGGACTTTTGGTTCTAAGGGTTTTACCATTCTTGCCTTCAAAGCCTTCTTATAAACCGCTGCTAATGGAACTCCTAAATCTATGAAAGCCCTTCATTGAGATTTCAAGGGTCACCTACTAGTCATGCCAGCTACCTCTATACTCTCTCGCTTGACATCAACAAGGGAGTATAGGTGTCCATATCCTTCCATTCAGTAAAGGTAAGGGGAGTGGAGGTATTGCTCTTCTTGCACCCTTTTTCCATTGTTAGGGTTTGCTCTAGTGCATCAATGTTGAGGTTTAAAGGTCTTTTGATAGTAAAAGAGATGGGGTTTTCCTTGCTTTGAAAAGGATTCAAAAAAGAGGCAAGGTTAGTATCTAAGACTGATGGCATGGCTGAGGCTAGAATGGCATTAGTGTTTGAGATTGAGGATGTAAAATTATGGGTCATATCAATGGTAGTTGCAGCATTGATGGGCTTAGCTTTGTTTAACATTCCTCTCAATTCATCGATGATAAGTTGGCATTGGAAACTGAAAGCATTAGTGAAAGCAAAAGTAAGATGGATTAGGGCATTATTAAAACTGGATTGTTTGCTAGCTAAAGACTAATTGTAATTGGCTTGTTGAGCATCTAGGACGAAGATGAGAATAGCTTGAAGTTTCTCTTCTTGCCTCTTAAGTAGGTTGGTTAAAACTTTCATATCAGTCAGGCTTGCCATTGGTACCTTTGAAACCAAGTCAAAGAATAAGGTAAGTGCTTGGAAAAGAAGCAATGTGATGGGCATGCACACTTTAAGGAAAAAGTCTCCCATTGATGTTGTAAGCTGACTTCATTTGGGCTTTTGATGATTTCCTAATGTTACACAAGTCGAGATCTCAAGCTTAAGGTATCAGGTTAAACCAAAGGTATCAAACTTAAGATAATGTATTGGACTAAAAGTATTAGGCTTAGGGTATTGTGCTGGGGCCAAAGGTATTGGGCTTAAGGTAGTGTGTTAGGCCAAAGGTATTGGGTTTAGGGTATTGCGTTGGGCCAAGGATAGTGCATTGAGCTAAAGGTATTAGACTTAGGGTAGGCTTATAGGCATTTATCAATCTAGGGGTAATGGATTGGTCTTGAAGGTAATGGGCCAAGGATGTTGGGATTATGATGACAGTGTCTTATAGCTAGGTTGGCAAGGTATGAGTTAAAAGGAGGGTAGAAGTGTGTGATGTTAGCTAGGTAGGTATTTAGCTAAGGGAGCTTGGTCAGATTTTAGCTTTGGGTGGCTAAGTAAGATTTTAGCTTTGAGTGGCTAGGTCGAATTTTAGCTTTGAGTGGCTAGGTCAGATTTTAGCTTTTGAGTAGCTAGGTCGGATTTTAGCTTTTAGGTAGCTAGGCCAGATTTTTAGCTTTGAGTAGCAAGGTCAGATTTTAGTTTTTGAGGAACCAAAGTTTAGTTACAAAGGCTAGGTTAGAGTTTAGCCTCAAGTAATTGGATTTGCAATTTATGGATGGTTTAGTATAGGCTTAAGGATGGAGGGACCATGGGTTTTGCGATTGGGTTATAGATGTACCATAGATTTGGAGGTTGGGTGGACCATGGGCTTGGTGATAGTTGGACAAGGGTGGACTAGACCATAGGCTTAAATAGAAGCATAGGTTTGGATAGTAATGTTGAAGGTGAAACCAAGTCAACATTTAGTTTGGGTAATGATTAAGGATAAGAGTGAAGCTAGGTCAATGTTTAGCTTTGGTAAGAACTATAAAAGATGAAAGCTAGGTTAGTGTTTAACTTGGGTAAGAGTTGTGAAAGATGAAAGCTAGGTTAATGTTTAGCTTGGGTGAAGGATGAAAGGTAGGTTAGTGTTTAGTTTAGGTAAGAATTGTGAAGGATGAAAGTTTGGCTAGTGTTTAGCTTGGGTAAGAATTATGAAAGATGAAAGCTATATCAGTGTTCAGCTTGGATAAGAATTATAAAGGATGAAGCTAGAATAGAGCTAGGTCAGTTTTAGCTTAGACAAGGATTGTGGATTTGGATGGGGGTACCATATATGGGTTTATTTTAACCATGAATTTAACATGGATTTGGGTAGGATCAGACTATAGGTTTAGGTGAACCATGAGTTTTGGGTTTTGACCATGAGTTTAGGTGGACCATGGATTTTGGATTTTGACCATAAGTTTAGGTGGACCATAGGTCTTGGATTTTGACCGTGGGTTTTAGGTGTGAAGGTGTTTGTATAGGTTTTAAACTCTTCACAAGGTTCAATCTATGCATGCATGTATGAATTAATGATTGAAAAATGTTTCATGAAATACCAAGTTTAGTATTATGGTTCATACAATCCTAAAGGAAGGTCCTATGAGTTATTATAAGAAAGGGTAAGGGTGGCTTGAAAGGAACCCATCACACTAGAGATGTGATATACCTAACCACATGTGAGTCAAGGAGCCTCATGTGGGTCCAACGATACATGCATACTCGTTACACCTCTAAAGGATTATAAGATACATCGTGGGCTGGATGACTCCACTATTGGTAAGTAGACCTAAGGAAGGTTGCCCACTCGATGTTACTTTCTATCCTTTGTTTTCCTAAGAAACTAGGGTTTTGAAGAAGGAGCCCAATATAGTGATGTATGAAAAGCTACTTTGTACTAAAAAGCCAAACTTTTTGTTTTACCAAGAGTAGTCCACTTTCATCTTTCATTTTGAAAAAGATTTTAAAGTCCCCAATGGAGTCACCAGCTATGAGGCCTCGCTCGAGCACCTGGTCTGATCCACTAAAGGGGAATTGAAAATGCTATGAGTTCAGAAAATTGTATTTTGTAAGTTATAATTTGCAAAAGGAGTCACCACTTTAATTTTGTTTATTTTAGTTGGGAAAATTAAAGGAAAAACCCAATTTGATTGACTCCAAAATTATACCATTTATCCCAAGGAAAAGCACTAGTCCTCAAATGACCAAAGAGGTCTTGGGGACTAGGTTTTGGTTAAAACAATACAAAAAATTAGTTTGGCTTAAATACCAAATAACTTTTATAAAAAAAGTTCTTATGTATGCATGAATAGATATAATATGATGCATGAAACAAATATTACTTGTGAAACGTATGGCAATATGAAATAATGACAATTACAAAATACAAAAAGATAAGGGAGAAACTACATAAAACTATTACAAGTCAAAATATCAAAATCAAGGGATCTTTCCTCTATCTCTTATGAGTTATAGGAAAAGCACACATTCCCCAAATGTAATTTAAACAACTAAAGTAAGGAAAATAATAAAACAATTTTAATAAAAAGAACTAAATGACTTTTATTTAAGAAAAACAATTTCAATCCTAAGCTATGCGAAGAAAGTGATACAGAGGAGAAATTGTTAATTTTAGCGGAGTTGAATACCTTAGAGACGGCAAGCCTGTGTATCCCTTTGAATGGGAATCAAAACCCATGCAGTTCTTCCTTCTTGCAAAGGAGGGGTTTTTAAGTCATAGCCTTTTGTTATCATGTTTTGATTGATTTTAAAGGGCTTAGGGATTTGTTAATTAGGTCAGATTTTAATTAGCAAAAATTAGATCTTTTCAGATTTAGACCTTAAAATCGAAAAGGAAAAGGAAAAAACTTTTACCTTTGGCTTTCGTCGGTGAGGAACATAGGGAGCGAGCTTAGCACCAGATCTAAGTTCCACCTTTCCTCAGGGGTAGCACGAGCACCCCTTTTGGAAAAAGGACTCTCAAATAGCGTGAACTCTTATTGAAGGGAGTTGGATAACACTTTTGCTTGAGAACCATGAATTCCCTTTGAAAGAAATGGCTTGAATTGAACCTTTTCTTGATTAGGAAGCTTAAGAATAGAACTTGAGGTGATTAGGAGGCTTGTGAATAGGGTTTTGAAATGATTGGGAAGCTTATGAATAAGGTGTTATGTGATGGAGGAGGTTTTGGAATGAGATTTTAGAGATTTAGAGGTTTAAAAAGAGGGTTTTGATAATTGGAAAGCTTAGAAATAGGGTTTGGAAAGCTATAAGGAGAGTATAGAAGCATATAATTTTGTGTCTTAGTTGTTAGGAGGTGCCAGGTATTTATAGAAGAAGTTTGGGGCTAAAAATTCACAGTTTCTGTGTAGGATTCTGAAAGGGGAATGCTATGATAATTGAGGTATCACCTGCGGTAACCGCATAGCCTTTTACGATTACCATAGGGTTGGCTACAGTAGCCAATTAGCTACCACAGGGACCTCTATAGCAACCGCAGAGGCGACTACGATAACCACAACTGGTTATGAGTTACCACAACAAGCCCGCGGGCTCTCTTAGTACATTTTTCAACTCGTTCTTATCTGTTTTTTATCCTATTTGAGCCTAATTTGATTCTATGGGTTCAAAATTGAGTGCTAATCATCTGAAGGTGAAATTTTCAAGAAATTTATTTTTCATAATTCTATGATCAATTTGAGGTGCTAATTGAGTTACCGCAGTGGGACCGCTATATGCTTAGCGCACGAGTCTTAACAAGTGTCAAGCTACGATCAGATCCTAAGGGTGCAAATTTGAGGGTTCATAGTATGGCATAATAATAACATTTATAAGGAAATTTCCCAAGCAGAGTAGGTTGTTTGAGTGATCACTTTACCTCTTCATAATGCTCACTTGGAACCACATAAGGAAAAGGGGTGAGATAGATGACTCAATAAGTAAACAATAGGGCCTATATAATAACACATATCCCTTAGAAAGGGCTCATAACTCATAACTCATAGTTCATGATTCAACATTTATGATTTATAGGTCATGGTTCATAGTTTGCAATTTAGAAAGGTTCATTGAAATCTCACTTATAACACATTACACATAAAGTGAGGGCTGTTGCCATATTCACTTGAACACATAGAGGAGAGGTGGCATCAAACCAAATTCCAGCTCCTATCATATAGAAAAGTGTGAAACTAACTAGGCTCCATGGCTATAACTGCCCTTACTAGCTGAAGTGGATACACTATCCCTATCCATTAGGTTATGACCATATGCACAGTTTCCGATGATTACTCGCATTGGCATGAGGATTTCTACTTAAAAGGGTTTATAGGTACCATAGCTAGAGCTAATGGTAATCACTTATAACAATAGCATTAAAGAATGCAATTATATGTAACATGGTAACAATAGATGTTTACTTTATTAAACAAAAGATAAACAACAACAGTATGGTTCCAGAAAGAAATGCATGCTAAAACAATAATCACAAAGGTTCTTTTCTTGTCAATGAATAAAAAATATTAGTTTCGGACCACATGTCCTTTGGCAACCCAAGCTTAACAAAGAATTCATATAATTATAATTTATAATAGAAAGAAACTTGGGTTTCAAGTATCTCAGAGGTTCACACATCATGATAACTTGTACTCGTAACATGAACATAATGTTTACTCACCTTGTGGCTCTTTTACTCCTAGTATTTGTAGCTCTTTTTGAATTCTTACTGCTCCCCAACCTCTACCATACTATTTAATTTAATACTTAGTATTTTTTCAACATTATGCTATCCTATCCCATAACTATCCCATGCATATATAACATTCATATACACTTGGAATTGCATTTAGAAGTGCACTCACCACTTGCACATAACATGTTAACTTTTAAAGTCTTGCACACTTAGCCTTTATAGGTCTATGTGAAAACACATTATAACTCATACCAAGACTTTTCTAAAGTTAACATAATATATCATGATCTTAATATCAATATAATATATCATGATCTTAATGTCAATTCTATTTAACATTCAACTTAGTACACTTAAAGCTTTATATATATATGTCAACTTAATAAGTAACTTTGAAGAGTCATGCTTATCTCTTTTGAACAAATCATGCCACTCATCTCATAGTCAATTAAGATTATTAATTCATTATTAACTCATCATAAAACCTATTTCCCATATCACTTAATCATGTACACACATCAATTAGAACATAGTAAGAGGGTTAAGAAACCATAGGTATACCCTATTGTCTCTAGACTTGTCTAGAGTTATTCCTTCAATCAACATACAGTTTAATCATTTAGCCTTCATATATACATGTCAATAATCATTCAAATATATCATAAAAAAATTATGGGATTAAATTCTCAATGTTGGTCGAATATACCAATCAAAGGAAAACATGAATTTTCTTACTCTTTGCACTTTCCGTTCATTACAGTAATATGCAAAAGCATGTTTTAAACCAAGATTTTTCATGTAAACATAACAAAAATCATTTTAGAATGTTCAAACATAGGAATCAGCACCCATAGATATATATATGGATGAAATTTTCTAACTTTAGTTTTTAGGGTGAAAACCATGAATTTTCTTTCTTTTCATACTTTTCCGATCATTACAATAATATATAAAAACATGATTTAAATCATTGTTTTTCATCCAAAAATAACAAAATATCATCTTAGAACATAATGATACAAGAATCAGCACTTCTTTAGGGTTTATACACATGAGAACTCCAACTTTTAAGTTTTAGGATGGAAACTATAAATTTTCTTATTTTCTGTATTTTTCAATCATCACAGTAATATATTATTTAAATCAATATTTTTCATCTAAATGCAAAAAAAATCAATTTAGAAGACATTAGAATATAAATTAGCAGCCCTCCCATGTATTTATGCATGAAATTTCAAATTTTGAGTTTTAGGGTTCACCTTTGGAGGATTTGCATAGAGAGAGTTGTGTTTTCAATGGAAAAAATCAAATTCTCTTTCAAAAATTCACTTAGGCTGAATTTAATTAATAGAAAATTAGTAAATACACTATGCAAAATAGTTTTCTCATGATTGGTTTCATAAAAATCAAATAATAAATTGAAAGAAGAGAAAAACTTACGAAAACGGTCATGAAATCGCAAGGTTTGAAAACACCTTGTAAATTTCAGTTCAGAGAAATTTTTGAGAGAATTTTTCTATCAAAATTATGAAGAATAATAGAATGGTGGCTGTCTCCCTGAGGGCTGGCCAAATTTTAGCTTAAATATTTAGGGTTTTGGCAAAATTCCAAGTTTATTCTTAATGAGCTAGGTTAGGAGTGTTTTGGTGTAGTGGGCTTTTGGGAAATTAGGCGTTTTATTTATTTTATGGGCTGATTATAGGTAATTAAAAATAAAATATTTTACTTATTATTTTCATGAAAATTTGCCGCATAATATTTATTTTAAAATATTTTAAAATGCTCATAAAAATTATCTTATGCTTAAAAATCACTTTGTGCATGAAAATTCAATTTATGTGCAATAAATTATTTTATACTTATGAACATCATATAAATCACTTATTTCACCATACTAATTCATATTATTCATATTAGAGCAAATCTAACATACCACATACACATCAATCACATAACACATGAATTTTCATAAAAGTACACACTTAGTCCTAATAGTTCTAAGTTCAAGTAATTGTCATGGAAACTTATAAGGTAGGTGTGGGTTGTTACACTGCACAATGTGAAAGTTTGGTGATTCAAATCCTAAGTATATTAAACTTGACACCTAATATATTTATGTTTGGAAGCAACCCTTTGGAAAACTAAATTAGATTTCCCTAAGTGCGAACTAAATTCAACCCGTGATAAAGCACCTTGGAATATGTTTAACTTTGGAAGATGAACTCCACAACATAATACCAACTTGTGAAAGAGAACTTTAGAATAACATGCACAAAGTAATTTACCTTTGATTGTATGAACTTGATTCAAACAAGAATAAAAAATAGGAGATAACAATCTTAAGAAAACTAAATTTTATTGATCATAAACTTAAAATTGAATTTTATATGAATGGTTGAGTTTATATAGATGCTCAACCCTGAGTTAGAATCAACTAAGAATTAGGAAATCTTCCTACATAAGGATTTAAATATTGTTAATTAGAAATTTACTTCTTAATTATAAAAATTGAATTGGGCTATGAATATGACAAGTTTAAGGCTTGAAGCTTCCTTGAATATGATAAGATCCATATGCAAAGCTCATGATCCAAATGCACTTGATTGGTTTGTAGGAAACTTCATTCAACCTTATTTTCTTCTTGAAGGATTCGTCAATTATGCATAATGATTATTTTGCATACCTTTAAAAGTTACCTTGATATAAATGACAACCTTGAAAAACCTTTTTGAAATCTTTATCATACATGTATTTGTAAGCTTCTTGCAAGGCATATAGATTCTCATCATTCCCTCCCTCCTTAGAACAATTCATTCTCGAATCATGACTTGAGCACTTAGAAGTAGGGAATGCATTACTTTTATCACCTCTTTTATTCCATGATATCCCTTTTTTAAAATCCTGAAAAAGAGAAACAAAACTAAACAAAGAAAATTCAAGCATATTAGTGTTAGAAATAAAAACTTTCCTTTCTTCTTCAACAATGCTCACTTGTTTTCTATCTTCTCTCCCAATCTTTTCTTTTGAACTTTCCAATATTTCCTTTCTCTCAATTAAAAGTTCTTTATTTTCTTCCTCACTCGCTGATTCTTTCTTTCCACATTCACTCTTTTCCTTTTCACTCTCACACTCTTTCCTTGTGCACTCTTTTTCTTTTTCATTTATTTCTTATTTTCAACAACCTTATCCTTATTTACACCAACTATTTGAAGAAGACCATAGGTTGGGGTTTCTTTAAGAATGAAAACTTCTTTAACCTTTGTTGAGGACCTTTCACTTTCAAGCTCCAAATATAACAAGTTAACTTTATGAGAAACTTCTAAAAAATTACAAATTTCTTTAATATTTGCACACACCAAATCAAATTCACAAGTAAATTGGATGGGATAACAAATTACCTCCTCAACTTCCTTACATTTATTCTTTATCTCCTCCATTGGTGGCTTAGATGATTTCTCTCCTTTTTTATGTTCAACCTTAATTTGCATTAAAATCTCCTTATATGATGGCCATGCTCTCTTTCTTTCATCTTCATCATCTTCTTGAATTCTCTTTTAAGATTGCCCAACTTGCCTTAGAGCATTAAATGGTCATCCCTTTATGACTGAAGCTTCTAATCTATCCAGTCATTTGTTTTTTTGCTTAAGTCAATCCATTCTATTATTCATGGCTTACAATATTTTGGTTATGGCTTGGAGCTGATCTATTTCACCTTGTGTATTACCTTGAGTCCCACTCATCTTTTAAGCTATAAAACAAAGTTAAGAAAGCAAACAAAATATTCCTCACTTCACACCCTCACATTATTTCACTCAAGCAATGTTATCACTCAAGTTCACTCATATTTTGTTTTACACTCAATTTGATGGTTTTCCTTTAGATGTGCTCGCACTTAACCATTTTCCACTTAATCTCTTGCCAAGATTAGATAACACAATCTCTACTAAATTACAATTTAAATGATGAAATATAGGGTAAAAAGACTCAAAGAAATAAGAACTAGAAATCCTAATGACAATAGGAAAATGAGAATCCTAATTAGATTATGAAAACAAAATTGGGATTTGACTAAGAAAAAAAAATTAGAAATCCTAATTAAAGTTGGAAAACAAAAGCTGAAAGCCTAATAGAACTAGGAAAACAATATAGGAATCCTAATTAATTTAGAAAACCTAATTGGATATGAACAAAGACTAAAATTACAAAAGGAAATAAAATAAAACAAATCAAAATGGAACTAGGAAAGTCAAACTAGAATTTTGAAAGGAGTAGGAAAATAATTTCTAGCTTGTTTTGGATGGTTGCTTTGACTTGGTCAATATCCTTGTAAAATGCTAAAATACTTGATTCTCCTTGATTTGTTTAGAAATTCAGCATCTCCTTATCCTCTTCACTTTAGAAATTCAATTTCTTTTATAAATAGCTTAACAATTCATATTTCAACACTTTTTCCTTCTCTTAATGCTTTTGGATGAAACTTTTTTTATCTTTTTTTTATTTCAATTATGTATTCTCCCAATTTTTTTTTTTTATATTCAATAATGTAATACCCAAGGTTTCCCTAACCTATTAAAGTCAGAAATGCTAACACTATAATGTTCCTTTGGCAACCTAAGCTTACAAAGAAATCATTTAGTCATAATTAAAAATAGAAAAGATCTTGGGTTTCAAGATATCAAAGGTTGACATAACATAATAACTTGTACTTGTAACTTGAACATAATTTTTACTCACCTTGTAGTTCCTTCGCTCCTAATACACATAGCCCCTTTGAATCTCTAAAACTCCTCAAGCTCTAACATAATATTTAATTCAATACTTAGTATTTATTTAATCATGATGCTATCCTATCCCATAACTACCCCATGCACATATAACATTCACATACATTTAGAGTTGCACCTATAAGTGCACTTCATCACTTGCACATAACATGTTGACTTTAAAAGTCTTGTATACTTAGCCTTTATAGGCCAATATGAAAACACATTATAATAAATGTCAATATCTTTCTAAGGTCAATACAATATCATTATCTTAATATCAATTCACTTTAACAATCATCTTAGTACACTTAACACTTCTATATATGTCAACTTAACAAATAACCTTTCAAGTGCCATGCTTATCTCTTATGACCAATTCATTCAATCAATCTCTTCATCAATTCAAGATCATTAATTCATTTTCAAGTCATCATACAACCTACTTCCATATTATCCAAGTACATTCACATCTTAATCACAATAAAAGGTTAAGATACCTTTAAGTATACCAAATTGCCTCTAGCCTTGTCTAGAGTCATTCCTTCAACCAACATGCAATTTAACTATTTATCATTCATTCATACATGTCAATAATCATTAAAATACAGTACATAAAAATTATAGATATTAGGATAAAAATCCCAACAATGGTTGAATAATCCATTAAAGAGAAAATCTGAATTTTCTTTCTTTTTGCATTTTCCGTCTATTATAGTAATATGTAGAAACATGGTTTGAACCAAGATTTTTTATATAATCAAAACAAAAATCATTTTAGAACATAAATATGTAGGAATTGACACATATATAAATCCATATACTTGAAAATTTCTAACTTTAGTTTTTAGGATGAAAAACCATGAGTTTTCTTATTTCTGGTATTTTCCAGTCATTATAGCAATATGTAAACATGTGGTTTGAACTATTATTTTTTCTTCAATCACAACAAATATTAGTTTAGAACATCAAAGGATGCAAATTGGCAGCCACGGATGCTTCTTATGCATGAAAATTTCTAGTTTAGGGTTTAGAGTGAAAATCATGAGTTTTTTTAGCTTTCCACACTTTCTGTTCATTACAACGATATGCAAACACATGATTTAAACATAATTTCTCATCCAAAAAAAAAATCAAATTAGAATCCATCCATATACAAATTGACAGTCACTTGTATAAATAATCATAGAATTTTTCAAGTTCTAAGTTCTAGCACAAAAACTTTGAATTCCTTTGTTTTCTGAAACTTTTCAATCATTACAGTAATATGCAAAAATATGATTTATTCAATATTTTTCATTAAAACACATCAAAAATTAGTTTAGAATGTAATGGTATAGAAATCACCCCCCTTGGTAGGGTTTATGCATACAATTTTAATTTTGAGTCACATGATTCACTTTTGAAGAAATCACTTAGAAAGATTTGTGTTTTCAGTAGGGATTTATATTTTTCTTTCAAAAACTCACCCAAACTAAATTAAATCTATGAAAATAAGTAGATACCCAGTTCAAATTAATTTTCTCATAATCTAATTCATAGAAATCAGATAGGAAATTGAAAGGATGGAAAAAACTTACGAATACGGTCAAGAAATCGCAAAGATTGATTTTGGGATAATTTTTCTACCAACACAATGAAATAACAGAGTGATGGCTGCTGGAATGAAGGGCTAGCTGAATTTTAGGTATTTATATGTAGGGTTTTGGACAATTTCCAAGATTACCTTTAATGAGCTAGGTTAGGAGTGATTTAGTATAGTGGGCTTTTGGGTATTTGAGCTTTTTAATTCATTTTGGGCTGATTATAAGTAATTAAAATAAAAATATTTTTCTTATTATTTTCATTAAAACTTCCTCCAAAACATTTATTTAAAAAAATAATTCAAAAATACTCATAAAATTATTTTATGCTTAAATATTGCTTTTTTACATGAAAATTCATTTTACGAAAAATAAATTATTTCATGCTAATGAATTTTATTCAAGTCATTTATTCCACAATAATAATTCATTTTAGGCATAATAAAATTTACTTAACATGCCATATGCTTATGAATCACATCATATATGAATTTTCATAAAATTACATATTTTGTCGCAACAACTTTAAATTCAAGCAATTTGTCACAAAAACTTCTAGGATAGATATGGGTTGTTACACAAGCTCTATCATAATATTTAATTTAATATTTAGTATTTATTTAATCATGATGCTATCCTAACCCATAACTACCACATGCACATATAACATTCACATACACTTATGAAAACACATCATAATTCATGTCCATACCTTTCTAAGGTCAACACAATACCATTATCTTAATATCAATTCACTTTAACAATCACCTTACTACACTTAACACTTCCATACATGTCAATTTAACAAATAACCTTTCAAATGTTATGCTTAACTCTTATGACCTATTCATTCAATCAATCTCTTCATCAATTCAAGATCATTAATTCATTATCAAGTCATCATAAATTTTATTTCTATATTTCTCAATCATATTCACATTCTAATAATAACATAAGGTTAAGATAGTTTAGGTATACCTTAAGTATACCAAAGTGCCTCCAGGCTTGTCTAGAGTCATTTCTTCAATCAACATGCAATTTAACTATTTATCATACATACATATATGTCAATAATTATTAAAATACATCACATAAAAATTATAGACATTGGGATAAAAATCCCATGGTAGGTTGAATACCCTATTAAGAGAAAAACTGAATTCTTCTTACTTTTCTTACTTTTCGTCTATTACAATAATACGTAGAAACATGGTTTGAACCAAGATTTTTCATGTACACTATAAAAATCATTTTAGAACATCAATATATATGAATCGACAACAATAGGTGTGACATATACATGAAAATTGCAATTTTAGGTTTTAGGATGTAAAACCATAAACCTTTTTTGTTTATGGTATTTTTCTGTCATTACAGTAATATATAAACTAGTGTTTTAAATCATTATTTTTCATTCAATTATAGAAAATATCAATTTAGAACTTCCACATGCAAGAATCAGCAGCCATATATCAAAATTAAGTATGAAAATTCTAAGTTTTAAGGTTTAGGGTGAAAATCATGAGTTTTCGTCCTTTTCGCGCTTTTTGTTCATAATAGTAATACATAAACACATGATTTAAAATATTATTTTTTATTCAAACAAAACAAATATCAGTTTAAAACATCAATAACCATAATTTGGCAGCCAT